>OX421509.1:5654010-5970010 GCA_949126835.1 Anisus vortex
TTTAGCCTTGTGTCATCCATCCGGCAGGCAAAGCTAAAAACTCTTAAAATGCTCGGCTTTTGTACGGCAAAGGTTTTTAAAATCCTTAGTGCACTTGTTCTGTTCTTATTTACTGTCAATTAGTGGTTGGGTCTGGTAAAGCAAAGCACTAGACTTGCCCAATGCAAGTTGCTTTTCAGAGTTAGGCTACTACACATTTGTGAACTTTTTTTCTGTATCCCTGGACGCAATTTTAATGTGGAAAGAGTGTTCTCATTAATAAACGCTCAGTGGACAAAGAAAAGAAACAGACTCTAATTTTAGTTACTCTGTAAAGGGCATTTTCTTATAAAGTTCAACTTGAAAAATCTCACGTGAACAGTCTTATACATTTGTGCTTGCTAATGAGGCTCTTCTGCAAAAAGTTGGCTCGTCAGAGAAATATGTTGCATAACCAAGAATTATTATAATGTATTAAATGTAAAATTGACTGTTTAATTAGCAAATAATATAGTATGATTGTTGCATTTTGAAAATAAAAAGGGTTAATTGAATTTATTTTTAATAAAAAAATTTTACAATACTTTTTCTTGGTAATAGATATATATATAGTTTTTTGCAACCATGTTAGTAAAATTTTGGGCTACTGATTGCTGGTTAAATCAGCATTCAATTGAACAAATTAAAATGATGTTAAGGAAACTCTCAATGTGTCCTCCTTTTGGTACCCATTTGACCTCCTTTGTCCTCCCTTTTGTCTTTCTGTGTCCTCGTTTTGGTTCTTACGTATCTTGCAACCCTAGGCAGACAGGAGGCTGCTGTTTACAGTATTTAACAATACAGAAAGTAATACGTCCAGACAATCTAACATAATCTTTGTTGGGATGAGAATCATCAATGCAAAATGCAGGTTTCGATGCAGTGATGAAGCGTCTTAACTGTTTGTCGTTAACTGGAGATAGCTCTGGAAAAAAGATTGCCCACGAATATATTCGCAACTGCAGGCAAATAATAGACCTTTTCATTTTATTAATTATTCCAAAAAAGAGGTCAATGTCTACGCATGCGCAGTGGCTAGGGGGCAGAAGATTTCAATAAAACCTTCTTCGCCTTTGTTATTTTACTGGGGGGCTAGTGGTTTTTAGGCGTAATTATATTAGCTTTTCATTTTACAAAAAAAACTAATTAATAAAAACTTTATACCCAGAAGCTAGGGAGCGAACTGTACTTTTCTTTTACCTTTTGAACTAGTTTTTAACCCAAAAAACATTTATTATACATTCTAGGCCTAATGCGTCTATGGTTACCATGTCACCATGTTAATACAGATTGGCGTCGAGCGATCAGTAAATCGTCTTTAAGCATACAAATAAAATTTAACATAGTTATATATTTATAAAGCTTTAATTGTGTTGAAGTATCATCGCGTAGGCTATATTGTATTAAGTTATTATTTGTAGCAATAGAAATCGTAACTTTTAATTATTTTTATTTTTTTTATCGTTCGATTTCGATGTCACAAAAGAATCTTGAAAAGCCAAAGTTAAGCTCATCACAGTTTGATTCTGAAAAGGCCTAGGTCTATGTCCTAAAGGCCTATGCTATTGTTTGACTTGTTCTGGGGTTTTATCGTTAAAATATTGTATGTAGAAGTAGTTAAACGGGATTATAACATATTAGTAGGCCTAGACCTAGCTATAGGCTATATATTATAGGCCCTAATAGGCTAAGCTAACGTAAAATTATAAATATAGGCTTCTGGCTTATAGGCTTATAGAATAGGCTTATAATAGCTATTATTTAATATAATATAGCATATTGAATCGGCCTATCATATATAGTTTACTATAATAGGCCAAATTATTAGCCTGCCTATAGGCCTAGGCCTATTACTATTAGCCTATTACTATTAGCCTAAAGGTTATAAGCTTAAACAGTTTAAACTATTAAACAATTGAAACTATTTACTATTTACTATAGAAAAGTGTTGATTAACCGATTGCGATTGCATGAAATAATTAAGCGAATATGAAGGTAGCGGCTATGCCATATATTTGATATTTGCAAACTGGTGCGTGTTTGCTTCATGAATTTTTAGTTATAGGCCTGTTATTGAGTAATATTTCATGCAGTCATATATCTATAGGCCTATCATATTCAATATGGAATACATAGGCCTTAGGCCTACGCTGACATACGGTCATAGGCCCGACTATACGACAAAGGCCTATATATATTATTATATTAGCCTCTTCCTACAAACAATATATATGTTACGGCCAAAGCCCGAAGTGCGGCCAGATCGCAATCTGGCCGGCCAGATCGCGATCTGACCGAGGCGCTTGGCCAATGTCCGATGTGCTTTAAATTGCCAGTGTTTACGCTACTTTGGCCGGCCACTTCGCGATGTGGCTGGCAATCCCTGGCCAATGTCCGATGTGCTGATACAAGAATGTTCGGTAGGCGCCACAGGTGTGATGGCGGCTTGCATAGGGTAGCAAGGACAGTGATACATACGCTGTGACGATAATTTTCTCTTCATCTTCTGCTTTTCAGAGAAAATCCTGCCGAAGTGGTCACTAATTATCAAGGAAATTAATTATCACACGATTTAGTAAACTGGATAAAAACACCATTTGTGTCATAAATTGACTGGATGTTGTCTGTGAGTAGAGGATTGACTTTTGATAATCCACAAAGGTGGTCAGGTCAGGCAGGAGCGACCGTATTTTTATCTAGCCATTGTCCGCGCGGTCTAGCTTCATGTGTTGTATAACATGGGTGGGGCCGCCAGTCGCAATGACAAAGAGCGTGTTTGATTTTATGAAAAGAGATAGAGAGGGAGTGTCAATAATGTACAGGGCAGAGCCATCATTGTTCTCGTGACCTACACCGACGACCGGGAAAACAGCCTCCCAGCCCCACCCATTAACGGACCCTCGAAGCCACAAGCGACTGGAATGTTTGGACAAAGGGATGGGAGAGAGATACGTGACTTTCCACCCACTCCTTTCTCATTGGTCCATGTTATATTTCCTTGTGTAAAAACGCCCCAAACACGACTTTACGCAATTGCACCACCAAGTGCTCAACAAATCGATGCAAATGTAAAAATAACAAACTGCTGTGCAATTCGAAATGCCATAAAAGTTTATCTTGTTGTAACAAGTGATTATAAATCTAAAATGTACTATGATAGATGAACATGACTGATTTTGTAATTTAGTATAAAAAAAGATAGATAATTTACTATTATAAACTAATTTGACTGATTTTTTAATTTATTTTAATTAAATATTGTTAATTTACTATAATAAACTAATTTGATTGATTTTGTAATTTAGCTTAATTATTAATCAATATAAGCCTAATGTTATAAGTACGGAATACACACACTCAAAATCTGCTCATAACCTTCTTAATCGGGCTTTGGCCGATCGCCCCTGGCCATTTCGCGATCTGGCCGGCCAAGGTCCGAAATAAAGAACAGATCGGGCTTTGGCTGGTCAAATGTGAGGTGATATTGGCCACTTCGCGATCTGGCCGGCCAGATCGCGATCTGGCCGACTTCGGGCTTTGGCCGTAACATATATATTTTTAAAATTTAACATAATATTTGCTATGGCTATGGCTATGGTTTTTATATTCGTGAAGATGCATCTGCTCTTGCCTCTGTCTCTATCAAACATTCAACATAAAATATATCTAGAATTATATTTGCCTTTTTATTAATCAAAACGAGCGATCTAGGTCTAGGGCTAAGTTAAGGAATAGCTTGAATAACCGACAGTAATAAAAGCATTATAGGCCTAATTATTATTTTTTCGATACAAAACTAGTTCTAAACGTATTTTTTTTTTTACGTTGAAGAAACTCAACAAAACTCAACACAGTGTTCACGATAGAATCGACCATAATATTAAGGTCCAAAGCATAAAGTCCAGGTCTAAAAAAAATTTTTCTTACAAAAAAAAAGAAGCTCTAAACGTTATTTTTTAACAATTCCCTTCCTCGGTTCTTAGTTTAAGGTCTCCATGTGTTTTTATGGTTTAAAGTTCAAAAACAACTATAATAAAATTAAAAAACCCCAACACTTTTAGTAAAATACTATATGGAAAGAAGAAACAAAAATCTTTGTGCCCCCAAAAGAAACATATGTCAGTGAGTCTCAAGACCACGCCCCTTTTCCGGGGTCAAACTAAAAAGGTCTATAGCGTTTTACGAAGCTTTTTCTAATTGTTTCAACTACGTCATTGAAAAAGGCGCTCAGTGTTTGCGCCGCAATCTCGCTGGTCCTGTCAGGCAAAACTGATGATGCCTGTTTTATTCCGAGAATGTCATTCACCACGGAGAACATCCTTCAAGCGTCTGTACCGGCTGCCTCAAAGTTCACAAAATTTGCTGGCTGAGATACAGAACAATGTTTGCATTTTATTGAGCCTGGGGTAGAATCTATAACAGTAACGAATCAAGCAATCGATGGCACAATAGTTATTTATTCAATTTATATCTTTTAAGGTCCCGGTCGCAAAAACATCATATACATATAGTCCTTCATATAGACTATACGTGAATCACTAAGTTATTTTACAAATAAAGTTTTTATTGCATCTGAAGTCAAAATGTTGATCTACAATTACCTTTTAAGTTTCTTTTCGTTTCAATACTTAGGTAAGTCATCACAAATTGTATTTTTTTAACATATTTATATCATTCTTTCTTATTACCTTAAAGCAGCAATCTATCTAATTTATATTTAGATCAGCGTACAAAATATTATGTCACTGGTGTTGCGTCTATGTCCTGGCTCTTTATTTAATAATACACTCAAGCCTATTGATGAAAGTTTAACGAATCTAGATCTAGTACTTGAACTTATTTACAATAATTAAAATAATGCGCACTGCTAATAATGTGCATTTGCTTGATTATAAATAGCTTCTTTAACTATCTGCTGTGCAACAACAAACTACACCCCTGTTTGCCTTATGTATAAGCTACATTGGGCACTATCTGCTATGCAACAACAAGCTACACCCCTGTTTGCCTTATGTATAAGCTACATTGGGCACTATCTGCTATGCAACAACAAACTACACCCATGTTTGCCTTATGTATAAGCTACATTGGGCACTATCTGCTATGCAACAACAAACTACACCCTGCTTGCCTTATGTATAAGCTACATTGGGCACTATCTGCTATGCAACAACAAACTACACCCCTGTTTGCCTTATGTATAAGCTATATTGGGCACTATCTGCTATGCAACAACAAACTACACCCCTGTTTGCCTTATGTATAAGCTACATTGGGCACTATCTGCTATGCAACAACAATTTACACCGCTGTTTGCCTTATGTATAAGCTACATTGGGCACTATCTGCTATGCAACAACAAACTACACCCCTGTTTGCCTTATGTATAAGCTACATTGGGCACTAACTGCTATGCAACAACAAACTACACCCCTGTTTGCCTTATTTATACACTACATTGGGCACTATCTGCTATGCAACAACAAACTACACCGCTGTTTGCCTTATGTATACGCTACATTGGGCACTATCTGCTATGCAACAACAAACTACACCGCTGTTTGCCTTATGTATACGCCACATTAGGCACTATCTGCTATGCAACAACAAACTGCACCGCTGTTTGCCTTATGTATACGCTACATTGGGTACTATCTGCTATGCAACAACAAACTACACCGCTGTTTGCCTTATGTATACGCCACATTGGGCACTATCTGCTATGCAACAACAAACTACACCGCTGTTTGCCTTATATATAAGCTACATTGGGCACGGTGGCCGAGAGGCAACACGTTCGACTGGCGATCCCAAGGGTCTGGGTTCGAATCCTAGTGTAGGCTAGGATTTTTCCCCCGTTACTTGAGGGTGTCATTGAGACTACCCAGCTCTGATGGGTACCTAACATTAGTTTGGGATAAGTTAAGGCAGCTGGGAATTGTGCTGGCCACACTTCCCTTAGTAAGCTGTGGCAAAGTTAAACTGGCAAACGCTGGATCACCGACCATATGATTAGTTCGGTCTGAATGGTACTTTACATACTACTATAAGCTACAGATTCAATTTTAATAAACTACAATGTACAGAAAGCTATAGATCTAGATCTAATAACTTTAAAATAAATAGAGACATCTAGATCTAGTTATTATTTACTGAAAACCTGTCTATGCTAATAAGCTTTAAACCATCATTAAATATATTTTTAAGTGAATTATAAAATCGATTCCAAAAAACAATATTAACTAAATATCAATAATTCAACATGATAAACACACATAAAAACACGAAACTTTTACTTTGGGCATTATTGTCAGTAAACGTTTTCAAAATAAAATTCATGCTGAAAAACTTTTTGATGTAAAAATCATCAATTAATTAAGTTAGACTATTTAGGAGTCAAAATAGGCGAGAATCTACAGTTCCTTGACAATTTGCTAGAGCGCTCCAATTGATTGAGGGTGAAAGGGACTGATAATTTAATTCAATTTTTAGGCTACTGAACCAAAATTATTTTAATCGTTTATACTTTTTGTCTTGAGTGGCTTTAATAAGACTTTAAGTAATTTTTATGTCATGGTTACGGCCGCCATTTCGAAAACAAATAAACATTATAAAAGTTATAACATTTTAAAAGTATTATAGATATTTTTGTTTCATGTTTCTTTTTGTAGTACTATTACCATTTTAGGTACTAGACACACATTTTTTTGCATATTGTTAAAAATATTTTTTACTTAATATTTTAATTAACATTAACATTTTTTTAAATTCTTTTAATGCATTTTACAGACAAACTAATTATACATTTATTTGAAAACCTGTTTAGTACTTCTAAATCTAATTATATTAAATAAGAATGTTCGTCCGCTTACGGATCCCTATTAGTCAATTTGAAATCATAAGAGTTTGTGTCACTGACCTATTTAGGTCTAGGCCTATATACTGTCTAATAATGTTTCACATCGGACATGTGTCTTCGCTAGCTCAGTGGTAAATGTAGCGGACTGCTATGCGGGCGACCCGGGTTCGATTCACCAGTTAGAATATACCTTTTTTTTGACAATTTTTTTTAAAACTTTTAAAAACAAAAGAAGACATTGTAAATCGACGGGCAATTTAGATTTTTGTTTAATAAAATACGTGCCTACTTTTCTACCCGATTACAACATTTTTTTTAAATTACTTTCCTAAAAGTCTTCAGCCAAAAAAAATAATTTAAGTAGAAGATTTATAGCTTTCTTTTAAGTGTAGTTTATAATTTTTTTATCTGCACCTTATACAGTCCTGTTTTTTTTCACCCGGGCAACGCCGCGCAATGTAGCATGTATAATATATAAAGCTACTTACCAAATTTCAACATGTTATCTAGAATGGTTCTCTCTTTTTTTTAAATTATCATAGAACAAACACACAAAAAATCATTTTGAGAACAACGCATTTAAAAACAAAGAATCAACATAAATTGAATCGACACACATATTTCAAACTCAATATTTCAGTACAAAACTTTTATTTTTTCAATTTTAGTTGGTGCAGTTTTGTTATAATTAGGTTTAACATGCTATTTTTTAGCAAAATCTTAAAAACTCGATTTTTTACTAAAATTGCCCACCCCCTTAGTCCCCTGTTTTTTAAGTTGCGAGTCATCGGTAACTTTTCATTCCAACCATGCCACGGCCGAATACTACAAGGGTGAGAAATATAGCTGCTATTTAATTTCCCGACAAATGGAATAGTAAATAGAGATCAGGCTTACCGTTTGGAAAAATAAGGCCTTTTTTATACAGCAACTGCCATACAATACTTCTGCAAGGCATCAATTGTTTTTTTTTTAATCGTCAGCTAATGCCACGTCCATTTCTGCAAGTTATCTGAAGGTCCAGACGCCTGTTTCTATGGTGAATGTCACCACCGTGGCCGCCCTGAAGGTAAAGAGCTGAACACAGTCCAGCCTGGAGTGTCTCTCTCGGAGTTGTCTCTGTTTCTCATACGACGCTTCACTGCAAGAATGTGGCATTGGTAAGGCTACACTATAACGCATGAATATTTTTTGAAAATTGCGAACATTGTAGTATAGAGGGGCGAAAGAGCTAAATAGGTGAAGACTTCTACAATAGTGTAACATCTGTAGGTGTGATCAAAGCCTTTAATAAGATGGACCGCTTGCTATATTCTTAGAGCCTATATGTTGTTGTTTTTCCGTGCGCAATAAATAACTCTGTCTTAAAAGACTTCTACGCATCTACGATTGCGTTAAAGGTTGCCGCTGCATTCACCTTTCGATTTTAACTTTAATTTTTCATTGAGAAAATCAGAGCGATTAAATAAAACGGAAGTGTACAGTGCAAAAGGGAAATCGGGAATTCCGAAAAGAAGTCATTCGAGTAATCAAATAGCAGAAATATTAAAGCAAGAGGTCCACCTTATTATAGTCTTTGGTATGAAAGCAATATAGGTGCGGAAGGGGGGGGGGCAAAGAGTGCCAAATAATTGAAGGATGGGTTGAGGCTAAAAATAAGGTTATATAATGTGAGAAGGGCATTGCTATGAAGAAATGTGGGGGTGGGGGGCACAGTAATGCTGATTTTTAACTAATGCACTTTAAAAATAATTTAAAAAACTGTTATTTTATTTCAGTAACAATATTTAAAAGGTGAAATTAAGAATGATTAAACAATGAAAAGTAATGTCTTCCGAAACACAAAGATTCGAGGAACAAAGAAAGCGGAAGGGAGGGTGTTTTGGCAAGTTCCCACACCCCTCCGTCGGAGAGTGAGTTCAGGAATCAACGGGACGCGGAGGGATACGAAGAAATGTTGTGATTAAAAAAACATGTGTCCCGACCCCTCCCCCCCCCCACACCCTTTTCCTCATCCACTCATTTATCGACTACATAACAGGTTGATTTATTATTACATTCTCCACCAAACGGTTGACGCACACGACCGTCGGAATACTTTCAATATTACGGTGAGCACTGAATGTCCTTGACGTCCAGCCCTTCAGCCGCTGTCTCGTCAATGCAGTCGGCCCATCAATTATAAACCGTCATAATGTAAGCCGTCGAAATGAATTATTAGAGCGACAGCCGTAATATTTTCTATAAAATGAAAGAAGTTTTAGAATTCTCAATTTTTCACCGAGTCTTAGAGTTTAAAAGCGTTTCTTTGTAAGTTCGATGTGTTTGTGTGTGTGTGTGCGTAAGTAGGTGCATAAAGCTTGAAGCCTGTTGACCAACGTTGCAATAATGCAAAATTTCAACAATGTGAATATTAAAATAGTTTTGTATTTAAGTGCGATATGCTTTTCTGTTTTTGCATTCACAAAAGAACTAGATCCTTGTTACAGTGTTTAGAAATTGATTTCAGTATAATGATTTTGAAAAATAGTTTATGACAGCATTAATTAAATGGGCTCGGTGATTAAGTACAACTAGTGCCAGTAACCTACCTATTAGAAGCAGAGCTTTTTGTCTAACTCTCTATATACATCATTATCTATACTCTATCTCTCTTTAAGTATTTATCTGTCTATCTGTAGAAAAATGTTATGTTTATTCATGCGCCAGCTGACCCCTCAAACACACAGTCACACGCACTCACCCAATGCTACCATTAATTCAAGCATTCGCCATCTCACCAAACCTACAACAAACCTTTTCTAATTGTCACCCACCCCACCTGTCTAGCCACCATCGACTTACCCATTCTCCAACGCATCCACCTAACTACCCACACCTGTTCTCTAACGCATCCACCTAACTACCCACACATGTTCTCTAACGCATTCACCTAACTACCTACACCTGCTCTCTAACGCATCTACCTAACTACCTACACCTGTTCTATAACGCATCCCCAAACTACCCACACCTGTTCTCTAACGCATCCACCTAACTACCCACACCTGTTCTCTAGCGCATCCACCTAACTACCCACACCTGTTCTCTAACGCATTCACCTAACTACCCACACCTGTTCTCTAACGCATTCACCTAACTACCTACACCTGTTCTCTAACGCATCTACCTAACTACCTACACCTGTTCTATAACGCATCCCCTAACTACCCACACCTGTTCTCTAACGCATCCACCTAACTACCCACACCTGTTCTCTAGCGCATCCACCTAACTACCCACACCTGTTCTCTAACGCATTCACCTAACTACCCACACCTTTTCTCTAACGCATCTACCTAACTACCTCCATCTGTTCTCTAACGCATTCACCTAACTACCCACACCTGTTCTCTAACGCATTCACCTAACTACCTACACCTGTTCTATAACGCATCCCCTAACTACCCACACCTGTTCTCTAACCCATCCACCTAACTACCCACACCTGTTCTCTAGCGCATCCACCTAACTACCCACACCTGTTCTCTAACGCATTCACCTAACTACCCTTACCTGTTCTCTAACGCATTCACCTAACTACCTACACCTGTTCTCTAACGCATCTACCTAACTACCTACACCTGTTCTATAACGCATCCCCTAACTACCCACACCTGTTCTCTAACGCATTCACCTAACTACCCACACCTGTTCTCTAGCGCATCCACCTAACTACCCACACCTGTTCTCTAACGCATTCACCTAACTACCCACACCTGTTCTCTAGCGCATCCACCTAACTACCCACACCTGTTCTCTAACGCATTCACCTAACTACCCACACCTGTTCTCTAACGCATCTACCTAACTACCTACACCTGTTCTCTAACGCATTCACCTAACTACCCACACCTGTTCTCTAACGCATCTACCTAACTACCTACACCTGTTCTATAACGCATCCCCTAACTACCCACACCTGTTCTCTAACGCATCCACCTAACTACCCACACCTGTTCTCTAACGCATCCACCTAACTACCCACTCGACATACCAGCCAACCGCCTTCTTATCTTATATTTTTATAAAGAAAACACCGGACAAGCCTTTCGGCCCTTATATCCTGTATGTAACAATGTGTGTAACAAGTGGGGATGCAGACAAGATCTCGTCCGAGACTAGTCACATCGCGGCGTGTCGATTAGGTGTGCCACGTATCACAGGGAAACAATAAAAACGAACAAAAAACAAAATAACGAAAGAAACTTTCTCACTGAAGTTTTTATTGTAATTTTATTTTATTTTCTGTTAACAAAACACACACTGTAGTCATTCCATTCTCTGTCATTTTGACTGGCATAACCACTAGTATATATATAAAATTGTGTATGCATTCTAGGGAACTGTTTATCACCAAACTCCGACACTAGCAACACTCAAGAATTTTTTGTTTCCTGTAACGACAACGAAGGCTTTCGACTGTTCAACAGCGGCTCTGTTACTGCCTGTCTGTGGGTGTCGAGCTTGAAAGCGGATTACGCCTTTGCCAGAAATGACTGCAAAGGTTTGTGCTAATATATTCATTTTAGTAAAACAATTTCTCTAAAATTGTTTCAGTTTTTATGTCTTTCTTTTGAAGTTTCTGATTCTGATACCTAAATCAATGTAAACTTCTTTTTTTGTTTTTGTCATTTTATACGCATGAATCTATCTAGAATAGACTCTCTATATGTCTTTTAAAGTTTAATGGTTTAAAATGTTAAGAAAAAAACGTATTCGATGGATATTAAATTAAAGAAAAGCTACAGTAATTGTGTTTAGACGTCATTCTTGTAGACATTTACACGTTTAATTAAGTAGGTAGGCAAAAAAAAATATATAGCAGCTTTTATATGTAGAGTCTTTAAGACACATTCTAAAATAATTCCATAGACTATAATACACAAGAACCGCTTGCTTTAGTATTTATGCTATATGATGACTCGAAACAATTATTTTCGGAATTCCCGATTCTAAATAAAGTATTTGATATACAAGTTCCTTTTTAATTAATCGCTATGATTTTTTCAATGAAAAATTAAAATCGAAAGGTATGCAGCGAAAACATTTATAGATCAGTGTTGTATGCGCACGGAAAAAGAACATAAACTCTAAAAATAAAGCAAGCGTTCCATTTTATTATAGTCAATGATAATAGGAATAATAGGCCTACAAGTATTGATTTAACGTCGAAAAAATGCGATTTTCTAAAAACAGAACTTCTCTGGCAAATAAGAGCAGAAAAGACTAAAGCAAGCGTCCATGTGTATTATAGTCTATGATAATTCCTTTTCAAATACGTTCTTTCCTCAAGCATACAAAATAGGGAGTAGTTAGTTGAAGTAAGTAATATTGTAAGGAGTCCTCACATTACTCTCGCTGTTGTTGTTTTTATACCAGCCTCTCTGTTCAATATACGTTTTCAAAAGTTGCCCGGCGGTATATTAAATCCTAGGGGCGCGGAGTCCGATCTGGTGTACCACGGGTGCTAGGTTCGAATCCCGGTGAAGACTAGGACATTTGCCCTGGACTCGAGGGTGTCCTTGAGTCTGTCCAGCTCTGATTGGTACCCGACATTAGTTCGGGTAAAGTAAAGGCGGCTGGGCTTTGTGTTTTCCACACATCCCTTAGTAATCCGCTGCCACTGAAACTGGTGAACGCTGCTTCTGTGATCAATTTGGTCCGTTGGGTACTTTACATATTAAATCTTGCATATTATTTTTAGTTCTCAAGAAGAAGAAGTCAAATGATATCAATCCTCTGCTCCGATCTCTGCACTGGCTACCCATCAACAACCGGATCTCATATAAGCTGGCTTCCCTCTGTTATAGGTGCCTGAATAACTGCGCCCCGGATTATCTTCGCTCTTGTATGGAGCTCTACACCCAGTCCCGCCCACTTCGTTCGGCATCTGACGCGCTTACTCTGCGGATCCCTCGTGTGAGGCTAGTGTCCGCTGGCGAACGTTCATTTTTCCTACGCAGGACCGTCCGCTTGGAATCACCTCCCACTACAGCTTCGCCAGAGCCCTAGCTATGACACCTTCAGGAGCCGGCTGAAGACTCACCTATTTCGTCAGCAGAATTAGCGTATTACTATATATTTCGTTGTCTGTCTGTTTTCTGTAACTGTCGTCTGCGCATAGAACTGTCACCAACGGGATATGCGCTATATAAGCACCGTTATTATTATTTATTATTATTATTATTTATATAATATAGTTTTTCAAAGAAACAAAATACTTCATTCAACGTTATGATTTTTAAAGTATCGATTTTAACTTTCACCAGTGCTTTTGCAAATGATTAAGTTTACATGTCAAAAAATAAATATTTAATATGAAATGACAATGATCATTTTCATTTACACGAAATATTTAAAATGCAATGTGTGAGTAAACTATTCATTCTGGAAAACGTTTTTGCATTAGCTTGTCACATCTCTATCTTTCTTTCTTCTCCAGCCAAGTCAGCCCAAATGTATACCGTGAAAACAATTGACAAGCTGAACATTTTGTGAGACAACTTTCCACCGGGCTACTGGGTTGGTCTGAACAACATTGCCCTAGAAGACACGTTTAGATGGGAGGATTAAAACACGATCTGTGACCCCGCGTGCCGAACGCAGTGGTAAATTATATCTTATCTTATCTTATACATTACGGACGCTCCTTCTATAAAGACGATTATTGCGTCCTACGCTCATGCGTGGTCCGAGTCTAGTTTTGTATTTTTATTAATGTTTTATATGATGTTTAGTTACTGGTTTTCCTGGTTTGTTCAGCCAACCCATTCTATGCCCGAATGCCACTCGGGAAGACAGAGTACTTATATGCATGTGTTCTCGCATAAGGGACAAGGAAAGTGTTTTTGTCTTATGTTTATCTGAGCTTTGCAACAGGTTGTTATTTGGTTGTATTTCTAAATTAAAATTTAATGCCTTATGTATTATTACTACTTTACTCTTCGCCCTTCTGTCCTCTAGTTTTTCTAGGTTTAGTGATTTGACTAATCACTCTTGTTAACTGGGAATATTTACTGGTTATGAACATTGCAGCTCTTTTTGGGTTTGTTCAAATTTTTTTATGTTTTCTTACGTTGATGGGTTGCGTACAGGTGCTGCATATTCTAGTATAGATATAACTAATGTGAGATAGCATTTTAGTTTAACATTTTTATTACATTTGTAAAAGTTCCTTTTTATGAATACTAATGATTTGTTTGATTTTTTAATGACTTCATCAATATGAGGGTTCCAATATAATTTATCATTGATTATTACTCCTAGGTACTTTGCATTGTTAGTAAACTATGTATTGTTACCACAAATTATATGGGTTTTATACTGTCTTTCTTGTTTTCTTTTAACACTTAAGATGCCAAAGGTTTTTTACGCAAAATGTGCTGCACTGCCAACTAGTTTTTTGGTAATTTCACAAAATTAGTTTGTGGAGTTAAAAAATGTATAAAAAATTAATTGACTTATGTGGAAGCATAAAATCTTTACCATATATGTAAAACATAATATCATACTAAAAAAAAAAAGTTTTCATGCAAATTAGTGTCACGTGACCATGGCGGCCATTTTGTTATTGTGAGATTTATAGAAAAAAATGTACTTGTGTCCACTTTTTTTCTTTGTTGAGAACCATCGGCAAATATGAGTGCACTGTTACAGTATAACAACATTGCTAGTAGACCACACTAAGTAAAAAACAAATTAAACAATAAAGAAAATAGTTTTTATTCCAATTTGCCCCTTGTTTTGCCCATGAATTTCAAAACGATTTTGTTCAATTTTCAGCTAGTTTAATGAAACTGGTTAGTATCTTTGAATATGTACAAATCGTTAACAGTTCAATATCGACTTGTGAAATATCTACCATATATGTAAAACAGAATTCCATACTAAAATATAACGTTTTCATGCAAATTGGTGTCACGTGACCACGGCGGTCATCTTGAAATTGTGAGATTTATAGAAAAATGTGTACCTGTGTCCACTTTTTTTCTTCTTTGAGAACCATCGACAAATATGAGTGCACTGCTACAGCATAGAAACATAGCCAGTAGATAATGCTAATTCTAAAAACAAAATTCGACAATAAAAAAATATTTGTTATTTCATTTTGCCCCTTGATTTGCCAATGAATTGTGAAACGATTTTTGTCAATTTTCTGACACTTCACTAAAACTGGTTAGACTATTTAAACATATATAAATATGTAATTAGTAATACTGAGTAATGAAATCTTACTATATATGTAGAATATAAGACCACATTGGAAAATTGAATTTTTATGCAAATTAGCGCCACGTGACCTAAGCAGCCATCTTGATTTTGTACATTTTTAGAAAAATCTAATATTTTTTGGCGTTATTTTTCTCGTGCAGTTTCTAAGCAATATGGTAATAAACCTATAAAAGAAAGAACTGGTCCTTTAGGGTCTATTTCAAATGACAACTTTTTATTGAATAAATTTAGTATGTAACTTAACCTAGATTTTAAATCAAAGAAAAACTAAACATTATACATTTATACAATTTAATTACATTACCAACAAAAGATTCATTTACTGCTTCGAAAACAAATAATATAATCAATATAAAATCAAAATACAAATAGAGACAATTGTGCCAAACTACACATTTTTTAAAGAATACATTATAATAATGTACTGCTGTAGCGTCCATCAATGATATAATTCACTGATGTATGATACAGATTAAAACAACCTGGCACAATGCAGAGATGGACGTTGCAAATATAAAGGCACATTTGTTTGAATTTTTTTATTGCAGGATTTACAAACAAGACAGTTTGGTTTGTAAGTTTTGACTTTATATATTGGGAAATGGACGTGCAGTTAGACTGTCATCAATGTTAAGGGTCGGGGCAGTAGCAGTGCTCTTTCGTCACAGCATAGTTACTTGGTTCTGAATAAGGGATTCAAGTATCAGTTCGCTAAATTGTTTTTAGCTGTCATGGAAGCGTCCTTGTTTATCTATAACCAATAAGTCCATTTATTTATCAAAGCTACTTCTTTGTATATTGAAAGATTGAGTGGAACGACCTGATTGATTTGTGAGGATAGCAATAGCTAACCTTCATTTGGTCAAACTGATCAACACCACCCTTGTGATCATTGAAATTCCGGTAGTTTTTTTTATTGTTCTGTAACCCTCATTTCTGTCTCGAACAAGCTTTACTGTAGTTGCATTGCCTCCCACAGTTGATAGAAACATGTAATACTGAGACGCTTGCAATCTTGAAACTTTGTGACATCAAGTAATTCGATTCAGCAAAGATAGGAGGATCACCTGTTTACCTTTTTTTCCCTTGAGTTCTTTTGAATAAGACTGTGAATTTCCAAGAATTTTGTGCCTAGCTTTTTCACCTTTGATCTAGCATAAATCTGATGACGTAATTGTCTGTGTAGATGCTGTGGCCTTTTCACTCTTATCTGCAAATCAGATCAAATTATTGCCTTCTTCCTATGAAAGTCTTTTTCCCTGTGTAAATTATAAACCACAATAGTAGAATAACTTGGAATCAGAGAACATGAATGCCTTTACGCCCATTTAGTTGTCATAGATGGGATGCACTGTTTGAAAAAACAACGTCCTTTGACTGTCACCACAGACCCATAAATTGAAAGAGCTTGTCCTGGTCCATAAACGTGTTGGTATAGTGGAGGCTTATTGTCCAATGATGATTGCAGTTCGAAGAGCGGATCATATCCATTGAAATGAAGACACGAGTTTATAATTTGGTATCTATTTCTCCCCATCACTGAAGTAAAATGGCATGTGAGCCAAAGTCCTGTAGCCCAATAACCATCTATTGATGATTTGCTGCACAAGCCCATCGCTACATGAAAAGCAAGAAATGCGGTGGGATACATCATTCACAACACATTTTTCTATTTTGACATTCATTCATAACTAATTAATAATGTGTTTCATTATAGATGTTTGCATTATCCTTTTAAGTATCAGGAAAAATCAACAGCCTCAAAATTTGTTAACATCTACAATTACAAATTGTCTACTGTTGAATGAGGACAGCTATTCGTTTTGAGGTCAACAAAATCATTCCTAACACTTCCCAGTCAGAATAAGCTGTTTTGTTGCAATGCTACCTTTACGCCTCTCAACCGTTTTGTCATAAATGCGAGCAGGTACATTGGAGCTAGAAATAGCACTGATTTCTCAGGCTAAATCAATCTCACCATCTGAATCACTTTCTAAATCTAAATTATTATTATCCTCTAAATCACACAACTGTCATAGTTATATTCCTTACCCGAATCGGAATCATAACGATAAACAATTGAATAAACCATAGCTCGAAGCCGTGGCGGGGCGTGTAACAGGGAAGGTTCCCGCAGGCCGACGAACATTCACTGCGGTTCCCCTAAGGATCATTATCGTGATGGCTCGTCCGTATACCTGTACTGTCATCCGGAAGCGCAAATCCTATACTATAAGTACAGGCATCCAGGCACCGGGTGGTTCTCGAGACATGAATGCAACGTCCATTGCTTCCTGCCCACCCAGGCCCCGTGTCTTCTCCACAGTGCAATGGATCTCGGACCCGCTGCGGGGGCTGCTCCCCACGCGTTCGCCCGCCGGTGTATTCTTAATGGGAATGTATCGGCGGCTTACACACTACGCCAGTCTTTGAGGCCCACGGGTACAGTAGTGGGACAGGGCGACCAGAGACAAGTAAAAAGAACAAAAACTAAATACCGAAAAGAAACGTTCTCATTCCAGTTTTTATTGTATATATATATATATATATATATATATATATATATATATATATATATATATATATATATACATATATATATATATATATATATATATATATATATATATATATATTGTTATGTGTTTAGATTATATCTTGTTTCCCTCCTATGTAACTAGCTGCACCACTGCCAGGGCCTTAGTCCTGACCTCTAGTTGAACTCTGCTACTGTTGCGTCAAGAATTGTTGTTTACTAGAGTGTACCTAGAGCATTCTTTCACCGTCTGGAACATGTTAGAAAGAGATGTTGACAATTTTTGTGAGTTATTCTTAGCCTACTTTTATTCCAGAAATCTCTAACATGTATAGTATAAATATAGGAGATTCGCGTGAGAGAAGGGAAGTTTTTTTACATCGATGTAGTATTCTTGAGTCTTGGTTTAAGCATATTGTAAGCGCATCAGTGGCAGAGCTGTATTGTATCTTTTATGTACCTGTACGCATTATTAAATTGTTGTTTTATTCTGTTGTAAGGATATTCGTGAGTTGATTTTTTTTCTTTTCTATTTTTCTTTTGATATTAATTTGACTTAGTAAATAAATTGTTTTAAAATTGGTATCGTCTGAAGTGTTGTTTTATTAAATAAATTATTTTAATTTTTATTAATTAAGTTAGTTACAAATAATTAATATTGTTTGTTATTTATTACAACCTCTTTAACGAGACCACTTAATTTAAATTTAATACTACAGGAGGTCTGTAATAATATATATGTATATATATATATATATAAATATTATTATATATACTATTGGATTAGGTATCCGATCTTTATATTTTACGTAAAGCAGCTAATTATCTTCATCACATATATTACCCCATCAATAAAATATAGCCATTAGACTACAAACTGAATGTAACAATATTATCTCAGAGTTGCCAGAAGTAGAGCTGTCATTGGCTGAGATATTGACCATTGTTTGCATTCTATTGAGCATGGAATATGGAAGTAACAAGTTGAGCAATCGATCACGCATTAGTTATTCATTCGATTTAGGTTTCGCTTTTAAGATGCCGATCTGGTTAACATACTTATATAATATGTGAATCGTTAAGTTTGTTTCAAATTGTAAAGTGTGGATTGCATCTGAAAACAAAATGTTGGTTTACACGTTTGTTATGAGTTTCTTTTTGTTTCTGTACTTGGGTAAGTCATCTCCACATTGTATTTATTGATATAGGCAATTCATCGTTTTTACATATAAGTTAAAGCAGTCATTTATCTGATTTACATTTAGATCAGTTTACGTTAAAATGTCCCGAATCATCTGTCTTCCGTCAAGGGCCTGGTTCTTTATGAAATAAAACTCTCAAGCCACTTTATTAAAGAATTTAGTACTTGAACTTAATTACAATAATTAAATTAATGTGCACTGGTTTGATTATAAATATAATCATAAATAGCTTGTTTAATAATATGTAACACAAAAACTACAAACCTAACCTCTGTGTGCCTTATATAAGTTTTGACGTAGTGAAGTGCTAGAATGGATTTTCTTTCTTAATTGACAATTAATCTTAACGCTTATGCATGCATAAAAGGTAGAAGAGAAAAAAAAATTCCGGTCCCATTCGATCATTTAATTAAAAGAGCATGTCTTTGTGTTGCGTTACTGGTTGTACCATAAATATATATTGTTGTACGAAAAGTTGTAGGAGATAAAATTTTGTTTCTCTCGCAAAAGATGTTGCCAAAAAAAACAAACAAAAAAGATGGATTGTGAATGTCAGACGTGAAGAATCACATATTTACAATCTCAAACGTATTGCTTGATGCAAAAGAATTTCCGTTTTATGTTTTTATGAATCTACGCATTGTGTTTTTTAAATAACCAAGGACGCAACTCTTGACTAATTTATTATTTAAACAAAGCTGAATTTAACTTTACGCGACTAATACTTTGAGTATTAATTATCGCCTACTCGCTTTTGATGTTTAAAAACGTATTCCTCATAAGTTATCTTATAGCCTCTGTATATTTCTACAAGACTAGAACTGGTCGTCGAGGTTGAAATCAATTGTCAAACACCAGCAAAAGCATGCTTTTTTTTAACGAAAAAAAATAAATTTAAAAATACAACCGGAAGTTCATGATCTCTTCCATTTGAAAAGGTCACACATCATTGTGACTTTTCAAAGCATCAGAAGGCGTTGATAAAAACTCGTACTAGAAATTATATAGAGACTATGTGAGACTTTTGCAGAAATAATCTCGAAGCCAATATTAAATATAAATAAATAGCTTTAAGTTAATTATAAAAACTATTTTAAATAAGCAATATCCAGACTTTATAATACTATAAATCGACGGCTTGACACATATAACAACATGTGGGAGGGCACGGTAGCCGAGTAGGCAGCGCATTCGACTGGCGATCCAAAAGTTATGGGTTCAAATCCTGGCCACTAGTTGGATAAAGTTAAGGCGGCTGGGCATTGTGCCGACCACACATTCCCTCATATGCCGCAGTAACTGGTAAACCCTGCTTCACCAGTCCTTAGATTGGTTTGGTCCGAAGAGTACTTTACTTATAAAAATGTGGAAGGAATCAGAAGAGAATCTCATTGACTTAGTGACAGCGCAACGTGATGGTTTTGCGCAAAATTTTTTCGTTCATTTTTATCCAGATCATGAATCTAGCCATCTGTAGTGTGTATCAATTTTCGGTCAGTGTCGATTCTTATGCATAAAAATAGAAACTGTTGTCCTCTCTACCCAAATGTAATAAAAACATTTAAAAACATGAACTGCATGCAAAGAAAGATATAAAAATCATCTATTAGTAGTCGAGTTTTTCCAAAATTTGAATTTGGCAATTCTTCAGAGTTTTTCCACTTGTCTGCATTAGCTCATTGATTCTTACCATAGCTGTTATTTAGTTAATGGTTTCCCCATAGACTATAATATACATGGACCGCTTGCTTAGTTTTTTATGCTATTATCTTCTGTTTTTTGAAATTCCTGATTCTAAATGAAGTAATTGTTATACAAGTTCCGTTTAATTAAATCGCATTTTTTTCGACTTGAAATGAATACTTGTAGGCCTATTAACTTATCATTGACTATAATAAGACTAGAAATAGCCCGTGGGGAAACCACGGGGGTAAAGAATTTAGTTTTATGTGTTTTTATATTTGGTTTGCTTTTTCAAAAGTCTGGGAAACAGGAGCTGGAAGTAAAGTAGCCCTATGTCATGGTTTTAAATTTAAGAAATGACGATTCTAATTGGTGATATTTTAATTGTTATAGAATTACTGAGATAAATAAAACGTAAATATAGTTTTCTTTAACTGTCTTTTTTTCAGCGTAATAAATTCAGATAAAACTTTTCCTTAAAAGCAATAGCAAAGTTGACTATAGACTATAGATAAAAACTTCGACATAATCGGATGTCTGTTATTAAAATTTGATAATAGCTATCACTAAAGCCAGAATTATTGGCAATTGTTGACGTCATAGATAATAGGGTAATGTTCAGGAACCAAGTTGATAAATTTGGATTTAAAGGCTTTTAGCTATTGCATTATGAGAAGATTTCTGAAGTGGTCAAATTGCGATGAATCAACAGCCGTTGCAAAGACAATCTATGAATTGAGATTTATCAAAAGCATAATGATTACATTTCGAATCCTGGTGCAGGCTAGGATTTTTTCCCGGGTCTGGCGGGTGTCCTTGAGTCTACCCAGTTCTGACGTGTACCTGACCTTAGTTGGGGTAAAGTAAAGGCCGCTGTGCATAGTGCTGGTGTTACAAAAGTAGTTTTATTTCCATAATTATATTGGTTCTATTATTATTAACTAAAGTTATAAAGAGATAATCTTAAACCCGAAATGTTTCCGTGTTAGGAATAAAACATGTATATGTCTAGACACTACGTCATAGCATTAAAATACGTCATATGCACGAGGGTTGAAGATCGTTAGTTTAGTTCTAGCTTGGGCGCTAATGTGTGAGGACTGTTTTTGACCACTTTCTTAAAGATAGGATTACGACTTAGTACGATATAGAAGAATCTCAACTGATTAAGTTTCATCATATAATATTGGTACATGTATTCTGTGTTACTGTTATATTTATCATCTCAACTTGTTGGAATAAAATTGTGTTTAATCATTCAAACAGGATTGTGGATTTCCTCTATATTAAGGTACAGTTTATCTAAATCACTTCATACACAAAAGATTCACATCATACGAGTCAAATAAACATCAAATCTACTTCAATAACATTAATACTAATTCTTATACAACCTTGTGAGATCCAAGATGGATGTGAATCAAAAGAATATATAATAATACATTACTAAAAATATCATCATACGTCAGTAGCTGATTTCGCACGTGACAAAAGATTGGGGGCTAGCGTCCGGGATCTAAAGTTTGTATGTATAAGAAATTGAGAATATACAACTGTTTTAGTGAAAACGATTTACAACAAATATTTATTCAAATTCTGTCTACGTGGAAGGCACTGTCTGTGTTCGGACATACTGTTTTCAGCTTTGTACACAACCATCCTTAAAATTTATCTTCTACAAATTAACAGTGGTGTAAAAATATTTCAAAGGACTTTATGAAAGGTAAAGTTGAATTTTTTATCTTCTTTTTACGTCATTAATATAAAACATGGCGGAAGCTAATCTTACATTAGAGCAATTGAATATTTTTGCTATCACGTCAGAACAGTTAAATAGCATGTCACTAACCCAGTTAAAAGAGATAGCAAATTCTCTGGAAATAGACATTACCGAAGTTACACCAGTAAGGAGTAAATTGATTCAAGATATTAAGGACTGTTTGAAAAGACATGGTAGAATGCTTGAAGAAAATACTATGAATAATGAAGAATCAGTGGTTCTCAATGTATCAGAAACCCTGAAAACAGACATAAATAACCATGAATTTAAAATGAATGTAAATGAACTAAGTGCGGACATGAAATTCCAGTTAGAAATGAAGAAGTTAGAAATTCAAGTACAATTACAATTGAAAGAGAAAGAATTGGAAAAAGAGAGAATCGCTAGTAATGAAAGGATTGAATTGGCAAGGTCTCGTTCGTCAACTCATACGATTCCAGAAGCAAAAAATGTGGAGCTATATAAGTTTAAAAAGCATGTTCCAAGCATGGAGAACATAGAGATTGATGAGTTCTTTATGGTCTTCGAGAGAAACTCGATCGATTATAAATTTCCTGAAGATAAGAAAGCAGTACTTTTACGTTCAGCTCTAACAAAAGGCAAGGCTCTAGATGTTGTATTGAATTTGACTCCAGAGGAAAGCAATGATTATAAACTAATAAAGAGCAGAATACTATTGAGTTATGTTCTAACTCCAGAAAAGTATCAAAAGTTATATCGTGAGTACAAGAAGGAACCAGAAGTTTCACATATTGACTTCCTGAGATTAGAGAAAAAGTATCTTGATCGATGGTTACGTTCTAAGAATGTGAATAAAGATTATGAAAAACTATATAATCTCATACTGATGGAGGATTTTACTGAGAAGATTCGCACTGATATAAAAGTTCATTTGGCTGATCGTGGTATTGAAATAGCAGAACAAGCAGCAGTTAAAGCCGATGAATATGTCATTATTCACCCACATAGCCATTATGTTAAAAATGACAGAACAAGTTTGAGGACTCAAAACAGTAATACAGAGAGGAAGTTAAGATCGACAGAGGATAAAAGTAAACAAAAAGCCGATAAACAAGAGAATTCAAGTTTTGTACAAAAGAGAATTACCTGTACATTCTGTAAGAAAGATGGACATATAAAAGAGAATTGTTGGAGTCTACATAAAGAGAAAAGACCCATTAAAAACAAGAACAACGTGGTTTTATCACACATCGCCGCACAAACTAAAACTCACATAAATAAAACTGCCCACAAAATAATTAAAGCTGATAGAACGACATTTGATGTTAGTCATGAGGAGATGGCGAAACACGCATGTCCAAGTTGCTCAAAGTCGGAAAAAGTCTTTGAAATGAAGACCGAGGCTATTGAACATTCTAGTTTCAACTCCAAAGGGGGTGTGACAGATGAACAATCAGTAAAAAAAACGTTTACTTATGGAGGCAGTAGTGTAGCAAGAAACTCAGTAGGCAGAGAACTACCCGAGTGCATGCTATCGGATGTTAGCGAGGGCTATGTGTCACCTATAGATAATCAAGCTAGAGAACGGAAGATTAAAATTCTACGTGACTCCGGTGCTGATATATCTCTACTGTTGAAGAATACTGTACCAACGTCGAAATTGACTCATACAGGCCAGTATGCTTTAATCAGTACTATGGCTGGAACACTCACGGCACCGTTACATCGTATACAGTTGAAGAGTAATTACTTCACTGGATCTGTAATTGTTGGGATAGTGAAGAAATTTCCCTACAGAGGCATTTCATTACTTTTAGGAAGTGACATTGCCAAGAATCAGGTACATCCTGTACTTAAAGAAACCAAAGACTCTGTTCAGTGTAGGAATACTGAAAATTCAGTATGTGTTATCACCAGAGCTATGGAGAAACAGCAGATGACTAATGAATCGACAAAGAAACCAGAACCAACACCAGAGATTGACTTGCAAGCAACCTTCATGGCGGATGTTCTAGGTGGTCACTCAAGTCATACTGATCAAAATAATTTGTCGCCTAGACAACTACTCATTCTTGCTCAGGGCAAAGATCCAGAGATCGGGAAGCTAAAAGAGGAAGCAAAGAATGAAGGAGAGTTAGAAACAATGGCCGCAGGTTATTACCTGAGGGACGAGTTGTTGATGAGGAAATGGAGAGGGAAAGTAAACGACGATGAAATATGCAGCGAAGTACATCAAATCGTGGTACCGTACCCAATGTATACCGCAAGGACATACTACATATGGCCCATGATTCACCGTATGCTGGTCACCTAGGGATTCAGAAAACCTTCGATAGGATTCTTCCATATTTCTTCTGGCCTGGCCTACGTCGTGACGTCACATCGTTTTGCAGATCATGTCATGTCTGCCAGATGGTCGGCAAACCGAATCAGACCATTCCGGTAGCTCCTCTACGACCCATACCAGCATTCTCAGAACCCTTCAGTCACATCATTATAGACTGCGTCGGTCCGTTGCCTAAAACTAAGGCTGGCCACCAGTATCTGTTCACTATAATGTGTTCGGCAACGAGATTTCCAGAGGCTATTCCTCTACGTAGCATCAATGCCGACAAAATCTCTGATGCACTTATCGGATTCTTCACCCGATATGGTCTTCCGAAAACCGTGCAGTCAGATCAAGGTTCAAATTTCACATCGAAGTTATTTCGCCAAGTCTTGGAACGGCTGGGTATTCGTCATGCATTATCGAGTGCATATCATCCACAGAGTCAAGGCGCACTTAAAAGATACCACCAAACATTGAAAAATATGCTCCGTACTTTCTGTTTCGAGCATAACGACGACTGGGATCGTGGTATTCCCTTCGCACTCTTCGCAACCAGAGAGGCTGTACAAGAATCTCTTGGCTTCTGTCCCTTTGAACTGGTATTCGGACACACAGTTCGTGGACCACTAAAGCTGTTACAAGAGACATGGTTATCATCCACTGAAGACACTGGTCTACTGACATACGTGGAAAATTTTAAAAATAGACTGTATAATGCATTAAAAGTTGTCAGATCTAATCTTTTGCAGGCACAAGACAAGATGAAGGTCTATTATGACGTCAACGCAAGAACCCGTATCTTCCAAACTGGTGATAAAGTTCTCATGCTGACGCCACTGTCTGGTCAACCCCTGAGTGCCAAGTTTACAGGACCCTACGAGGTTATGGCTAAGCTTAGTGAGGTTAACTATCTTGTAAAGACCCCTGATAGACGGAAATCGCAACGAGTGTGCCATATCAATATGTTGAAACCATACATTACCAGAGAAGAACAAAAAGTTGTTGCCTCGGTAAACACTGTTATTAAAGTCGGGAATAATTCACCCGAAATTGAGCGTGAAGTGGCAGAAAGCAAACTGCAAAATACAAAGGCTCTGAAAAACCTAAATGAAAAATTGGCACATTTACCTGATTGCGAACAATCCGCTATCAAAGGTCTAATTAATGAAAATATCCATTTATTTGGAGATGTACCTAGTAGAACTAGTGTAGTTAAACATGATGTTATTCTAAATGAAAATACTAAAGCTATTAAACAACATCCATACAGGTCAAATCCTATCCAGTTAGAATGCATCCGTAGAGAGGTTCGCTACATGCTTGACAATGACATTATTACACATAGTAGTAGTGACTGGTCTTCCCCTTGCGTATTGGTACCTAAAGCCGACGGATCCATGAGGTTTTGTGTGGACTACCGTAAGGTAAACAAAGTGACAAAAACTGATTCCTATCCAATACCAAGAATCGACGATCTAATAGATCAAATGAGTTATGCTAAGTTTGTGACGAAAATTGACCTATTAACGGCGTATTTTCAGATTCCACTGACGGAGAGGGCTCAGGAGATATCATCGTTTGTAACCCCTGACGGACTGTACAAATTTAAGGTCATGCCCTTTGGTATGGTTAATGCACCCTCTACTTTTCAACGGTTAATAAATACCATTACTCAGGACATTCCTAAATGTCATGCATACCTCGACGATATTGTTGTCTTTAGTGACGATTTTAAATCTCATTTAGATCAACTACATTTGTTATTTACGAAATTGACTCATGCTAATCTCACCATTAACTTAACTAAGAGTCAGTTCTGCCATGCAACCATCGAGTATCTAGGTCACATAGTGGGAAATGGTTTGGTAAAACCACTAAATGCAAAGGTGAAGGCTATTCGTGAGTTCCCTGTTCCTGAAACCTGTAAACAACTCCGCAATTTTCTCGGGATGGCGGGTACTACCGTCGGTTCTGTCAAAACTTCTCAACCATTGCATGTCCATTAACAAATCTATTAAAGAAGAATTGCACTTTCAAATGGTCTAATGAATGCCACCAGGCTTTAGATAAATTAAAAGATGTTCTTTCTGAGGCACCTGTATTAGTAACACCCAATTACAGTAAACCCTTTAAAATTACCGTTGACGCGTGTGATACAGGGATGGGAGCGGTCATTTCTCAAAAGGGTGATGATTCACTGGAACACCCGATTAGTTTTTACTCTCAAAAATTTGATAAGCATCAAAGAAACTATAGTGTGATAGAAAAAGAACTTTTGGGATTAATTCTAGCATTGAAACATTTTGATTTTTATATCAATGGTTCTCCATATCCAATTGATATTTTAACTGATCATAACCCTTTAGTTTTCCTTTCCAGGGTTAAACAGAACCAAAGAATTATTCGCTGGAGCTTATTCCTCCAAGCATATAATTTAAATGTGGTATATTTACCAGGTAAACAAAATGTGGTCGCTGACACGTTGTCGCGCATATAACTGGTGAACCAGAAGATAAAAGTCAGTTTCTCATGAAATGTTTTTTTTTTTATGTCATTCATTGTATTGATTAACATATATATTATTGTAAATATGACAATAAATAAACTATGTTATGAATTATTACACTATGAATTATTACAGAACAAAACTTCAAATTCTACTAGAAACAATCATACGTTGTAAGGTAAAAGGTAACTATTGCATACATCAATTGCACACACACTGGTATTTAACTTGAATACATCCACACTTGTGTTTGTTCAATTGATTAATGATTGATTGATGTGTTTTGCAAATTGTTTGTTTTCTATGTCGTCATGTTATAATTTGGATGTCTTATTTTATGCTATGTAAAAGCCAAATCAGCTGAGATTATCACATTTTTAAATATTCTTGATGTCATAATTTAGACATCATAATAATATAATAACTGAAAATCATTAGTTAATGATACAGTGATCGGTTATAAATAAATTAAACTTTCTAAAGAATTATCTATCAATTATTAATCGGTTCCACTTATTTGGGTAATTCATATCAATTCTATGGGAATTGGTTATTGGTGGTAATAGTTTTATGGTCAACGTTGTACACACAATAATCATAAATGTAAATATTAATTGATAAATAAATGTTTAATTAATAATCATTGATAAGATATGTGATAAGGGATTCCATAATAACGACTCTGTTATTAAGGGGATATGTAATATATGGTTCATTTTAATCTTAAAAAGATTGTCCAATAGTCAATTAAATCTTACGAATAGTTTGGGAATTCGGTTCATTTTATGGGTACTCTACAAAGAATTCCATACTTAACACTGTATGTAATTCCTTTGTGTCTTAAGGGGGGGGGGGCGAGTGTTACAAAAGTAGTTTTATTTCCATAATTATATTGGTTCTATTATTATTAACTACAGTTATAAAGAGATAATCTTAAACCCGAAATGTTTCCCTGTTAGGAATAAAACATGTATATGTCTAGACACGACGTCATAGCATTAAAATACGTCATATGCACGAGGGTTGAAGATCGTTAGTTTAGTTCTAGCTTGGGCGCTAATGTGTGAGGACTGTTTTTGACCACTTTCTTAAAGATAGGATTACGACTTAGTACGATATAGAAGAATCTCAACTGATTAAGTTTCATCATATAATATTGGTACATGTATTCTGTGTTACTGTTATATTTATCATCTCAACTTGTTGGAATAAAATTGTGTTTAATCATTCAAACAGGATTGTGGATTTCCTCTATATTAAGGTACAGTTTATCTAAATCACTTCATACACAAAAGATTCACATCATACGAGTCAAATAAACATCAAATCTACTTCAATAACATTAATACTAATTCTTATACAACCTTGTGAGATCCAAGATGGATGTGAATCAAAAGAATATATAATAATACATTACTAAAAATATCATCATACGTCAGTAGCTGATTTCGCACGTGACACTGGCCACACAATCACCTAGAATACCGTGGACACAGATCTGGCGAACGCTGCTTCACTGGCCCTATGGATCAATTTGGTCCGACTGGATACTTAAAAAAAAAATTGTTATCATATTTATCACAATTAGTTTGATACCAGACATTATCATAACTGTTTGTGAATTCGAGCGTTTTTTCGCCTAACGTACCTTAGTAGGGTTTGTTCCTGGCTCTAAAAAGTGTCTCTGAGCCTACCAAGCTCTGATGGGTTGACTTGACACGTCGCGGGTTCGAGCCCCGCCACCGGCAGATCCCTGTCGCCCTACAGGAGTTTTGGGACTAGATGACGTTAATATTGAGTTGTTATCACATGCGCTTAACCGGCAGCAGTGAAACCTCTCACAGATTAATAGTTCTCTAGAGCGCACTGAGCATGCTAAAATAGCATGGATAGAAGCGCTATATAAATTACCATTACCATTACCTGCCATTCGTTAGAAAAAAATATCGGGGGCTGGGTATTGTGGCCACGGAAACTTGTGAACACTGCTTCATGTTCCTTATAGATCCAATTGGTCTAAAGGGGATGGATATCTTACCACAACTCGTGTGAGCCCAGACATTATAGCCATAGAGAAATTGGTAATAGCCTAATATATAGGCTAAAATGTGTCCACGAAAAGCAATATTCATTCAGTGCCGTTGCTAGGGATTTGGGGGCCCGGGGGGCTTGGCCTCTTTGGGGGCACCTGCATTTTGACATTCGACATTATGACATGAGAAAAAATCAATTCGGACACTCCTTTGGGGGCCCCCCTCAAGTAGGGGCCGGGGTCTTTCGAATTCGGACCCCCTCCCCTAGCTACGCCACTATATTCATTTTCATATCAGTTACTGTACCTAAACTGTTGTGTTTCTTTTATAAATGTTTTAAATATCTGTACTCATTATCCCATACAACCGCTTTTTTTTAAATAATCAATTTTTGTTCAATTTAGGGAAAAGGGGATAATGATAATAAGTTGCTAATTGTAATGACAATTAAAAAGAGTTTTGATTACTCTTTCTAATTACTTTTGAATGTTATACAAAAAATGGAAAACCTAAATGTTTGAAGGTTTTAATTTCTGAGAAAAAATTTCAAAGAATGGTCAAAGTTTACGGAGAAACGATTTGGTGAAAGAAAAAAAATTAGAACTTGACTATCTAAAGACCAAAATAATGTATTAAAAGTTTAGTTTTAGTTTTATATTTGCTAAATTGATAGAAATAAGAATAAAAGAAATATTAAGATGTAGAGTTAGGATCGAACTTTAGAGATTTTATCAATAGATATCAACAAACGTTTTAAATAGTAAAAAACTTATGTTTTGTTCTAATCTTGCATGCATGTGTGTATGTTTGTGTGTTATTGTGTGTATGTATTTGTAAGTGAGGCAGACAGACATGTAGGCCCCAAGGGCATATTAATATTGTTTAGATATTTCCAAAGTCTAAAATAAGATGGACCGCTTGCTTTGATATTTACGAATACAAACGGAATTATAGACCTAGGGTTTAGTAATTTGATATGATTTTATGAATGGAAAACTATAAACTATAGGCCTACTTATCCCAGTTGTCTGTTATTGTCGCAGAATTTAAAGGAATATTTGAGACGTAAAATGCCGACGCATAGAGAAAATTGAGAAAATCATAGCGATTAAATAAAACGGAACTTGTATATCAATAAATGTATTTCCGGTATAGCAATTACGTTATTTAGAATCGGGAATTCCGATCATCAGTGTTTCAAGTCATCATATAGCAGAAATACTAAAGCAAGCGGTCCATGTATATTATAGTCTATTTTTTCCATGACCTGTTCTGGCAACCCATTTTACGTCCGATTGCCACCAAGGCAGAATTTAAAAATAATTTCATGAAATGTCTTAGCAAATGGAATAATAAAGAAAGATCCGGCTAACTGTTTGAAAAACAAACAATATGTGTGTCTTTCTCACGACAGCAGTTTTTATACGTTACTACCAGAGGGCATTATTTGTATTTTAATCTTCAGCTGATGCCACTTTCATTTCTGCCAGTTACCTGAAGGTCCAGAAGCCTGTTTCTACGGTGCCGAAAGCCGTGAACGCCCTGAAGGTAAAGAGCCGCATACAGTGCGGCCTGGCGTGTCTCTCTCGGAGCTGTCTCTGCTTCTCATACGATGCTTCACTGCAAGAATGTGGCATTGGTAAGGCTACACAATTCCTTGTGAGGTTTTCGATGCGAACGAATGATACTGTAGAAATGGGGGCGAAGAAAGCGAAATAGCTAAATAGTGGAAGTTTTCCCATTTAGCGTCACACCTGTAGTCATGATTGGAGGTACGGGGTGAGTAAAGTACCCTTCGGACCAATCTGATCATAGGGCTGGTGAAGCAGCGTTCACCAGATTCTATGGCCTCGACATACGAGGGGATTTGTGGCCATCACAATGCCCAGCCCCTTTTACTTTACCCCCCAAAAATGTCAGGTACCTATCAGAGCTGGGTAGACTCAAACGCACCTCCAAGTCCCGGGAACAAATCCTAGCCTGCATCAGGATTCGAACCCAGGACCTTCGGATCGCTAGACAAACGCGCTGCCGCTCGGCCACCATGCCCCATTTAAGGTTGGGGTGGTGCGAAATAATTGCAGGGGGGGGTAGGTTGGCACTGGGGCGCCGAAGAATATAAAATGTGTAAGGAGGGAGTTTTAAGGAAGAAATAGTTCACGGGTTGGGGATGGGTAAAGTAAAGGCGGCTGTGCATAGTGCTGGCCACGCAATCACCTAGTATGCTGTGGCCAAACAAACTAGTGAATGCTGCTTCATCGGACCCTATGGAGCACTTCGGTCAGACGGGTACTTTACTTAATTTTTTGTCCAGTAAATATTTAAAACTGCAATTTCTATGACGGCAGCCCCAAGCGCTGTCTCGTCAGTTGGACGGCACATTAATTATGCAATGACGGGTTTTATAAAAAAAAATTGCCCCCATAATGTTAGCAGTCCTAATGAATTAGTAAAGCGACAGCGGTAATTTATTTTGTCTGATCAAATATTATACTCAGTTAGTGCAATTGTTGCTGATTGTTGAAAAAGACCAGAAAAAAAAGAGGGGGCGGGGGGGCGGGTGGGGGGGGGGCTCAATGAAAAAAGACAAACTATTCATAGTTAAAAATCTTTTCTAGTTTTTGTGTGTGCGAATGTGTTTGTGTGCGTGTGTGTTTGTGTACGTGTGTGTATGTGTGCGTGTGTGTTTGTGTGCGTGTGTATTTGTCTGCGTGTGTTTGTGTGCGTGTGTGTTTGTGTACGTGCGTGTTTGTGTGTGTTTGTGTGTGTTTGTGTGCGTGTGTGTTTTTGTGCGTGTGTGTTTGTGTGCGTGTGTTTTTATGTGCGTGTGTGTTTGTGTACGTGTGTGTTGGTGTGTGTGTTTGTGTGTGTTTGTGTGCGTGTGTGTTTGTGGGCGTGTGTGTTTGTGTGCGTGTGTGTTTGTGTGTGTTTGTGTACGTGTGTGTTTGTGTACGTGTGTGTTTGTGTACGTGTGTGTTCGTGTACGTGTCTGATTGTGTACGTTTGCGCATATAGTTCATTGACAGACAATTCAATATTGATAGGATTCAAAGGTTATGGGTCAAAATGTGAACAATATGCACTCACACACACACAAAATAACATTGCTACAATGTTTAGAAATTAACTTGAGATTATTGAATTTAACAAAAATATTTTATGACAGCTATAATTAAATAAGTTTGGTGATTAAAACACAGGGATTCAGTTACCCAGCTCGTAAAACGTATCGGACTGCCATACAGGCGATCCAGGTTCGATTCTCGAGTTAGTCTATATCTTTTTTCTCTACAATTTTTTTTTTCATTTAATGTTATTTTGAAAAAAAAAAGATTGCAACACCAGGCAATTTATGGTTTAAAATTTAAAATTTTCTCTCTACCCAAAAAAAATTATTTTGTAGATTTCTGTTAAATAGAAATACTTGCCTATTTTTTTTTACTCGATTCCAATACTTTTCTAAAAGTCTTCAGTAAAAATAAAATGATTTAATTATTAGATTTTTAGCTTTCCGTTCATTTTAGTTTATAAATGCTTTATCTGTAGCTTAAAAGCCCTTTTTTATTTCCCCTCTGGCAACGCCGGGCAATTTAGCTTACATATAAATGTATGTTTGTGTTCGTGTGTAGTTGAGGGGGAGAGGCGGTTATGTACCGCATAATTTTTTGTTTAAACTGGTCAGAATGAAATGAAATTTGTCACGAATATTCTTTGTGTAACTGCCGTGAACACTGTCAAGGTTTAATATTTTTTTATAACTCAGTGGTCATTTCGGTAAAAAATTAGAATAAAAAGAAAACATTTGTTTCACGTTGAAATTTCCAGTACCGACTTTATATCATTTGTCTTCTGAAAATAAGAAAAAAGAATGCGCCGAGATTATTTGTATGACTTCATCAAGATTTGTGAATGGAAAAAAATGTGTATTCGTGTTTAAATTAACTACATGTCGTAAACTACTTAAATTAACTTTGTAGCGGGAAATGTTTAAGAAGGGAACTTTCATTCGTTTTAATTCGTGTCGTAATTTGTAGCGCGCAATGTTTACCGGAAAATACTTTATCACCCCTTAAGACTATATTGTGCTCATTATAACTGCATGTGTAGTTACAGTGTATTTGAAAATTAATTTCAGCCAGTTCTGAGAACTGGGCACCTATGCTAGTTTAGATATATTCATGTATGCTTTCCAGGGAACTGCTTGTCACCAAACTCCAACACCAGCAACACTCAAGAATTTTTTGTTTCCTGTAACTCCAACGAAGGCTTTCGACTGTTCACCAGCGGCTCAGTTACTGCCTGTGTGTGGGTGTCGAACACGAAAGCTGACTACTTCACTGCCAGAAGTGACTGCTTAGGTTTGTGTTTTTATTTAGTAAAAAAAATAATTCTCAAATTTCCAACTCTTCAGGTCATGCTTTGAAAGTTTCCGATTCGGGCACCTATATCATTAAAAAGATTTGCGCCTACAATATACTCAAGAATCTATCTAGAATAGACTGTATATTTCACTTAAAGTCTTAATGATGTAAAAAAAACTTATTCGATAAATATAATAATTATTTTTTGAATTAAGAAAAGCTATACTGTGACGCTCGTCACATTTATTTTTAAACTAAGGAATTCGATGTTTGAAGATTTTAAAATTATAGGTCGATATTTTACTGTCTCCTTGACCCTCTAGGTGGTGTAAGATAACTGAGATTGGAGGCCCAACCTCAATGCCCCTCCCTTTCCTTCCCCTCTAGCCCTTGGATCTTTTAATGTGTTTAGAAGTGACAATGTCCTTTCAGATACTTAGTAAAGGGAAGCCCCGTCTTTGTTCAGTTTTGAGATAAGACCACACCCAGAGACTAAACTGACCCTTCTTTCCTACTGCATCGGTCCTTCCCCCCTTTTCCTGGCAGGTTTATGACATAATTGCCATGTAAAGTGACCACCGTTATAGATTTCGGATAGTGTCAAACGCCCCGGAATGTTCCCCTCCGTAATTATAGTTTGGAAACTCAGTCTGTTATTGTTAGGCTGGCCATTGATATTCTCCCCCCCCCCCCTTGTGTCTTTAAGGAAACTGTTCAATGTTGGCCAATCAAACTGTTTAGTCACGTGTTCGGGATGTCCAACCAGAATTATTCGAGATAGAAAATAGGAAATTTAGACTGAAAGTTCTTCAGTGCAGCTGAGAGACTCCTTATAGGAAACATCTCTCGGTATTGGTGCGGGGAGGTGATACCCTGCTAGTATAGCCAGTCTAGTTTAACTTAACTAAGTATTTCCACTATTTTCACCTGCACAACTTAGTGATTTCGTTTGCATTTGTTACATCAGATCATCCGATATTTGACATTAGTACTTTTGTTTTCAATCAATAAACTGGAGATATATGTAATTCACCACAAGTTATTAACTGTTTTATAGTTCTATTAGTTTATGTGTTCTGTGTGGCTGATGATTAATTAAAGAAAGTAGCAAGCTGGTGAATCCGCCCTACTTATATCAATAATAGTTGATGGAAATATAAATTTTGCGATATATAACCAATTACTGCAATAGCGCCATACTCCTTGACTAGACCAGCCGGGGGTGTGAGTACAAATTACTGCACCCTGACGTGTCTGTAAGGCCAAAATTCAAACCACCTACGACACATATGTGGGCTCGTGCCGCGGATTGAACCCGAAGAGCGCCAGATATGCACATATTACATAAAGAACGCTCTGGAGCTATGAATATTACAATCGACGCTTAGATATCGCTGGGGGCTCGCTAAACATCAACTTCGTCAACCACTACAAACAGCATCACATCGTTCCTGATAGCCGCTACTCCTGTCAACACCTGATTGTACTCGTCACCCGCCTGCACCTGTCACCTTAGATCACAGAACCCTCACCTGACAGCATATCAAACTGCTTAGCCTACACCTGTCTTCTGCCAGTACAGATCAAGTCAGACGTCATCTGCCTGCACTTGGCACCGTGGACATCACCTGCCTGCACTTGGCACCGTGGACATCACTTGCCTGCACGTGGCACCGTGGACAGCACCTGCCTGCACTTGGCACCGTGGACAGCACCTGCCTGCACTTGGCACCGTGGACAGCACCTGCCTGCACTTGGCACCGTGGACAGCACCTGCTGCACTTGGCACCGTGGACAGCACCTGCCTGCACTTTTCAACACAGACATCACCTGTATGTGCCTGACACCATAGGCGACACTTTTAACCTACATTCGCATGTTCACTGCCTGTCACAAGCCGTAGAGACATCTTTCTGCTTACCTCACCTCCCAAGATACAACGCCCGCAGTCTTAACTCCACTGGACCACAAGCCAGCTGTATCAAGAGTGTATGGTTTTGAATGAAAGTCTCAATAAAACGCAAGGTGAGTGTTCGTTTTTGTATCTTGGTGGGTCAGTGTCCAATTTCCAGTGATCAGTCAATCAGTTAGCTATTATCATGTTGTACGAGTTACATAATTTTAGTCTTTAATAAAAGACATAGCTATTAAGACTCATTGACAGTGAGTTATTAGTATTTACATTCATTAAAAAGGTAGGAGATAATTTTCCGTAAAACGATAGGAAACGCGTCACAGGTTTTAAAATGTAAATTAACATTAGAAGAGAAAGTACCGAGAACAAGAAATGTAAAGAACAATTAATCTGGCATAGAAATTGTCCTCATCAGGACGCAACATATAAAATGCAAATGTACAGCCCACTCGCCTCCCCATCAACAATAGCGCCCCGACAGGGCAACCCTTAACACTCACCGACCATGTAAGTCAACATTTCCCTTAACACCGACCCATAAAAACCACCTTCCCGTGGTCGTCAATGATAGGAGTGAGACCTACATTGGTGTCCACACCGACTTAGCATAGTCGGCCCCATATTGGCACCTGTTAATCGGGCCAAACCCCTTACCAAGTGGCCTACCATAGCCCAGTGTAATGAACACGGTGGAAGCAAATGGGCAGCCTTATAGCCAGGTTGTAAGTTCAAATCGGTGGGGAAGAATTATATGTTGTTATGGTTTAGGTAAGAAATGTTTAGGACCAAGCAAACTAGTAAATTATATGTTATCGCTAACCCTTAACTAATCGGGTAGGGTACACTCGGAGGCTGACGACAAAGGGCACCGCATGATAGGACAAGAACAATAACTAACCCCGCATCACCCCCCCCGCACCAAATCGCACTCAGCCCCGGGCAGCTACCTGCTGTCCCCGCCCTCCGAAACACAGGAGAGACTATTACAACTCGCCCAGTTATTCGCGTCCAAGCTTCGGCTGGATATTTTAATCTGAGTCCACACAGGTGGCTATATTTAACGCCCTCCGTAGAAAGCACACTCGCTAACGGAAAGTAAAATGAGCAATTATCCGCATCGCCTATCCGCCGCTTCCAAGGAAGTTTACAATTGCCGTAGCCATTGAAGGGACCACACTGTATCCCATTGTCTATATGATGTATTTAGGCCAGACGCCACTGTTGTGAAGACATGGCATTGTCACCTGAAACGGAAATGGACCCCTCCCCTTTATTGACTATGTGGGAATTCCCCCTCACAGAAATGTAGGTGCATAGCGAGTTTATCGGGATACCTTGGGATATAAATTGAGTGCTAGTCACTGAATCAGGGTGTGAGACTGCGAATTCACTTTTAAACAAAACAACAACCCAAAAATATATCACTTTCCAGGTCTGTTTAAGCTCCAACCATACGTCAATTGCAGTTTGTATGGCCCGCATAGTGTAACCTATGCCTATGGTGTACCGTAATTACCGCCGCTGTTCAGAAATTGCCACATTTGGCAATTATCTCAGAATGTTATGTCTTACACAAGACTCCGCTATCTTTACGTATATAATGCTCATAGGGCCCCAGAAATTTCTAAGGAAATTTATTTATGCTTACGTCACTGAACTAAAACGTGCTCGTATTAAGCAAACGCCGGTCATGATTAAATCAACACATTGAAATGTACGCTTACTATAGCTACTCGGTTTCGCATCCAGTATTTTGCAGTCGGTCACAGAGGAATTTAAACTAAATTCGCCGACCCCCTTCGCCCCTAACTTGTTTGGCAAACAAGTAGGACCTTTCTTAGAAAAGAAAAATAGAATGACATTAGCCAGGTACCGCCTCTACGGAGATAATAGTATGATATAGTTTGCAAGAATTTCGTTACTAGAAAAATAAACGTATAATATGCCTATCTAATAATTTCGCTAAACCTAGATCTATTTACTTGAAAGGTATTAGTCAATCATACAAGAAGAAAAAACCATCTGTCAATTTAACACTTAGTCTCTAGTTCAATAGTTTGAAGGTCTATACACTCTCCAAAGTAGGGAAATAAAAGTAACGAAAATTCGCGCCCCATGCTGCTGTAAATAACTTGTCTGTTGTGTTTAGCGCAACTCTAATTGAGACTAATGCTCACTGCTTACGCCCCCCCCCCCCTAAAGTCTTACAATAATCGAGGTCCGATTGAAAACTCAAAGTAATAAAATATAGCTCAATTATCTACCGCTAACTTTGATTTGAATAAGCTTATGTTGTCCTTAATACGCGTAACTTACGACCAGGAAAGTCATAAGAAATACATTTTATTGAGTTTTCTTTTTGAGTCATTTACTCGCTGTTACTTTTAATAGTTTAATAGTTCATTTAAAAACAAACAATATCTGAGGTTAAGCTTAACAGTGAATTCTTAAAGATATATAATACTCGTCGATATTATAATAGTTGTGTAATATTCTGGACTGATCTCTGATTCTTGGTCACGGCTTATCCGTTGATATGATCGGACACTCAAAAATTGCCAGAATGTGTGAGTTTGTATATAAATGCATGAATCTTTGTAGCTTTTTTACTCTTTTGCCTTTACTTTTGCATGCCTTTATCTGTTTTGATTTCTCTATATTTACTATTGAGATATGTAAACTACTGTAGATTGTCAAATTTTATGTACATCTCTTTCCCTACTACCCCTGCATTTCCCATGCAGTTATAGGTTCGCAATACATATTGAGTCTTATAATTAGTCCAATTAGATTTCGTTACATGCGTAGCGAAATCTCAAAAGAGGGGAGATATGTGACGCTCGTCACATTTATTTTTAAACTAAGGAATTCGATGTTTGAAGATTTTAAAATTATAGGTCGATATTTTACTGTCTCCTTGACCCTCTAGGTGGTGTAAGATAACTGAGATTGGAGGCCCAACCTCAATGCCCCTCCCTTTCCTTCCCCTCCAGCCCTTGGATCTTTTATTGTGTTTAGAAGTGACAATGTCCTTTCAGATACTTAGTAAAGGGAAGCCCCGTCTTTGTTCAGTTTTGAGATAAGACCACACCCAGAGACTAAACTGACCCTTCTTTCCTACTGCATCGGTCCTTCCCCCCTTTTCCTGGCAGGTTTATGACATAATTGCCATGTAAAGTGACCACCGTTATAGATTTCGGATAGTGTCAAACGCCCCGGAATGTTCCCCTCCGTAATTATAGTTTGGAAACTCAGTCTGTTATTGTTAGGCTGGCCATTGATATTCTCCCCCCCCCCCTTGTGTCTTTAAGGAAACTGTTCAATGTTGGCCAATCAAACGGTCCTGTTTAGTCACGTGTTCGGGATGTCCAACCAGAATTATTCGAGATAGAAAATAGGAAATTTAGACTGAAAGTTCTTCAGTGCAGCTGAGAGACTCCTTATAGGAAACATCTCTCGGTATTGGTGCGGGGAGGTGATACCCTGCTAGTATAGCCAGTCTAGTTTAACTTAACTAAGTATTTCCACTATTTTCACCTGCACAACTTAGTGATTTCGTTTGCATCTGTTACATCAGATCATCCGATATTTGACATTAGTACTTTTGTTTTCAATCAATAAACTGGAGATATATGTAATTCACCACAAGTTATTAACTGTTTTATAGTTCTATTAGTCTATGTGTTCTGTGTGGCTGATGATATATTAAAGAAAGTAGCAAGCTGGTGAATCCGCCCTACTTATATCAATAATAGTTGATGGAAATATAAATTTTGCGATATATAACCAATTACTGCAATAGCGCCTTACTCCTTGACTAGACCAGCCGGGGGTGTGAGTACAAATTACTGCACCCTGACGTGTCTGTAAGGCCAAAATTCAAACCACCTACGACATATACTATATCTAATTGTGTTTTGATATCATTCTTGTAGACATTTTCAAGTTTAAATAAGAAGGCTAAACTCTTTATATGTAGAGACTTTACGACACAGCAGAAATATTTCATTTTTCTCGTAGGCTCTTGCTTAGAAGCATACAAAATAGGGAGTAGCTAATAGCTAGTTGGAAGAAGTAGTATTATGAGGAATACTCCTATTACTCAAGTTGTTATTTTAATACCACTCCCTCTATTCAATAAGAGGTGTGAGCCGATACATTAAATCCTGCGAAAAATTTGTATAAAAATATAGCTTTTAAAAGATACGAAATACTTCTTTAAATGTTGTGATTTTTTAAGTTTCGATTTCACCTATCACCATTTCCATAACCCGTGAGTGTTTGGGACACTTTTGCTGACTGTTGCACTATCGCTCGCCAGTTGCCACGGTGTTGTGCCTCTTCTTTTTTCATCCCTGCTTTATGCCCTAAAAGTTACTCTTTGCTACATGAACATACCATCACAGTTTCCTGCTCTTAATGGCAGTGGTTTTGCAAATGATTCAGTTAAACAAGCAACAGAAAAATATCTGATCTTTTACATTTACGCGTGATAATTCAAAATGTATGAGTAAATATTTATTATGGATAACTTTTTGCATTACATCGTTCTCTCTCTCTCTCTCCCTCTCTCATCTCTAGCCAGGTCTGCCAAACTGTACACCGTGAAAACAATTGATAAGCTGAACATATTGCGAGAGAACTTCCCATTGTGGTATTGGGTTGGCCTGAACGACCTTGCCCTGGAAAACACGTTTAGGTGGGAGGATGACAACACGATCTGTGACTCCTCGTGCCGGACGCTAATCTTCAGCAGTGGTAAATTATATCAATTATAATTTGCAAAAAATTACAATATTAATTCTTACCTTAAAATGTTATGAACTTTTTAAAATTTCTTTCGCGAAGGTCGCATTAACATTTCTGTAGGTGTGCCAGTTTGTGGTGCACATTGGAAAGAACTGAAAATTGGGAACATTTTGACCAGAGTAAGAAAAAAAAGACATGCGGGTGGCTGGATATAAAATATTCCCCATTTCTGAATTAAGAGAACTGAGCATTGACCCATTAAGGCATTCTTTTTTAGATTTATCAACGATATTTTTGATTTCTTGAAGCTACATAATATGTGGGCTAGAACAAAAAAAAAATACGAATGCGTCATACACATGATGTATGCGTCCAACTTGACAGGTTTAGCTCGTGTGAATCGAGTAATTGCAAACTGGTGCTAGAGTCTTGACGTGGCTTTTGGCAGCTTGCGTACGCAGACGATCCCCAGAAATATACCTGCCAGTTTCAACCAAGATGGAAAAGTCTGAGTGGGTAGAGTTCAGACAAAAGCTAGTGGCCTGGTCCTCCAGGTTAAGTGTTGAACACAAGGCTATCGATCTTACTTTGTAATGTTACACAATCGACAGAGAAGAGAACTAAAGAAAATTCGTCTCTGGTAATAAATGGTCCAGGATCGAGATACTTGGAGGGCTCTTACAGGTAAGGCGACACGCTTAAGTAAGTAAGAATATCAAGTAACCCCTCTTTCCACTGATACTTTTAAAGATATAGCCGTCCTACTATCAAAGTGAATATTTAGGGCACCTAAGGACGTATGATAAGCTTTTAGTTAAAGAAAAAAAGATTTGAACACTCTTGTTCGTTTCTTTTGTAGTATATCTTTATTTTATTTTATACGAGTAGTTTAAAAAAAAATAATTTACATTCATTTTGTTTCACTAAGCTAAACTTAAAATGGCCGCACTAATGCAGACGACTTTGCAGACGACTTGGCCCTCATCTCACACACCCAACAGCAGATGCAGGAGAAAACAACAGATGTAAAAAATTACTCTGCATGCATTGGCCACAATATTTTTAAAGGGAAAAGTACAATCCTAAAGGTCAATGGAACAAGCAACTCGCCAATAGTGTAGCAGGAGAAAGCCTAGAAGAAGTAGAAAGTTTCAAGTACTTAGGCAGCATAGTAGACAAACTAGTAGGGAACGAAGCAGATATAAAAGCCAGAACAGGCCAACCAAGAGCAGCCTTTAACCAACTGAAAAAGGTTTGGCGCTCTAGAATTCTAATCCTGAACACAAAGTTAAGAATTTTTAACACCATTGTTAAGCCCACTGTTATGTATGGATCGGAAACGTGGAGACTTACCGTCACCAATGTCAGGAAAATACAGGCATTTGTTAACACCTGCCTCAGAAGAATCTTTAGGATAAGTTGGCCAGAAACTATCAGTAATGAAGAACTCTGGCAACGAACTAAACAAAGGCTCGAGGAAGAGGAAATTTCCACAAGAGATGGACAAAGATTGGACACACTTTCAGAAAACCGGCATACATAATCACTGGGCAAGCGCTCACTTACAACCCCCAGATCAACAGGAAAAGAAATCGGCCGAGAAACTCCTGGAGGCGCGATATGGAAACCGATGTTAAAAAGCTAGGGCTAAACTGGGCTCAGGTAGAGAAATTGGCCCAGGATCGGGATACCTTGAGGACTCCGTTGGCGTCCTATGTCCCAGGTGGGGCGAAAGGCATAAGTAAGAGAGTAATGATGAGAATGCTGAAACGCGCATTCAGCTTGGTAGCAGACGGGGGTACTTATGTTGACAATTATAAAACTCTTAATGTTTACATTCCCAACATCCGAACGAGTGACTCATAAGTTCGTGTGGAACAATAGGCAGTGGGAGACTTTGTGTCCGAAAATGGTGACTTGTCGAGTGTTTTTCCCCCACAGGATAATCAAATACGCGGCGTTGCGTCATAATATCGTCTAGCAGCCCAATGAGAAAATGTTAATGTCGGTTATGCAACCGTCTCAAGCTAAACTCAGTTTCACAAAGAACTGTTCTAGGAGCCCTACTATTTCTAATTTATATTAATGACCTACCGAATTGCATCAACACAGTAACAAAAGATTATTTGCTGATGATTGTATAATTTATAGAATAATAAAGACAGGAAAAGGTAGTGACGTTTTAGAAAAAGACCTAGAGAAACTACAATAATGGGAATCTAACTGGAGTATGTCTTTTCACCAGGAAAAATGCCAAATAATAACAAACTGCTTCATTCATGGTAAAGAACAAACTCAAACTGCCTAGGATTAATAATAATATCTTGGAATCCTTATATTGATGAAGCAATTAAAAACTAAAACAAAACATTAGGTCTCATAAAAAGGAACTTATACAAATGTAGAAATATAAAACTAAAATATTATCTCACATTAGTTAGGCCTATACTAGAATATGCATCTTCTGTATGGAACCCATCAACTAAAGAAAATAAAAAAAATTTGCACAAATTGAAAAAGAGAGCTGCAAGGTTCATAACTAGTGAATATTCCCAAATAACAAGAGTTATACCATTAGTCAAATCACTAAGCCTAGAAACACTATATCAGAAATCGGCAACCTATGGCACGCGTGCTAAACATTGGCACGCGGAGCGATTTAAATGGCACGCGGAAGACCCCCCGAATAGATAATTCAAGTGTCCTTACTACAAATTTGGGTGCTTGAGCAGGTTGACTTTTATACTGTTGGCACGCTGAATGAATTAGAATTCCTACTTTGGCACACTATTATGAAAAGTTTGCCGACCCCTGCACTAGAGGACAGAAGGGAAAAAAAGTAAAGTAGTAATAATACATAAGGCATTCAACTCTAATTCAGAAATACAACCCAATAACAACCTGTTGCAAAGCTCAGATAAACATAAAGACAAAAACACTTTTCTTATGCGAGAACAAATGCATATAAGTACTCTTTGTTCCCAAGTGGCATTCGGGCATGGAATGGGTTGCCTGAACAAACAGAGAAAACCAATAACCTAACATCATTTCAAACATTTAAAAAAATGCAAGACTAGACTCGGACCACGGATGAGCGTAGGACGCAATAAATCTTTATTATAGACGGAGCGTCCGTAATGTATAAGATAACAGTAAAGTTCTTGGCGGATTAGTTTTCCACTCTCCTGAGACAGTTTATATAATTGCTATTTAGTTACCTCCTCCCCCCTCCCCCTCCCCCGCCTCATCGACCTATAAGCTTTTTAACTTTTCATTCCAGGTGAACCAAATAATGCTAATGGCAAAGAAGACTGTGCATACTATGTCAACAACTGGCTGTATGCCATCCAATGGTCTAACAATACTATCTACTACATCTGTGAAAAAAACTTTGTTTAAATTTTGCTTTAAAAAGAAACTACAAACATGTTCTATTTGTTTTTACTTTTGTGGTTGTTTTCTGTGTGTGGAGATTTAATATTCGTAACGAGGCATAGATCTACATAATGCACGGCTGGAAGTAGTTTCCCCTTTTTTTACGTGACAAAAAAAAAATACTAGATCTAATCAAAGACTATCATAAGATGGACCACTTGCTTTGATATTTCTGCTATTTGTCAACTTGAAACACTTAGTTTTGGAATTTCCAATCGCACCACGTCCTCTAGATTTCCGGTTTAGTATTTCGCTATGATTTTCTCAAAGGAAAATTGAAGTTAAAATCGAAAGTTGTATACAGCGGAAGTCTTTAGGGACGTTTAGAAGTCAATAGACAGTGTTATAGAGCGTTCTCGGTGGGCGTGGCTTAGGTTTTTAGTGACGTATTTGTGTAAATATAAGAACCCACTTGAGGTACAAATGTAACGGGGTGAAAGTGAAGTTGTTCTTTATCATATCTGAATATTGGCTGTCCTACTAAAAAATAAGGAGGTATATAGTAGTACTGTAGATTAATTGATTAACGTGATTAGGATAGGGCCGGCTAGACCTATTTACACTTTCAATTTCACTTTATAGGCCTACACTTTTAATGTTAGGCTAGGCTACGATGTCAAGTGATAGTGTTGGTGAATAGGCTATCTAGTCAAGTCACTAATAGGCTCACATCGTCTATGATCTATGTCTATGATAATAATAAAATAGCCTATTTTATTTAACAGACATAATACAGCTTAAATCTTAATAAGACTTAAAACACAACACATCATTTAAAAAAGTTTGAGCCTATATGAAACTATATGAAAGCGGCCATTATTACTTGTACACCATTACAGAAAGTAAACACAAATCACGTGCTTTTTGTCACGTGATTGCAAACGCCCTATTGGCTGCGCGCGGAACAAATAAGTCTTCATATTTGCGCACACGGAAAGTCTCGAGTAACCCTACGTATTGAAGGCCGCACATGCGCAAACTCAGCATTCAGCTCTACAAATTGAGTAAGCGTTCCATCTAATTATAGTATTTGATCAAATCTACTTTATAGAAAGCACATTGTACAAAGCATACAAAGCATTGTATGTAAGTATTACACTTTCAAAATGTACTAGTCTATATCGCTTTGTAAGCAAAAATAAAGAGTTGTTCCCACTTTGTTCAAAGATATGTGTTTTATTTATACAATGATCTTTAGTTCAACCAAAGACTATGATAAGATGGACCGCTTGCTCTATTTTTAGAGATTATATGTTCTTTTTTTCGTGCGCATCCAATAACGCTGTATTAAATGACTTCTACCCTCCTACGTTTGCCTAAATGCTTCCGCTGTATACAACTTTCGATTTTAATTTTTCATTGAGAAAATCATAGCGATAAAATATATCGGAAGTGTACTGTGCAAAATTGAATCGGTAATTCCGAAAAGAAATCATTCGCGTCATCAAATAGCAGAAATAATAAGCAAGCGCCCTAATTTAGCAATACAACCCAATAACAACCTGTTGCAAAGCTCAGAAAAAACATAAAGACAAAAACACTTTCCTTCTCCCTTATGCCAGAACAAATGCATATACCGAATATACTCGCGTATAAGTCGCACCGGTGTATAAGTCGCACCCTTAGTTTAAGATTTTTTTTCTTATATGTTGACATTGACCTGCGCATAAGTCGCACCCCGACTTCCCGGGTTACACTGTCTTTTAAAATCTCAAAAATGCATACACGGATGAGCGTAGGACGCAATAATCTTCTTTATAGAAGGAGCGTCTGTAATGTATAAGATAAGATAAGATAAGATACTTTACATCCTTAATAGTTAAAAATTAAATAATAACCTTATTTATAACTTTATTAAGCTTAGACTCTAATGGTTCAGAATATAGTGTCCGCTACGAAATAAGATAGATATAAATTGTGGAGAAATGTCTGCAGACACCACAGCAGTATCCTCACAAAAGAACTACCATGCGGTTTTCTATAACACAAAATTATAAAATATCTTAGGATCTTCATTGAGAACATTATAAGGCATTTTAATGATAAAGCATCTTTTACCTGAAGCAAATCTGTTGATTAAAATGTATGGAAGTGAACGCTTTGATAAGTGAATATGTGCTACATATTTTATTTTGCATAATGATTTATTAAAAGAATTTTTTTTTTAAATGCATTTGTATTGTTTGCATTAACAGTTATTAGTCATACACTTATGAGTCTGGTACTACATTTCCCACACTGTAGTATTAATATGTTTTCAAAGCCCGTGTGACGCAATGTATGATTTCATGCCGAAAATGGCCATGTCCTTTCACGGCACAGTTTAGCTAGATGATCTTCATAAAATATGGCAAAAACAAGGAGGCCTTCTTGCTCTAAGACTTTCTAACATCTTCTGTTCAATAGCTTAGCTTTTACATCTTCAAATGATGGAGTTCTTATACTTATACACACCCGAGCAGACGGCACACTTTCAACTTAGAACGCTGTAAAGATAGAACAAAAGTAAGAAAGGCCCCGATATGATAGATCTAGATGGTTTTTTTTAACTGACGATGCAGCTCTCAGTTTTTTCAAACAAGCAGTTATGCAAAAGCTTGTCAGCGCTCTGGAATAGCTTTTGGGGAGCTCAATCTAAAAATCACAAAGGACCTATTAAAACGTTGAGAAGAACGGTGGAGAGAGGCCCTAAAGGCTAGAGGCCTGAACCCAAAAACAGCCCACCAAGCCGCATCGGACAGAAACAAATGAAGATTGATGGCTTTCGCCTCATGTGCCAGCCGGCTACTAAACTATCTAGTTGTTTTCCTCAGTCTCAAATGAAACAAAGGTTTATATGTGAAGTTGTACCCCGACTTAAGCGAATCCAACTTAACGCAATTCGGCGTCTGCGAGAACTATAAATTGTGCAACTTCCAGGTATTTCTTTACCCACAAGACTGATGCGTGAGACCGCGAGACGGGGACGCGACTGGGCGGGAGAGGGGATTAGGGGGTGGCGGTGATCTCCACGTCTCAAACTAAATCCTACATTTTTATATGGGAGGCGTTATAAGGCGGATCCGCCGTATAACGCCGAGCGTTATACGGCGGATTTTTGCGTGAACTCGTGACCTATATTATACAGGATCTTTTCCACTGCCTACAACGCGAAGCACTAATTTTTGGGAAGCGTTATTCAAACAGCCGAAAGTGTATAATACCGAATTTACGAAAAATTGTGAGAGTTAGGCTATACTTATGACTTAAAACTTTATATTATTTTCTATAGTCTATAGTGACTCTATAGGCTTTTAATTAGGATCATATTCCTAGCTAAGTCCTAACCCTAACGGGCCTAACCGTAAAATCAATTTCTAATTGTGATTAAGAGACATAGGCCATAGTAATATTTATGTTTGAATTAATTATAAACAATGACAAATGGTTACTTACAAAAAAATCACGAATTTAACTAAAAAATATGTATCGTTTTACTATAATTGAACGGAGTGATTACGGTGTACTTTTTATAATACTAAAAAAAAAATTGGCGGAGCTGGCTGGATTTGAACCTGCGTCACCCCTGTTGACAGCGCAAGCTACTAACCATTGGGCTAATAAACCTTGTTCTAAATAACACGAAAAAATAGTAATTAACCATATAGGACCAGATAAACAATTATGTATAATATAGGTCAGGAGTTCACGCAAAAATCCGCCGAATAACGCTGATCGTTATACGGCGGATCCGCCGTATAATCACTCCTTACCCCATTAATAAAATATAAGATCTAAGCGACAATTCGTATGTAACAATAAGATTTCTGAGTTGCCAGAAGCAGCTCGCTGGCTGAGATACAGAACAATGTTTGCATTTTATTGAGCATGGAGTATAGCTGTAACAAGTCAAGCAATCAATCGCGAAATAGTTATTCATTCACTTATCTTTTAAGATCCCCGTCGCTATAAAATAATATACATATTGTTATATACGTGAATCACTAAATTATTTTAATAGTAAAGTTTGGATTACATCTGATAACAAAATGATGATTTACACTTACATTTTTAAGTTTCTTTTCGTTTCAATACTTAGGTAAGTAATCACACATTGTATTTATTAATATATATTATCATTCATTCTTGTTAACTTTAAGTTAAAACATTAATCTGCCTAATTTATATTTAGATCTAGATCTGCGTACAAAATATTATGTCCCGGGTCTTCTATCTTCCGTGTAGTGACGGTGAAGGGCCTGGTTCTTTATGAAATAATACACTCAAGCCACTTGATGAAATTTTAAAGAATTTAGATCTAGTACTTGAACTTATTTACAATAATCCAAAGAATGTGCACAACTAAGATGTGCATTGCTTGATTATAAATTTTAATAGCTTCTATATCACGCTGCAATACAGCAACAACAAACTACACCTCTGTGTGCATTATATAGGTTATGACCTAGAAAATGCTAGAATGAATTGCCGAAATTTGTCAGAAAGCGAAGGAAAATAATTACTAGAAATATTTAGAGGCTATATTTTAACATACAAGTAAAATTCCCCGGCGTCGCCCGGGGGGGGGGGGGGAATCAAATAAGCCTGTAGAAGCTTCATGTGGCACGGTGGCCGAACTGGCAGCGCGTTTGACTGGCGATCTGAAGGTTCTGGGTTCGAATCCTGGTGGAGGCTAGAGTTTTTGTCCCGGGACTTGAGGGTGTCCCTGAATCTACCCAGCTCTGATGGATACCTGAGAGAAGTTGGAGATAAGTAAAGGCTTTTGGCATTGTGCTGGCCACACATCCCCTAGTAGTATCCCGTGGCCACAGAAACTGGCGAACGCAGCTTCACCGGCACTATGAACCGAATGGTACTGTACTTACTACTATAATCTACAAATATAATTTTAATAAACTACAGTGAACAGAAAGGTACAGATATAGATTTAATAATAAAAAAATATAATTATTATTTACTGAAAATATTTTTATAATAATAATAATAATAATAATAATAATATTTGTATAGCGCTGCCAACAAACATAATGTAAGCTCAGAGCGCGTTTAACATACAACTAAGAATACGAATATTACCCTAGGCCAGGTGACAGAGCTAAATTGATGATTAAAAAAGACAAAACACAAATAAATGTAGTAAAACCGACCCAACCCATAAATAAGACAGTAAGTTTCTAAAGTATGTTAAATGTTATCTAAGGTAAATATTGAAATAATGAGTTTTTAAGTTCTGTTTGAAAGTAACAGTAGAGCATGTTCGCCTCAGTTGAATGCAAAAAAACTCTAAGCCATTATTAAATAATAAACAAATATTTTTAAGTGAAATATAAAATCGATTCTAAAAAACAAAATTCAAACTAAATATCACTAATTTTTACATGCTATAATACACATATAAAATCGGGAAACTTTTGTAGTACAATATTATCAGTAAACGTTTTCAAAATAAAATATATGCCGAAAAAATTATTCGATGTAAAAATTATCATAGACTATAATACACATAGACAGCTTGCTTTATTATTTCTGCTATATGATGACTCGAAAGACTTCTTTTCGGAATTCCCGATGCCCTTATGCAATGTACACTTCCGTTTCACTTAATCGCTATGATTTTCTTAATGAAAAATTAAAATTGAAAGTTGTATACAGCGCAAACATTAAGGCGAACGTAGGAGAGTAGAAGTCATTTAAGTCAGCGTTATTGGATGCGCACGGAAATAGATCATGTCTAAAAATAGAGCAAGCAATCCATCTTATCATGATCCATGATAATACCATAGACTATAATATACATGGACCGCTTGCTTTAGTTTTTCTGCTATATGATGACTTGAAACACTGATGATCGGAATTCCCGATTCTAAATAACGTAATTGCCATACCGGAAATAAAGTTATTGATATACAAGTTCCATGATTTTCTCAATGAAAAATTTAAATCGAAAGGAGTACAGAGCGGAAACATTTATAGATCAGTGTGGTGTGCGCACGGAAAAAAGAAAATGTATATTATAGTCTATGATAATACATGTATTCATTTAAAATGGCAAAAATGCGATTTAATAAAGCGGAAGTGTACATTGAACAAAGGAATCGGGAATTAAAAAAAAAAAAAGAAGATAATAGCAGAAAAAAACTAAAGCAAGCGTTCCATGTGTATTATAGTTTATGAAATCATCAATTAAGTTATGAGTCGAGTTAGACAGCTACAGTTCTTTGGCAAACAGCCAGAGCTTTTCCACTTGTTTGCATAATAAAAAAGAAAATCATTTATGTTTTTAAAGTTGCTGGTTTTCAGTAACTTGTTATGCAATCCGTGTCTGTCATGGCCGAATTCTCATCAGTGTAATCAAACCCTTGACCGTTGTTGTCGTTGGGGGAAGGGGGGAGCAAATGGAAACCGCAGCAGTCAACTTTCTCCACTTTTGCCTATCTTGAGCGGTTGTCAATAGTTGAGTCAACTGCAGCCCCGACAGTTTGCGCCGTTTGATTGTTGTCATAATGAATTCTACTAGGGTGGAAATATAACCTAGAAATGTCCCTGACATGTGGAATAATAAATAGAGATCAGGCTTACTGTTTGGAAAAAAAATGGTCTCTTTTTAATAAAGCAACTGCCATACAGTACTACTACAGGGCATTATTTGTTATTTTAATCGTCAGCTGATGCCGTGTCCATTTCTGCAAGTTATCTGAAGGTCTAGTCGCCTGTTTCTATGGTGAATGTCACCACCGTGGCCGCCCTGAAGGTAAAGAGCCGAACACAGTGCAGCCTGGAGTGTCTCTCTCGTAGTTTTCTCTGCTTCTCATACGACCCTTCACTGCAAGAATGTGGCATTGGTAAGGCTACACTATAACTTATGTTTTTTTTTAATAATTGCAAACAAATGATATTGTAGTATTGAGGGCGAAAGAGCCAAATCCGTGAGGTTTTCTACAATAGTGTAACATCTGTAGGCGTGATCAAAGACTTTAATAAGATGGACCGCTTGCTTTATTTTTCAGCTTACAATATGTTGTTTTTTTCGTTAGCAACCAATACATGATATATGGCATCCTTCCATCCTCAAGGGACGATGGCGCAGTCTCCTTTCTCACTGCTTCTCGCCTTTCTCCTGGCTCGTTTCTCTTCGCTTCTTTCTGTGAGGGTGGCTTCTGCAGCTTGAGTGCCCTCGCGCATTTTGGATCGCCAGGAGGTGCGTTCCTCAGCATGGCTCTCCCACGAGTTGGGCTCAATGCGTGCCAGTAATAAGTCTTTCTTGCAAACGTCTTTGAACCGCAGGCATGGGCGACCCCTCTTTCTTGTACCGGCTGCCAGCTCTCCATGCAGTAGGGCTCTTGGGATGCGCTCCGCACCCATCCTGTGGACCTGGCCTATCCATCGCAGGCGCCTCTCACTCAGGATTGAGTTTATACTCAGCATATGGCTTCTCCTGAGCACCTCCACCTTTGTGACTCTTTCCTGCCATTTGATGTGGAGTATCCTGCGCAGACAACGCAGGTGAAAGCTATTGAGCTGCTTAATTCGCTTAGCGTATGTAGCCCAGGTCTCGCTTCCATAGAGGAGTGTGCTTAGCACACAGGCCTGGTAGACAGAGATTTTTGTCCTATCAGTGAGTTGAGCATTATCCCATACTCTTGGTTGAGCCTTGCCATTAAAGATACTGCCTTGCCGATTCTGGTTTGTATTTCTTTTTCCAGGGACAGTGAGCTTGAAATGTTGATGCCAAGGTATGTGTAGTCCTCGACAACATCCAAAGTGTTTCCCTCAATAGAGATTGCTGGGAGACATTCTGTACCTTGCCTCATAATATTGGTCTTTTTTAGGCTTTTTGTTAGGCCGAATTCTTTGCACACCTCCGAGAATCTGCTGACCAGTTTCTGGAGTCCTTCCTCTGTATGTGAAACAAGAGCTGCATCATCAGCGAATAGCAATTCTCTGATTAATACGGTTTCCACTTTGCTCTTTGCACGGAGCCGGGCTATGTTATAGAGATTTCCATCGGCCCTAGTATGGATGTTCACGCCCTCGGAGCAGTTCTCAAAAGCATATCGGAGGAGTACTGAGAAGAAGATACCAAAGAGTGTTGGTGCCAGGACGCAGCCCTGTTTAACCCCGCTACACACTGGAAATGGTTCTGATGTGGCGCCGTCGAAGAGAACTGTGCTGTGCATGTTGTTATGGAAAGCCTCAATAATACTCAGTAGCCGGGGCGGACATCCAATCTTTTTCAGTATGCTAAAGAGTCCAGTGCGGCTAACTAGGTCAAATGCCTTAGTCAAGTCAATGTATGCAATGAAGAGGGCCGTCTGCTGTTCCCGGCATTTTTCTTGTAGCTGGCGCAGCGAGAAAACCATATCCATAGTTGATCGGCCAGCCCGAAAGCCGCATTGGAATTCTGGGTAAACGTTTTGTGCCAGAGTTTGCAGGCGTGCCAGTACCACTCTTGCAAAGGCCTTTCCCACAATACTGAGTAGTGATATGCCTCGATATTGTTACAATCGCTACGGTCACCCTTATTTTTGTAAAGGCTTACTATCTTGGCATCCCGCATGTCTTGTGGGATGTGGTCACTTTCCCAACACTCGCAGAAGAGATCGAGCAGAGGCTTTAGTAATACTGGCTTGTCGCACTTGAGGACTTCTGCAGGGATGCCATCGTTTCCTGGAGCTTTTCCCACTACTAAGGTGATCAATGGCCTTGCTGAGCTCCTCTATCGAGGGCAGGGCATCGAGTTGATCCAGCACTGGTAGTGCTGGAACTCTATTTAGGGCAGAGTCAGATACAACGTTCTGCGTTGCGTAGAGTTCCAGGTAGTGCTCGGTCCAGCGCTGCAACTGCTTGTCTTGTTCAGTTATCACCTCACCTGTCTTCGACTTGAGTGGAGCTGACTTTGAAATTAGGGGTCCAGTGGCCTTTTTTATACCTTCATACATTTTTTTGGCATCACCTTGATCGGCAGCAGATTGGATACCTATGCACAGATCAACCCAGTATTTGTTCACGCAGAAGCGTGCGGTCTTCCGGGCTATGTTTCTGGCCTTTCTGAGTTTTTGCTGCAACGCATCGGGTCCTGGGGCAGCTTTGTAGGCCATTAGGGCTTTTCTTTTTGCCTCCGTCACGGGCTCCATTATCTCCCAGTTGGCTTCAAACCAGTCTGCACTTTTTCTTTATTTCTTCCCAAGGATGGCGATGGAGATGTTGTAAATGGTTTCGCGAAGGTGAAGCCATGTGACATCGATATGTTCTGGCACATTTTTTCCTGCATCATGGCTCTTGGAGACGTCTTTCTGCGAGGTATGGTCTGTGAGGGCTGAACTAAGCTTGTTATTGAGTCGCTCCCTGATCTCTGGGCTATTAGTATGGCATGTGTTTATGCGTGTTTTCGCTTTTCTCTTGGAGTGGTGAAGCTTCCTTGGGGTTATTTTTATTTTGCTTGCGACCAATGAGTGGTCTGTGTCGCAGTCAGCACTGTGGTAGCTACGTGTTTGGAGTACACTGGCCAGTTCTGAGCGCCTGATGATAATGAGGTCAAGCTGGTGCCAGTGTTTGGAGCGAGGGTGTCTCCATGACACTTTGTGGATGTCTTTGCATTAAAATTTGAAAAAGGTATTAGTTATACACAGGTTATGAGCGCTGCATAGCTCGAGCAGTCGCTGGCCATTGTCATTCATTTTGCCAATTCCGTGTGAACCAATAGTGGTAGGCCAGGCTTTGTGATCCACGCCAACTCTGGCGTTGAAGTCACCAAGTAGGTATAGACTCTCATGTTTGGGGATGTTTGACACTACCGAATCCAGAGTTTCATAAAAAATGGTCTTTTGTTTCTGCTTCAGAGCAGAGAGTTGGGGCGTATAGGCTGAGGATGTGCGCTGTACCCATGGATGTTAGTAGTTTGATGCCGAGTATCCTCTCAGTGCCATGTGCCACTTGCTCAATGTATGTCATTAGTAAGCTCTTGATGGCAAAGCCAACAACATGTTGCCTTGGTCTGTCTGAGTGCAGTCCCTGCCAGAGGAACGTATAGTTTGCCTCACTTATTCTGCCATTGTCAGCCAGCCGTGTCTCCTGCAGGTATGCAATGTCGATGTTTAGTATGAAGAGTTCCTTGTCTATGATTGCAGTTTTCCTCATATTTTCTGTTAAAGGAAGGTCATTGTAGATTCCAGGGCACATGGATCGAATGTTCCAGCTTGCAAGTCGAAGTGCTGGAGACTTCTTGCTTGTTCTTTTTCCTGGTGCTTGGCTTATGGCTCGCTTGTTGAGTTGAGCACTCTGATCCCCATGCACCCAATGGAGCAGGCAAGCCATGGCGGAACATCACCATATTGGCTGGGGGCTGCCCAGCTTGAAGCGGGCGGTAGATGCTCAGTGAGACGTGGCTGTCTCTCCCACCGTCTGGAGCGACCCCTGGCGCCTAGCTCTACGCCAATCGAGCAGTGGCTTATAACCGGTAAACTGCCGCTCTACGTGTTGTGCCTACGCCTTGCAGCAAAGCTGGAGTGACCTCTCCAGGTTGGGGTGAGGGAAGTAAAAAAAAAAGGCCACGATGGCCTGGGCGATGCTTAAGAAGGCCAGCTGTTGGACCACTAGCAACCGATAACTCTGTTTTAAATTACTTTTACGCTCCTACGATTACATTAAAGGTTTCCGCAATATATATCCGCGTGTACAACTTTCGATTTTAATTTTTCAATCAGAAAATCATTGCCATTATATAAAACGGACGTGTACAGTGCAAAATGGAATCGGGAATTCCGAAAAGAAGTCATTCGGGTCATCAAATAGCAGCAATATCAAAGCAAGAGGTCCATCGAATTATATCTTTGGTGTGATTGTAATGTGGGGGGGGGGGGCAAAGAGTGCTGATTATTTGTGGGATGGGTTGAGTCTAGAAATAAGAGTATGCAATGTGGGAATCGGGAAGGGCATTGCAAGGAAGAAATAGTACACGGAATTAAAGGAAAAAGGAGGGGGGGAGGTCACAAGAATGTTGATTTTTAACTAATGCACTTTAAAAATAATTTTTTAAACGTTTACGTTATTTCAGTAACAATATATAAAACTTGAAATTTGTATTGATTTACAAAGAAACATTGTGATTAAATAAACATGTGTTCCAACCCCATACCTTCTCGCGCCTTTTTCCTTATCCAATCATTACCGACTACATAACAGGTTGATTTATTATTACATTCTTCACCAATCAGTTGACGCACCTCCGTCTGAATTACTTTCAATATTACGGTGAGCACTAACTTCCATTGACGTCAGCTCAGGCGCTTTCTTGCTAAGGGACGACCCATCAATTATTACAACCCCGTCATAATGTAAGCCGTCGAAATGAATTAGTAAAGCGACAGCCATAATATTTTCTGTGTCTGATACAAGCTTTTGGAATGCCCCGTTTTTTCACCTTGTCTTGGCAATTTAATTGTTGTTGGTTTAAAAAACTCCAGAAAGTACCGATGGCTACACTTTAAAAAAAAAGTATTTAGTTAAAAAGCGTTTCATTGTGAGTTCGGTGTTTTTGTATGAATGTGTGTGTGCTTACGTATGTGCATAAGATAATAGCTTGTTGACAGACGTTGCAATAATGCAAGAATTCAACAAACGTTCTAGGGTTAAACTGTGAATAGTGAAATTGTTTTGTATTTAAGTGCGAAAAGCTTTTCTTCTATGCATTCATACAAAAAAAAAGATCTTTGTTAAAGTGTTACGGGGGGAGGGGTGGACGGTGGCCGTGCGACAGCGCGTTCGGCTGATGTACCAAAGGTCCTGGGTTCGAATCCCGGTGAAGGCTATGATTTTTTCCCGGGTCTGGAGAGTGTCCCTGAGTCTACCCAGATCTGAAGAGTACCTGATCTTAGTTGACGTAAAGGCGGCTGTGCATAGTGCTGGCCACACAGAAACTGGTTAACGCTGCTTCAGCGGCCCTATGGATCAAATTGGTCTGACGGGATACTTTACTTTTTTACTTATATATATATATTGGTAAGGCTACACTATAGTGTATGGAGATTTTTTTAATAATTGCGAACAAATGATACTGTAATTTAGAAGGTGAAAGAGCTAAGTAGGTTGGAGCGTCACATCCGTAGGCGTGATTGCAATCTATATATATATATTCGTGTATGCCTTCCAGGGAACTACTTGTCACCAAACTCCAACACTAGCAACACTCAAGATTTTTTGTTTCCTGTAACACCAACGAAGGCTTTCGACTGACTACAAAACTGACTACATCACTGCCAGAAATGACTGCATATGTTTGTGCTAATATTTTTAATTTAGTAAACCAATTTTTCTATAAAACAATTTTTCTGAAATTCTTTAAGAATTATTTATATCTTGCTTTTGAAGTTTCTGATTCGGGTACATAAATCCAAGAAAACTTTTTCTTTGTCTGTATTATACTCATTAATATCTAGAAAAGATTATGTATGTGTCTTAAAAAGTTTAAGGTTTTAATGTTGTAAAAATAACGTATTCGATAGATATTAAATTAAAGAAAAGCTACATTAATTTTCTTTAGAGGTCTTACTTGTAGACATTATAAAGTAGCCTCTCTATTCAATATATGTTTTCACAAGTTGCCCGGCGTATTCAATAAATGTTTTCAAAAGTTGCCCGTCGTATTCAATATAGGGGAACCTGGGGTAAAACGAGATACTTAAGGGAAAAAAACCTGTCGTATCAAAGATAACATTGACATGTAAACGACATTCTGTGTACTGGACAAGCAAGTGGTGGACAACAATGTCACAACAAAAAAAGATGAGATTTTTTTGTTTCAAAAGAAACACAAATGATTTATTGGGCTAACCGTATTTTCCCATTTTGCCCCATGCCTGGGCTAAAACGAGACATACGCTTGGGGTATGCTAAATCAAATGTCAGTCGTTGCATAGTTCACAAACGAAAACTGTGGCATTGTTTCTTTCATACAGACCTGCACAGCTGTAATGTGCCCGCCTGTTACAGTCACCTTGACAGGCTACCGAGTGTTCTGCACTCTCAGTGTAGGAGAACCTTGGGTAAAACGAGATACTTAAGGGAAAAAACCCTGTGGTATCAAAGATAACATAGACATGTAAACGACATTATTGTACTGAACAAGCTAGTGGTGGACAATAATGACACAGCAAAAAAAAAAAAGATGACATTTGTTTGTTTTAAAAGAAACACAAATGATTTATTGAATTAACCGTATTTTCCCATTTTGCCCCATTGTTTTGTCCTGTTTTACCCCAACATAACCTTGTTCACAAAGCCTCCAAACCACACACTGTCATGCTTAAGTAGGTCAAACTTAGATATCAATTACCATTGCCCACATAAATATCTGTCAGAATGTTAATTCTTGTCTGACAAATCTGTATTTTTTTTATTATTTATTAACACATTTGCATCATAACCATAAAAATAGATCAAAATATTTAAAATTGAAATATTTGCCTCTCACTGACGCACGCGGCTCAACCAAACAAAATGGATTTTGCCGGCAATGCAGTATCACGTGATCTCTTTATTAGACTCATTTCTAAAGAGCTCCGACTTTCTGTTTTTCTATAATTCGTGTGTCTCGTTTTACCCCGCTATCCTATTTTACCCCAGTTTCCCCGGTGTATTCAATATATGTTTTCACAAGTTGCCCGGTGTATTCAATATATGTTTTCACAAGTTGCCCGGTGTATTCAATATATGTTTTCACAAGTTGCCCGGTGTATTCAATATATGTTTTCACAAGTTGCCCGGCGTATTCAATAAATGTTTTCAAAAGTTGCCCGGTGTATTCAATATATGTTTTCACAAGTTGCCCGGCGTATTCAATAAATGTTTTCAAAAGTTGCCCGGCGTATTCAATAAATGTTTTCACAAGTTGCCCGGCGTATTCAATATATGTTTTCAAAAGTTGCCCGGTGTATTCAATATATGTTTTCAAAAGTTGCTCGGCGGTACATTAACTCCTGGTGGCACGGTAGCTGCAGCGGCGCGTTCGACTGGCGAACCAAGGCTCCTAGGTTTGAATCCTGGTGAAGACTAGGATTTTTTTCACTGGACTCAAGGGTGTGCCTGAGTCTACCCATCCCTTTCACCGGTGATTTTGCAAATGATTCAGTTTACATGTCAACATAAAAACCTTAAACCATAAAACAAGCGTCTCTGCTTTTGTGGTCAAACTCCAACTGGAGCCCCTACAACACCGCAAAGCGATAAAGAAGGTCACCACTATTTACAAGATCGTGAACCGCCGCGTGGAAATGTTCACGCAGCTAGGTGGAATCCAATAGGTGTCTCGCTCTACCCGAGGCCATTAGCTCAAGCTGCATGTCTTACATGCACGCACGGACGTCTACAAATACTCTTTTTTCCCGTCAGCCTTTAGGCTGCAGAACACCCTGGAACAGTCCTCCATCACTGGCCCTACTGTGCCGGCATTCAAATTGTCACTGAAGGGCTGGACTAAAAACCTAATGTGCCACTCTGTCATCTGTTTATAATTGTTGTTTGTGATGTTTTTTTATTTTATGTGTGGTTAAATTGTGGACTCTTTCCTCGGTCTCCACAGTTAATTTGAAGAAGAAGAAGAAGAAATATCTGAACAGATTATGATCATTTTAATTTACACGAAATATTTAAAATGTAATGTGTGAGTAAACTATTCATTCTGGAGAACGTTTTTGCATTAGCTTGTCACATTTCTATCTTTCTTTCTTCTCCAGCCAAGTCTGCCCAACTGTATACCGTGAAAACAATTGACAAGCTGAACATTTTGTGAGACAACTTCCCATTGTGCATTGTGCTACTCGGTTAGTCTGAACGACATTGCCTTAGAAGACACGTTTAGATGGGAGGATGACAACACGAGCTGTGACCTCGCGTGCCGAACGGTAATCTTCCGCAGTGGTAAATTAGTAAATTAGTAAATTAGTAAATTAGTAAATTAGTAAATTAGTAAACTATCTATTGTTACTACAAAACGTGGTAGATTTTATAATGTATGTTTTGTTTTGTTGTAATGCCAATGTGTAACGTGTTGATCCGATCGAACCCACCTTTCTATATGCCAGTTCGTGAAGCAACTTGGAGAGATCCGTATAAGGGAAACATGAGACAGTTTACAAGTGTAAGAAAATAAAAGGCCTACATGGTTGGTGGGGGGCGGATATAAAATATTCCGCATTTCAGAATTCAGAACTGATCGTTGCCACATCGAGGCATTTTTTTTTTCCAGGCTTGAAGTCGACATTTTTTATTTCCTGTACGTAAGAATCGAGTCCCTCACTTTCCATTGATATCTACAAGGATATAGCCGCCCTACTCTTGTAATCAAGTCAATATCTGTTTTTTTTTTAAGGATATAATAATATAACCTAATTTTTAGTTCAAAATAAGATATACCATTTGTGTTCCGTTTATATATTTTTTATAGGAATAGTTATTAAAAAATATGTCCATTTATTTGTTCTCACTGAGCTAGATTTAAAACGTCCCTGTCGTAGACATGGTGACAATGCTGAAAACCGCAAGCAGTTAGTAGACTGTGATACTATGTTGTCTTTAAAAGTATAAAACTCCTAATGCTTTCAGTCCCAATATCCGGACAAGTGACTCATAAGATCGTGTGGAACAATAGGCAGTGGGAGACTTTGTGTCCGAAAATGGTGGCATGTCGAGTGGTTTTTCCCCACAGGTAGGCCTATCATCAACTACTGTGGCGATAATATCGCCTAGCAACGCAGTGGTCCTTGGTAATGTCCGCTGTGTGTATCGTCTTGAGCTAAAAACTAAGTTACTAACAATGAACAACGATTGTATTTGCCACATAGTACTGAAGTACAATAAAGGCAGGGCCGGCTCTACCATATAGGCGAACAAGGCGGCTGCCTAGGGCGCAAAATTTTTTGGGGCGCAAACTTGAGGATTTATTTTTAATTTGGGTACTTAAAAATATAACTTTCAGGACCAAATGTGGTTAGGATTGAAATATTTTTTTTTATATTTGTAGTATATGCTTGAAATGGAGGTAGATGAACAATGCTATTAAAATTTTACATAAAATTTGTTTTTGAGGGGTGTGTCCGAATGCGGTACTTTTGAGTATCACGAAAGATTTCCACAAACGGTACCTATAAGTACCAATATGTTTTAAGTACAATGATCATATATTTTAATAACATGTATTGAACTTTAATGACAAAAAAGGTCATAAATGAAATTTCAGACTTTTAATTACTCTTTTTATATTAAAAATGCATGCCAAGAATAATATATAAAGCATGTTATAACAAGAAAGGTGATCTAATTAGATAACAATAACAAAGTCACATATCAGTCATTTATATCATGAAAAAGTAAAAAACAATTCTTTTTCTCATTAGAGCAAAGAAAAATATTGCACAATTTACATTTACTGTGAGGTCTAGACTGAATCTTTTTTTGTGAACAAACCTTACATCGCCCTCTTTCATTGACATTTCATCTTTCAAGGTAATGGCTTCCAACATTATTCAATCGAATTGAGTCACTTACAGAATAACCACCCCGCCTTTGCTTCTTTGGTTTTGGTAATGGTGATTCATAGGGGTTGTTTAGAGGACGTCCTATACGAGGAGGCCGGGACAGAGTAATCAGTCCTAAGGCAACATCTCGGAGAAAATGTAAAAGGGGCAATTTTGTAGCAGTTATCTTTGAATATGCTATGTAAGCATTGACAACAGTTCTGTCAATAAGTCCAAAAAACAATCTGTGCCACCATTTCTTTGCCTTTCTATTAAGTCCATAAGCAGCTATTAGCATGTCTGCCTTGTCCACTCCACCCATGTACATATTGTACTCCTTTACCGCTAGTGGACAGACAAATTCTTCTTCATTCCCATCCTTTTGTGCTCTTTTAACAACTTATGCTTCAGAAGAGTGAAATTTAGATGCTACTAGAACACCTTTATTATCCATCCATTTAACAACAAGAATTCCGTCAGAGCTTGTCCTAAAATCAAATTCACCTCTAGCCATCTTTTTATCTTCTTTTAAACCCACTAGAAGTCCTCTCCTATTCATTCGAATGGTTCCACAACCAAAAACTGAAAATTCTTTCATTTATTCCAGAAGAGGTATGGAGGTGAAATAATTGTCAAACTAAACTTGATGATTTCCACCTTTGAGATCTTCAATAAGATTGAGAATCACATTTTCACCCAGTCCGAAACCTGCCACTGAGCCTGTTCCCTTACCTTGGTATGCATCTAGTTTGCTTATATATCCATCCATGTCAGATCGCACCCAGAGTTTAAACCCTCTTTTGATGGGTTTCATCGGACAGTATTGTTTTATACTAGACCTTCCCTTGAATAGTACCATGCTCTCATCAATACTCTGGATACGACTGACATCATAAAGTTTGACAAATTGTTGGTTGAGGGATGAAATTAATGGCCGAATTTTCCAGACTTCGTCATGGTCAAGAGGCTGGATCGTATTGTCATTTACATGTAAATTTACCAAGATTTGGTCAAACATTTTTCTTGTCATTACACTTGAAACAACAGGGACTCCAAGATCTGGTTGTGTGCTCCAATAGTCTCTGTATGAGGGTAAACAGTGATAGCCCATTACTAGATTTGCCCCAACAAAACCACGCAGATCTGCCAAATTTATTGGAACAACAAGACGATTTTGTTGGGCGATATATAGATTTGTTTGACGGATAATGTTTTCTTCTATAGCTGTGTCAAAGAAATTCAGAAAATACTCCACTGGAGTCTTCAAATGTTCAAATTCTTCTGTTTTAGGACCTATATGATGTAAATATAAACAAAATGAAATTGTTATATTCATAATAATTAACTTATTGTAAAACAGACAAAAAATATGAAAAGACATTTGTTTATTCTACAAAATTCCTATTTAAAAAAAAATATAAAGTGAATCTAACCTTCATGTTTTATAAATTCATTGAATGAATCTCCCTTCTCTTTTTTTCTCCAAATACGATCTCTTATGGGTATAGGATTGTCAACTTCACTGATATTGGATGAAGAGTCATCTTGTACAGATCTTAAATATAAAATTTTAAAATTAGTATGTAAAATATAAGATTTATATGTAACTATTTTGAACAATTATAGTAATACAAATCACTTGCTCAATTCAGGTCTATACATTTTAATTATGTTAATAAAACAATTCAATACTGCTTACTGTGTAGTTGAAGATTTAGGATCACATTGAATATATTCTTCGTCTGAATCGGACTCCTCATCAGATAAATTATTAGGCAAATTTTCAAGTAAAATATGAGCCTCATTTATGTTGTACCAACGTTCTCTGGGTGAGCAACTGGGGCCGTGTTCTGACATTGCTCTGTAGAAATTGTTTACAATATAGCAATATATATAGCAATTATAAACTTCTAAAATATAAACAAAATTTATAAACATGAAACTAATATTTTGTAAATACATTTTGTATTTCACATAAATTTAGCATACTGGATAAGAACACAATTCTATATTATTTAATTAGGTGCCTTGAATTCAAACCCAATTTTATGCAAAAAGTTGATACACAAGTTATATAATTTTTTTAAAAACATGTAAAAATAATAAATTAAAAGCTTTTATTTGGACAAATATGTATTATTAAAATAAATTTTGGAAAAGAAATATGTAATTAATAAAAAAATATATCAATATATGTCATTGTCACATATTACTTTAAATATATTTAAAGAGATATGACAAAAATATAGCTTTCCTATTATCAACCAGTGAAGCTGGAAATCCTACGTGGTTCTTATAAGTACCAGTCGTATAAACTATATTTAGAGCATGATAATCTAAAACATTATTTTATGTCAATTAATAAAAATGAATTGAATAATATTTCTAAAAAAAATTATTTACATATTTTAATAGAATTTTTAAAAAGTTTTAAATTTTTTATTTACCTGCAAAATATGGTTCTGCTAAAAAAGAGCTTCAACTCACAAGAATTTCTTTAAAAAAAAACACGATATGTAAAATGGCAAATGACAAGGCCGTAAGTCTGCAAGGAACGTCACTCTATCAATAACAATGAGAATTAACATTTTCAGAGTTACCCGACCTGAATAAAATGCCTTTAATTTAGCTTGACTTATAAGTACCAGTGGCTCGGAAAGGGTTAAAGTTTAGTGCTTCTGCGCGCTACTAGCATAGGTAAATGAATGAATAGGTAATTAAAGGTGAAGGGTATTTTATTTAAATTGTCTTAGAAAATAGGAAAGCTTGCATAACAGTAGCCTACTTAGTTTGGCAACCACGCTGTGCGTAGCGGAGTGTAAAAAGTCAACCCCTCACTTCCCCCGGCCACACCCTGGATGCGATGCGGCGGCGGAATATCATACTGAAGTGAGTGAAGTGACGTGACGGTTACCTTCAAGTCAGTTCGTGAATCGTAAGTCATGAGGGCGCTCAGTTGTTTGCATTGGCAGTGCAGTTGTTGTTTTTTAGACTGTTAATTACGAAAACGAGTACCGGTACATTAAATCCCCTAAGTGACCCTAAGTGGCACAAGATGGTCAAGTCGAATTGATGCACTAACACCTCTGCGGTACCATTTATCTCATGCTTGTGATGCTTTGGAAGTAATTTCTAAAGACACTAATTGGATCTAATGGCAACATTGCGAAGATAGAAGCACTTGGGTTACTTAAAAATATCTCAGACTTTAAGTTTATTGTTGCACTTGTCACATAGCACAACATTTTGTTTCATGTAAACTTAACTATTAAGACACTGCAACAAAAGGACTTGAGTCTTCAGAGAGCAGATAGTCACCTGGTGTCTTTGAATTTTTGTACAACATTCCTGACCTTAAAAACAAGACTAGACCAGAGTTTAAGTCGATGTGCAAAAACTTGGGGAAAAAACACATTAACAATTGACAAAGATGAAGGTTTGATGAATCTGACATTGCTGCTGTACGACAGTGATCTGAACTTAGAGCAATTTCTCATCATCTCCATGACTCAGTATCAAACCCTAAAGAAGTCCTAAACTACATATACCTACAGAATCTTGAAAATGGATTTCTTATCATTTGTGTAACCCTTCGTATTTTGCTTACGTTGCCACTTTCCGTAGCTAGTGCTGAACGAAGTTTTTCAATATTTAAGCTAATTAAAACCTATCTGCGTAGTACAATGTGTCAGGAGAGACTTGCGGGTCTTGCGACAATTTCTATTGAAAGTGAGATAGCAAGACAATTAGACTCAAAAGCCCTCATTCAAGAATTTGCTCAGCAGAAAGCAAGAAAAGTACCACTAGGGTTTTAGTCTTGAGTATAAATACTGGTGATCAGTATTTAAAAGTGACTTTTGGACCTTAGTTAAGAAAACAATAATTCAATATCAAACAATATCAAGTATTCTTTGTGTATTTTTTTAAGTATTATAAAAACAGAAAAAAATATCTATAATATAACTGTGAGTTTCGGTTTGTTATTAAGAGAACTGTACATAATGCAGGTATAAAACCTATAAACCCATCTATCTATTGTAAAACTGTGTGTTATGTAAATTTTCTTATAATAATTTAGATTTCTAATTATTAATTTATAATGCAAAACGATTGTTACTTTTCATTCAACTGTTTTATCTACATTTCACAGTCATAATCACAGGTTAGGCTATAAAATAAAATTCTTTGTTGGGCTATAAAAATTATTAACAAAAACACATTTTCGAAGTTCCATACGTGGCAGACCTCGCCGAAGGCACTTTAATGAGGGCGCAGAATTTGTTTTCGCCTAGGGCGCCAAATACCCTAGAGCCGGCCCTGAATAAAGGCATAGTCAAAGACATAACAAGAGAATTATAACCCTTGGCAAAAAAATATAAAATTATGTGAATAATAGTCCTGCAGATACTAAAAATAAAAATTAATTTAAGGTATCATAAAAATAAAAGAAAATACATGGCTGATTTTTTCCCTAGGGTTGTAGGACAGTCTAATCGCGCTATTATCCGATACCTCTCATACCCCATCGCCGCCCCCACCCGCTTCCTACAGTTGGACCAGAGGTTTTGATATATGTACCGTAAACCATGTATTCTGTCTAATCGCACATTGGAATGTATTCAATAGTTGTTATATAAAGTTTTTTAATGCATGCATCATTGACCTATGACCTTTCATTCCAGGTGAACCAAGTAATGATAATGGCAACGAAAACTGTGCGTACTATAACAACAATGGTCTCAATGATATTCCATGCTCTGACAATAGTATTTTCTACATCTGTGAAAACAACTTCGTATTAAAGAATCTTTATAAGAAACTAAAAACATGTTCTGTCATCACCAGAACAACATGTTCTGTTTGTTCTTGTTTTGTTGTTTTCTTTTGTGTGGAGATTTAATATTCGTAACGAGGCATAAATAATGCAAAGCAACAATAAGTTCCCTTTTTTCACCAAAAGATTATAATAATCTACTTTATGCAAGGAACATCTATACTTTGTATCTAAGTATTCTACTTGCAAAATGTATTACTCTATATCACTTTGTAACTTAAAAAAATGAGTTATTCCCACTTCAAAGATATGTGTTTTATTTATACGCTGATCTTTAGTTCAACCTTCTAGAAGTTCTATGTACTCTGTTACAACACATTAGGGCTCGACACGTGTCGAATACATTTTTGAGTTTTCGCGTATAGGAGTATTATCTTGATTTTGGTTTAAAATATCTTACATTCGTAACAACTATGCAATATTTAATGGGCCGTATTGCTGCTGAGAGTTAACACCCTTGCCCCATTTACAAGTCAATCTTTTATGACTGACTTGTAAATTACAAGTCAGTCATAAAAGATTGACTTGTAAACTTGGGCAAGGGTGTTAACTCTCAGCAGCAATACGGCCCATTCGACTGCCGTGCCCTGGTGTTAAAAATTATTAGTCATATGTTTAAGTGTTTAGTGATTTTCAGCGCCGCGGAACGCCAAATAGTTTTAAAACACGTGTTCCGGAATGTATGATTACGTGCTGAAAATGGTGATATCCTTTCTTGATAATATGCACTGCACAGTTCAGTTCGAGAATTCAGTCTCCAAGCCTGACCACATAAAACGTGGCTAAAAAACAAGATTGTTTTTGGCTCCAATAATGTTGAACAATTTATTTCTCTGTTGTAATGGCAAGCGCCTTTTGTTAATACACACCTGATAAATAATACAGTCTACAATTCAGTACTCATTATTCTACATAACACTTCAAACTGAAAACTGTGCAATGGATAGGTGATAACTTTTTTTTTTCTTTTTTTCTGTTGTCGTTTTAATGAAAGCCAACATCGGTATAAGTAGTAAAATTGAACAGAACTGTCTCGCCGTGCCTTGGTACATAGCTCGATGCCCCTGTAAAACATACACCAAAAATAGTTTATATTTCTCACAGAAAGTAAAATCAACAATTTGATCTTAGTTAGATTTAAAGTAAATATACATCTACCCGCAAAACATATAATATTTTGTTATCTCTTCAAGGGCAACAAAAGAAAAAAATAACGAGTTAATAAAAAATGTTTTTAAAATCTTAGCCAAATCATCGTAATATATTAACTATTGCCATATATATAGATCAGGGGCGTCCCTCAAAATTTAGTAACAACGTCAGTGGTGTATTTTGGCATGTGTTTAGTATTTACTTTTGGCAATTAGAATAGTGTTGTTGTAGAAGCGCACAATGAACAGATATTGTAAATGAGAAATCTCATTTGATTGTTAATTGACACTAGCAGAGTCGAGTCCATGAGGGGGCCCCCACATAAATTTGGCCTTTGGGAACAGGGCCCCCACAATCCTAAATGCGGCCCTGAACAACGTCTTTAAAAGATGGGTAATCATGATGAATATATTTTTCCTATAAATTAAATATTGTAGGGTTATCAAGCAGTTTGTATCTTGGATATAATGAACATTTGTGCTGCGGTAGAGTTATGAGCCTATCTGAAGCCCCTTGGGTGATTCGGTAGTTCTCTTGAGTTTCAGGAGTCAAGCAGGGTCATTGCGGAGGTCATCTGTAGTGGGCCCTTTCTTTGTTAAGTCGTTAAAAAATAACGCTCAGTACCAGAAGACACTCACTCCCTTCTCACGACGGTCCTGACTATTGTGCATTGCACAATATGCCTCAACTTACCCCGGAACCACTGATGTCCTGTAAACTTACCGCAGGTCAAGGACACGCCACCGCTGCTGAAATGCCAGAACGTTTGGTTTGGAATGGAACCTTCAAGACCGTTGATGCTGTCTATATAGTAGCCCAGACCGGCAGAATACGTAGCCTTGAACCTGAAAAATAAATGTATTTAATTGTGTTCAATAGTTTTGAACATGCTGACTATTAAAACATGTAAACCAACTAATGCGTCACGTAACACAGAAACAACTTAACAAGTTACAAATGTTTACATTTATAAAAACTTAGATTTTTGTCTCTTACTTGGCGGCTAAACTCTTTGTGTCAAAAGCTTTAAAGACCCGATTTCCGCCATTCTATCGGATGAAAATTTGGCACATAGACTCAAATATTTTTAGCCCAAATGTATACCCAAAACCCGCAAAAATGATTTTTTTTTACTGTTGCTTATTTTTTATGGAAAAGTAAGAAATTTTTGTTATTGTTTTGTGGTAAATATAAAAATTTTCACATAAATACCAAAATGTAAGCTAAAAGGCATATCCGCATAAAAGACTTAACTAAAAAATGTGTAATAGGAGTTACTTTTTTTTAGATTTTCGTTTTTTAATGATCCCGTCAGTGCCGTTGCTGGGGATTTGGGGGCTCCTGTATGTTGACATTCAACATTATGACATGAGAAAAAAAATTCGGACACTCCTTTGGGCCCCCCCCCCCCCTCAAGTATGAGCCCGGGGGGACTTTCGAATTTGGAACCCCCTCCCCTAGCTACGCCACTAGATCAAATTTTCAAGAAACAAAACATATTGTATAATAAAGAAAAAAACAAAAGCTAAATCTAAACAGAGCACCTGAACCCATTGAAAAGCTCGGCTGCCTTTTCCAGAAACGAGAGTAGCTCTTTCTTGGGCTCCCTTGTGACGGTGACATGAATCTCAAAGTTTGGCTCCTGGAGAACGTTCTTGGCAGTCAGAGTGACGTCGATATGGCAGCCACATAGACCGCACGGGGGCTTCTGTAGCTGACACTGTTGTTCGTTTCTCGAGTACGGACTTCTTCGTTCATTTCTGCTGTATGTATGCAAGTGTAAGTGAGGAAGACATAATGTAAAATTAGTGACTTTATTTGTTTAGATAATAGGATATGGTATCCCAGCGGGCACATCACATCGTATCGACGGGGGAAAAACGTCAGAACCACGAAAACCGGGGGAAATGACGTTTTTTCCCCGTCGATACGACGTGATGTGCCCACTGGGATAACACTATCAAATCTGGAGTGTGTCCTTGAGTCTGCCCAACTCTGATTGGTACCTGAACACTGAATAAGTATGCGCAGTCACTAAAAGCGAAGCATGGCAGGACCTAAAAGGATTTTTTCCTAATATTTATTGCAAAAAGCATCAATTATATTTCCTGCTTACTTTAATAGGTAATTTTAGATCCCGCAAAAAAATCACATATCCAAGAGATACTCGGACTAAGACTAAGCAACGGAGCCATAGCATAAATACAGAGAGTAAACAGGTCAGTGTAGTCAAAACTGAATAGCAGACAAGTTATTATCAGAAACAACAACAAAAAATTATTGCGCATTCTGTTATATTATATTTAATTCTGTTGGATTATATTATGTTGAACCTGACATTAGTTGGAAAACAATAAAATCGACGACAATTAGGTCTCGGCGACCTGGTGGGGGAGCTTCATCTTATACATTACAGACGCTCCTTCTATAGAGAAGATTATTGCGTCCTACCAGGCCTGGATTAACCATTAGGCACATTAGGCACGAGCCTAGGGCACCAAGCGTTTGAGGGGCACCACAAGGCCTCAAGAAAAATGTGTATATTGTAAAAGCTAAGAGCAGAAAATTAACGAACTATTTAGTTTCAGTTAAGCAACAGGTGGAACAGGAGTTTACTGACACGATCAATCCTCTTGACAAGTCTACTATAGGCCGAGGCGTATTAAGGCATGTTTCACATGTTCCTTTGGAACAGGGGCCCCCACACAAAAGGGGCCCACACACATTCCCCAAAAAAATGTTAGTCTTTTCTTTCGGCAATTAGAACAGTGTTGTTGTAGAAGCGCACAATGAACGAATAATGTGAATGGGAAATCACATAATTTGATTGTTAAGTGACACTTGCAAGGTCGAGTCCACGAGGGGGCCCCTACATAAAGTTGGAACTTGAACAGGGCCCCCACAATCCTAAATACGGCCCTCACTATAGGCTGTTCTGCGAATCCAGACACTGTATTAGTGCTTGAAAATGAAATTTGCTGTGACCCATTTCAGTCTGCTGAAGATGATAATAAAGATGAATATGATAAAGATAAAGATAATAAAATAAATCAAGCAGTAGATCCAGGACTGTGGATTGACAAATAGGCTGATGTTTTGGCTTACTGGTTCGACTGTGGGCCCACTAACTGTCAGCATCTTTATGGTCCCTTTGATAAATCTTGCCGTATTTATGCTGGAGGAAAAATAAAGATATTGTTCTCAAAAACTCTTCTATGGCACAAAAGCAAATGGTGAGCAGTACAGGAGAGAATGGTTATTGTATTCACCATCCACGGGATCTGTGTACTCCTTTGTTTGTAAACTTTTTGCGTCTAAAGGTTCCACAAGTTTGGCTGATAAAAATGGGTTCAGTGACTGGAAAAATAACATTAAAGTTGATAATCATGAACAAAGTTTACTCATAAGACTGCATGTTATATACATAGCTCGTCGACTACAAAAGCTAGAAGAGCAAATAAATGAAAAGTACAGTTACTGAGAGCATGTTTTAAGGCGAGCAGTAGCGGTTATTTGTATTATAGATGAGCTTGGTCTGTCTTTTAGAGGGACAAATGAAAAATTTGGATCTTGACAAAATTGAAATTATCTAGGGTTGCTGGAGTTGGTCAGTCAGTTTGATCCATTTTTAGCATCACACATTACGAAATATGGAAATTCTGGAAAAGGAAATCCTTCTTATTTATCCAAAACTATATGTGAAGAACTGAATGAAATAATGTTCCAAAAAGTCCATGAAGTAATTGTAGATCAAGTAATGGCATCCGGTTATTTCAGCTTGTCGGTAGACTCAACACCTGATATTTCACATATAGATCAGTTAAGAGTTGTTCTTCGATATGTGGTAGACGGATAGCCCATTGAGCGCTTTTTTACTTTCTTGGACCTACAAAGTCACACCGGTGAAGGTATGGAGGAAGTGTTGCAGTACTTAAGTGAAGTTTGCAATTTGATTTTGTGAAATGCAGAGGTCAGTCATACGATAACGCAGCTAATATGTCTGTGTGTCAAGGTCAATTGAGCTCTCGTTCAGGTCTCTTTTGCAAAGGTCCTTGAATCGCAGTTTTGGGCGCCCTATCTTCCGGTGGCCTTCGACCAGTTCTCCATAGAGGAGGTCTTTAGGAATGCGACCTGCATTCATCCTTTTCACATGGCCGAGCCACCTGAGGCGTTTCTCACTGAGCACAGCGTGAAGGCTGCTCATGTTGGCTCTCCCCAGCACCTCTGTGTTGGAGACCCTATCCTGTCACTTGATCTGCAGTATTCTCCGTAGGCACCTCATATGGAAGCTGTTGAGTTTCTTCTCGTGCCTCGCGTAGGTGGTCCATGACTCACAGCCATACAGGAGAGTGCTGAGTACGCAGGCGTGGTAGACGCGCAGTCTGGTCCTTGACACATGGGAATGCCAAGCTTCTGACCGACCAACCTGGAGGCTCGCAGTCAGGCTTGGCACATCCCGCGCAGAAACTGGGCGTAGGGAAGCTGCCATCCAGAAAAGAGCGAGGCGGAAGGTTCCTTTACAACAGCCATCCACCTTCAAATGCCTGAAGTGCGGCAGGGATTGCCACTCCCGAGTTGGCCTCCAAAGCCATTCTCGGCGGTGCAGCTGGTCACCTTTGCCGTGAAGCTACACCATCGTCTCTTGGAGACGGACGAATGCCGACGACGACGATGTCTGTGTGCTACAAAAGCATGCAGAAAAAAAATCTAGAGGAAAATGAGTTTCCTTTATATATACCCTGTGCTTCCCATTCACTAAATCTGGTAGGCAGATGTACCGTTGACTCTTGTTTAGAGGCAGTAAACTTCTTTCATACAGTGCAACTGATCTATACTTTTTTCTCAGCTTCAACCAACAGATAAAAGATTCTGAAAGGATGCCTTGCGAATGAAACGCTGGTAAAGTCTCTTTCCGATAAAAGATGGGAAGCAGATGCTGTTGCAACTGAAGCTATTCTAAAGTTTCATCCTCGGATTATAGAAGCGTTATAATGTTTACAAGAAGACCAGTCACAGAGGGGGGACTCCAGAAGAGAAGCAGAAAACATTGAAAAGAAGATGAAAGAATTAGAATTTGCTCTCATGCTTGTTTTTTGGGTAGAAGTGTTACAACATTTTCACAGGGTCAGTCAAGCTCTCCAAAATGAGCACGTGAACTTGAAAACGTGAGCTTATTTATATTCTTCACTAGCAGATCACTTGCATGAATGTAGGAATGAATTTGAAAGATTTGAAGAAGCTGCAAAAGAAATAGCACCAGGTGTAGATTATAAGTCAACGAAAGTCAACAGTAAACGAAAGACAGTAGTGATTGATTGTGATGCCCCTAAGGTATCTCTGAATGCCAGAGACAAATTTCGTAATCTGCTTTCTACGCCATTGTTGACAATTTGAGACAGAGATAAGTAGACGAGGACATGTATACAATGATATAGCAGTTCAATTTTCCTGTTTGGTTGATGTATCACAATCATCTCAGTGTTGTAAAGGACTATTAAATGCCTATCCTGAAGATCTGAACAATAATTTATATACTGAACTACAACATTCCCACTCATATATTCGCCACAAGTTTGGTGCATCAAAATCTGAAAACAGCACGTTCAGTCATACAGAATTATGCAACCCAATAACAACCTGTTGCAAAGTTCAGAAAAAAATAAAGAAAAAAACACTTTCCTTATCCTTTATGCGGGAGCAAATGCATTTAAGTACTCTTTCTTCCCGAGTGGCATTCGGGCATGGAATGTGTTGCCTGAACAAACCAGGAAAACCAGTAAATTAACATCATTTAAAACATTAATAAAAATGCAAGACTAGACTCGGATCACAGATGAGCGTAGGACACAATTATTTTCTTTATATAAGGAGCGTCTGTACTGTATAGGCCTAAGATAAGATAAGATAATAGTTAGAGACAACATCGAGTGTGCTTTTCCAAATGTAGAAATTGCCTTGCGCATATTTTTAACATTAATGGCTACAAACTGTTAAACTGAGCGCTCTTTTTCTCAGTTGAAACGTACAAAAAATCCAAGTAGATCGACAGTGAAACAAGAAAGGCTTGATTCCTTATCTCTGCTGACAGAACCGGCTCTATGGTTTTTGACGCCCTAGGCGAAAACAAATTCTGCGCCCTCATTAAAGTGCCTTCGGCGGGAAGAAACTGAGTAGGCCTAGTGTTATGTCATACTTTCCTATTTACTACGACAATTTACATAAAATACCCTTCGCCTTTCACTACCTAGATCTAGTAATTCGTCTGATTATGCTAGTACTAAGCTTTAATTTAGTTTATATTTTTACATCCCCAAATAAAAAAAAAATCCTCAATTATGCGCCCCCCCCCCCACCTAAGTTGCCTATATGCATAAGCCGGCACTGTCTGCTGATGATTGAGGCAGACTTGTTGCGCAAAATTAACTTTGATTATGTACTCATAAACTTTGCCAGATCTTAATCTCGCATTTTTGTTAATGTTTTAAATAATGTTAAGTTACTGGTTTTCCTGGTTTGTTCAGGCAACCCATTCCATGCCCGAATGCCACTCGGGAAGAAAGAGTACTTATATGTATTTGTTCTCGCATAGGGGATAAGGAAAGTGTGTTTGTCTTTATGTTTATCTGAGCTTTGCAACAGGTTGTCATTCATAATGTCATCGAATCTAGCTACCTGGATTTGTTTTTCCCGATTGAGAGGTTGTCCCTAAAGTCTAAGTACCCGATATTAAAATGTTTTGGAATAAAGTAATGGAGGCTACCATATGAAGTGTGTAAACCACCAACACGCTTCAATTAAGAGCAGGCCGGTGGGCTAACGCATGGATGACAGCCCATGTTGCACGTCCCAGATGTCATTGCACTGCCGATAGGACCCGAAACTTGGTAAGGATGAAACGATATGCCAACAGCCCGTCTTACCGATCCCGGTGCCTGGATGTGAGACCTTGAGTCTGGAATTTGTGATACCGGACGACACTGCATGAATAAGAACAAGCTACCACGTGAATGATACGAGAGGAAACACGCAGGGTGGAGAAGCCGAGTAGCACTGCAATTTTTGATTTGATCATTTCAATGATCTGCAGTATTTGATTTCTGTATTTTAACGATTCCTCAACTCCAACTTATTAACAAAGAGTTTATAACACAATTTCCGAAATAAGCGTGAAATGCGCCTAAGCTGATAGCTGCACACTTATAATGCGAATAGACTTAATCTTATATTATATTATTATATTACAGACGACTGAGTCGAGTGTTGCATTTATTTCTTATAATATAATTTTATAATTTTTAATGTATAAATAAACATTAAATGTTCGCAAAGACATTACCAATTTCTGTCACTGAATCGTTCGATTTGGTCCCACAAAACCAGCAAGAAGCAAACGATGACCGAGAATTGCAACTTACGTAGCCTCCTCTTGTTTATTGCATGACCCATACTGATGTCGCTTTTCATTGTCACGGAGTTGTCACCCCCATACTCTCCCCCTCATCCTCCTTTTCAGTTTTAATAGGGCCTTTATCGTAACATTATTGATTGGAATTAACTGTAGGGCTTTCGTGTAATATACACAAAAATCAATCACGAGTATATTTTGAAGGGTCATGGTGTGAAATGGTGAAATGGTTTGTGTGTGTAGTGTGTATTTGGTGTGCTGTTTTTATGAACGTCTACTGCACCTGATATTTTCTTATTCGTCTACTGCCGATGAAGGTTCTGGGTTCGAATCCTGGTGCAGGCTATGATTTTTTTCCAGGGACTTGGGGTGCCCCTGAGTCTACCCAGCACCAGGGGCGAAGCCACAGGGAGGTGGCTGAGGGGTGCTAAGCCCCCCACCCCCCTAAAAATAAAAAATAAAGTTTTTTTCAACAGATTTTTTAAAAAATAAGTACTAAATTCGCTAAACAATTTGGTAAATGTTTGTTGTGCGAAAGTTCATCCCCCCCCCCTGGAAAAAAATCTGGCTTCGCCCCTGCCCAGCATTGGTGGGTATCTAACACTAGTTGGGGTAAAGTAAAGTCGGCTGAGTAATGCCACCCTTTCCCCCTCTCCAGTAACATCAGTTGAGTAAACGCCCTCCATACCGGCTGGCTAGTCCTGTGGATACAACGAGTTGCCAGAAGGGCTGCGGAGTCGGTAGATAAATGTTCGGACTCCGACTCCAACTCCTCATTTTTTTTTACTTCCGACTCCGACTCCCCGACTCCGACTCCTCTGTATTAATATGTCATGATATATGTCATACAAATATGTCATATTAATATGAGAATGTATTTTGTATATTCCTTGAAGGAAAGAAAGGCAACATACATCTACGTGTCATTACCACATGACTACTGGCTGGAAAGCTAACAGTCTACTGTATTTAATTTTAAATATTCATGGGCCCCCTTGAGGGCCTCGGTACGGCATACCGGCTTTACCCCCCTCTCGTGGGGCCTGATCAGTAGAGGTCACGATCGGCGACTTCAAGGGGAAAACGGTTAATCCCTTACCAGTGAGAGGCTAGGTTATATATGGGCGCTGCGTTCCCTGTAAGAGCAGAACTAGGGATGTTAAAACTGGTTATCGGTTCTATAAAACCGGTTTAAAACCGAATTTCGGTTTTCCCCTCCCCCCTCACCCTCCGCGCAATGTTACGAGTCACATGCCAGAACAGCAAAATGTGCGTAGTTTTGTAGGCATATTTGAAAAATACTTCAAACTTAATTAGTGTTTGCAGGGCATTCAAGGGGTTGATTTGTGTGAATACAATATGATTTTGTACTCTTTACTCTTTACCATAAAATTCTTTAGAACTACAAAATTCTGGGCTAATTGATTAAAACCGATAATAGCTTTCAATTTTTCAATAGTGATAATCAAATTACCGATTATCGTTGACCATAATAATAACAAGCATATGAAGAGGCATATATTTATGGTAACTTGTAAAATAATGTATTGAAAGAGAATCAAAAGAATGTGTATTTAATAGTGCCGTTAATAATAAAGCACAGATGCGGTGTTTTGAAAATCAAAACCGGTTTTCGGTTTCAAATCCGGAATCCGGTATTCCGGTTTTCGTTTAACATCTTTAAGCAGAACACAACACTATGAAAATATTGCCACCAGGGCCGTATTTAGGATTGTGGGGGCCCTGTTTCCAAATTTATGTGGGGGTCCTGTTCCAAAATGTATGTGGGGCCCCTAGTGGCCTCGGCCTGCCTTCCACATAGGGCCTACCTCAAAAAAGGGCCTTTAATTCATATTACATTCTGTAAAATCATACATTTTATGTTGCACGTAGCTTGGTTGAACAGGAACGCTTTAAATTGTATAGGAATAAATGAATTTTATTTTACATTTTCAACGAAATACTGGGATGTCACTCAAACATTTCTTTTTGGGATGTGTGGGGGCCCCTTTTGTGTGGAGGCCCCCTGTTCCAATGGAACATGTGGAACATGCCCAAATACGCCACTGATTCCGCTCCTAATTTTGCGTTGCGTGCGTAGCGCATTTATATCTCGTAAAGGCGGCATTTTTTTGTAGGCCTATTGAACACAAATTACATTATTATAGAAAGAATCGTAAATGTGTAAAAGCCTCTCTAGGCCGACAATAAAGGTATGCTTGTACACTAGTAGCTAAATTAAGATGCGTTTTATTTTGGACCTATGGCCTATGCCTATAGACCTTTTTAGTTTGACCCCGGAAAAGAGGCGTGGTCTTGAGTCTCACTGACATATATTTCTTTTGGGGGCACAAAGATTTTTGTTTCTTCTTTCCATATAGTATTTTACTAAAGGTGTTGGGGTTTTTTAATTTTATTATAGTTGTTTTTGAACTTTAAACCATAAAAACACATGGAGACCTTAAACTAAGAACCTAGGAAGGGAATTGTTAAAAAATAACGTTTAGAGCTACTTTTTTTTTTTTAAGAAAAATTATTTTTAGACCTGGACTCTATGTTTTGGACCTTAATATTATAGTCGATTCTATCGTGATCACTGTGTCATTACTTTTTGTTGATTTGTTGAGTTTCTTCAATGTAAAAAAAAATTACGTTTAGAACTGTTTTGTATCGAAAAAATAATAATTAGGCCTATAATGCTTTTATTACTGTCAGTTATTCAAGCTATTGCTTAACTTAGCCCTAGACCTAGATCGCTCGTTTGATTAACAAAAAGGCAAATATAATTCTAGATATATTTTATGTTGAATGTTTGATAGAGACAGAGGCAAGAGCCGATGCATCTTCACGAATATAAAAACCATAGCCATAGCAAATATTATGTTAAATTTTAAATATATATATATTGTTTGTAGGAAGAGGCTAATATAATAATATATATAGGCCTATGTCGTATAGTCGGGCCTATGACCGTATGTCGGCGGAGGCCTAAGGCCTATGTTTTCCATATTGAATTCGATAGGCCTATAGATATATAGGCTTATTCATATATTGTCATTTCATTAGTCTTATGCATGAAATATTATTCAATAACAGGCCTATAACTAAAAATTCATGAAGAAAACACGCACCTGTTTGCAAATATCAAATATATGGCATATATAGCCTACCTTCATATTCGCTTAATTATTTCATGCAATCGCAATCGGTTAATCAACACTTTTCTATAGTAAATAGTAAATAGTTTCAATTGTTTAATAGTTTAAACTGCTTAAGCTTATAACCTTTAGGCTACTATAATAGGCTAATAGGCTAATAGTAATAGGCCTAGGCCTATAGGCAGGCTAATAATTAGGCCTATTATAGTAAACTATATATGATAGGCCGATTCGATATGCTATATTATATTAAATAATAGCTATTATAGGCCTATCCTATAAGCCTATAAGCCATAAGCCATAAGCCTATATTTATAATTTATATAGGCCTTTAGGCTACTATAGCTTAGCCTATTAGGGCCTATAATATATAACCCTATAGCTAGGTCTAGGCCTACTAATATGTTATAATCCCGCTTAACTACTTCTGCATACAATATTTTAACGATAAAACCCCAGAACAAGTCAAACAATAGCATAGGCCTATGGGACATTGACCTAGGCCTTTTCAGAATCAAACTGTGATGAGCTTAACTTTGGCCTTTCAAGGTTCTTTTGTGACATCGAAATCGAACGATAAAAAAAATAAAAATAATTAAAAGTTACGATTTCTATTGCTACAAATAATAACTTAATACAATATAGCCTACGCGTTGATACTTCAACACAAACAAAGCTTTATAAATATATAACTATGTTAAATTTTATTTGTATGCTTAAAGACGATTTACTGATCGCTCGACGCCAATCTGTATTAACATGGTGACATGGTAACCATAGACGCATTAGGCCTAGAATGTATAATAAATGTTTTTTGGGTTAAAAACTGGTTCAAAAGGTAAAATAAAAGTACAGTTCGCTCCCTAGCTTCTGGGTATAAAGTTTTTATGAATTAGTTTTTTTTGTAAAATGAAAAGCTAATATAATTACGCCTAAAAACCACTAGGCCCCCAGTAAAATAACAAAGGCGAAGAAGGTTTTATTGACAACTCCTGCCCCCTAGCGACTGTGCATGCGTAGATATTGACCTCTTTTTGGAATAATTAATAAAATGAAAAGGTCTATAGCCTACTAAGACAGTGTTTAGCCTTCCGAGAAAACCGCGCGTGCCATGTCCTAGCACATAGGTTCTCAACGGGGCGATATCGCCCCCTGGGGGGGGGGGCGGTGAGAAGCTTTAGGGGGGCGCTGACATTCCCGGGGGCGATTGGGGGGGGGGGCGGTGAAGGGCAAGTGGGCGGTACAAACGTACCTGATATAATTTGAACACCTCAGCTATTTGAATCGATTAGTTTTTGGATGAAATATGATGTAATCGCAAGTGCTGATGAATATCTGATATCCCCCAACAGTTTGCCATCATATTATTATATTAATAAGAAATAGGAATCGCAGTGACTTTTCGATGAATTAGGGGTCAGTATTTGGCCAATTGTGTGCGGCCTAGTCTAGTCCGCCTAAAAAAATTGCGGAAACTATAGTCCAGATGGGCGGAAGGGGGGGGGCTAAAAGAAAGGGGGGGGGGGCGGTGAGCGGAAAAATATTGTAAAAGGGGGCGGTGAACCGAAAAAGGTTGAGAACCTATGACCTAGCATTTGAAATCATTAAAAACAATGTGATTGGTAATTAGTAATTTGGGCACTTGTATAGCGTCATCAATACCGGCGCCGAGCGGTCTATATGACGTTCAGTCTAATGACGCATTTCAAATTAGTTCAAAGACTTTTTTTGTGTGTCGACCCGCTATAGAATTACAATAGGGATAGGATCTTGAGTAGGGATGGGGACTTAGAGAAAGAAACAGATATTTTACTTTCTCATATTACTAATTTCTGTAGGCCTATTGATCGGTTGTTTAAAATAAATGAAGCCATGTCTTTTTCCAATCTAAATTTAGTAGGAGTAGGTGTCGGTGCATTGTCTGCCGACTCCGACTCCAGGTACTTAAATTTCCTCCGACTCCGACTCCTCGACTCCGACTCCACCGCCCTGGTTGCCAGAAGCAGTTCGGTCATTGGCTGAAAAATAGAGCATTGTTTGCATTCTATTGAGCATACAATATGGAAGTGACAAGTTGAACAATCGATCGCGCATTAGTTATTCATTCACTTTACGTTTCACTCTTAAGATGCCGATTTGGATAACATAATATACTTATATAATATGTGAATCGTTAAGTTTGTTTCAAATTGTAAAGTGTCGATTGAATCTGAAAACAAAATGTTGATTTACACGTACCTTTTGAATATCTTTTCGTTTCAGTACTTGGGTAAGTCATCACACATTGTTTTTTTTATTTCTATAGACCATTCATCGTTATTACATAGAAGTTAAAGCAGTAACTTATCTAATTTACATTTAAATCTGTTTTCATTAGTATGTCCCGAGTCTTCTGTCTTCTGTATAGGGCCTAGTTCTTTATGAAATAATACTCTTAAGCCAGTTGATGAAAGTTTAAAGAATTTAGTACTTGAAGTTATTTACAATAATAAAATTATTCTGCACTGCTTGATTATAAATATAATTATAAATAGCTTCTTTAACAATCTGTAACACAACAACAACAACGAACCTAACCTCTGCTTTGTGACGTAGTGAAGTGCTAGAATGAAATTTATTTCTGGTTTGACAAGTCTTAACAATTAGGCATAAAAGGTCGAAGAGAAAAACATTTCCGGTCCCATTCGATCATTTAATTAAAAAAACATGTCTTTGTGCTGCTGTACTGGTTGTACCATAAATATATATTGTTGTACGAAAAGTTGTTGGAGATTAAATTTAATTTCTTATGCGAAAGATGTTGCCAAAAAACAACAACAAAAAAAAACCGATGAATTGTGAATGTCAGACGTGAAGAATCACCTATTTATAATCTCAAACGTATTGCTTGATGCAAAATAATTACCGTTTTATGTTTTTATGAATCTACGCATTGTGGTTTTTAAAATAATTAAGGATGCAACTCTTGACTAATTATTATTTATTATATAAACAAAGCTAAATGTAACTTTACGCGACTAACACTTTGAGTATTAATTATCGCCGACTCGCTTTTGATGTTAAAAACGGATTCCTCATAACTTATATTATATTAAGTGAATTATAAAATCTATTTTAAATAAACAATTTCCAGAGTTGATAATACTAATTCGACTGCTTCACACATATAAAAACATGTATGAGGGCACGGTAGCCGAGCAGGCAGCTCGTTCGACTGTCGATCCAAAAGTTCTGGGTTCAAATCCTGGCGAAGGCTAGGAATTTTGTCCCTTATGAGTACCTGACACTAGTTGGGATAAAGTAAAGGCGCCGGAGCATTGTGCTGGCCACACATTCCCTCATATGACGTGGGCACAGAAACTGGTAAACGCTGATTCACCATCCCTATGATCGGTTTGGTCCGAAGGGTAGTTCACTTATACAAATGTGGAAGGAATCAGTAGAGAAGCTCAGTGGCCTTGTGGCAGCGTAATGTGATGGTCATGCGCAAAATGTGTTCGTTCGTTTTTATCTGGGTCTGAATTTTGACCCTGAATCTAGCCATGAATGTGTAAGTGTGTACTAATTTTCGGTGAGTGACGATTCTTATGTACTAAAATTGATTTTCTCTCAACCCAAAAGTAATTAAATTTTTTGAAAATGTAATTTTTTTTTTTTTGAAAAAAAGGAACTGCTTACAATGAAAGATTTAAAAATCATCTATAAGTAGTCGAATTGTTTTAGTTTGAATTTGGCAATTCGCCAGAGATTTTCCACTTGTCTGTGTTATCTCATTGATTCTTACCACATCTCTTATTTGGTTGTTGGTTTCTCTGTTCTGCTCTGGCAACCCATTTCATGGCCGAATGCGACCAGGGCAGAAATTTAAACAAACTCTAATGAAATGTCCTAACAAACGGAATAATAAATAGAGATCCGGATTTATTGTTTAAAAAAACAAATGACAACACGTGTTCTTTTCACGCCAGCAACTTCCTTACGGTAAAACTACAGGGCATTATTTGTATCTTAATCATCAGCTGATGCCACGTCCGTTTCTGCCAATTACCTGAAGGTCCAGAAGCCTGTTTCTACGGTGCCGAAGGCCGCGACAACCCTTAAGGTAAACAGCCGTGCACAGTGCTGCCTGGAGTGTCTCTCTCGGAGCTGTCTCTGTTTCTCATACGATTCTTCACTGCAAGAATGTGGCATTGGTAAGGCTACGCAATTCTTAATGTAGTTTTCATTGCGCACAAATGATACTGTAGTAATGGGGGCGTAGAAAGCGAAAGAGGTAAAAAGTGGAAGTTTTCGCCATCAGCGTCACATCTGTAGTCAGAGGGTGGGACGAAATAATTGGACATGGGCAGGTTGGCACTGGGGCGCCGAAGAATATAAAATGTGTTAAGAGTGCGTTGAAAGGAAGAAATAGTGCACGAATTGGAACAAAAAGTGAGATTGGGCTTGAAAAGTAGGTTAATTTTAAATTGGAGCACTTCAAAGATTTCTGAACAACTAATATTTTATTTCAGTAAAAATATTTAAAACTTATATTTATGAAATATAATTCATCAACAATAAGAAGGCCAGTGTTGACTTATGGCAGTGAGACCTGGACACTTACAAAAAGTCCAGAAAATATATTAAAGAAAAGTCATTAAAAAATATTTGGACCAACAGAAGATGAAAATGGATGGAGGATTGGGCACCAATAAGGGGTCTAAAGTTATATGAAGAAACTACTATTGTGGTTGATATAAAGAATGACAGACTACACTGGACAGGCCACCTGGAACAAATGCCAAACAGCAGTGGAGCAAAAGTAATATATACTCAGAACCCCGGAGGAAAACGAGCTAAAGGCAGACCCAGACTGAGATGGTTGGACGATGTCGAGATGGATCTGCGACAAATCGGGGTCCAAGGCTTGGAAAAAGAAGGCAATGAATGTGTCGGAGTGGAAGGAGGTGGTGAGGCAGAGCCCTCCATGGGCTGTAGGAGGTGGTGAGGCAGGCCAGAGCCCTCCATGGGCTGTATGAGGTGGTGAGGCAGGCCAGAGCCCTCCATGGGCTGTAGTAGGTGGTGAGGCAGGCCAGAGCCCTCCATGGGCTTTATCGCCAAAGATGATGATGCGGATGACGAATTCATCAAATAAAATTATTTTAAAATTCAAGAATATTTAAGAAAATTCATGTTAAAAATTGTTTTCCGAAATGAAACAAAACAAAAAGTCGTAGGAAGAGGTCCTGGTAACGTCCCCGCGCCTTTCCGACGTCACTTTGCCTATACCTGTAGACTAAAAAATCATTGCGCCTGAACATGTATGCGGGAATCAATGGAATGAGGAGGAAAAGTGTTTAGATAAATATGTGATACAGCTCCTTCCTCTCCCACACCCTTTCCCCCATCGTGTTGTTATAGGCAGGAGGCGCGCAACTTACCCACTCCCGGCACGGGGCGGTAATGACAAAAAAAACAATCAGGGACACTTTGGAAAGCTCCGTAATTGGAATGAGTACACTTAAAACTTTTAAACAACCAAGGGCAATTTCAAATGCGAGTAAGTTTCGCAGAGGAAACGTTGTGATGAATTGGACATGCAGTAGGCTGATTCTCAGGACGAAAATAAACGGTTCGCCACTCACTCACTAAGGGCCCGGTGGCCTAGCAGCAGCGGTTCAGCTGGCGTACCGAAGGTCCCGTGTTCGTATCCTGGTGCATTCTAGGATTTTTTTTTCGGGTCATGAGGGTGCCCCTGAGTCTACCCAGCTCTGATGGTTACCTGACCTAAGTTGGGGGTAAAGTAAAGGCGACTGTGCATTGTGCGGCCACACAATTACCACGAAAATTGGTGAACGCTTCTTCACCGACATATGGATCAATTTGGTTCGACGGGATACTTTACTTTCTTTACTCACTCACTCGGATGTTCGCATCCCCAGACATCAGCGTATTTTGGGGGCTCATGTCCTCAGAGTCTTTTAAGTAAATTCCACAAAACCCAATCCCCGCGTAGGTCGACGGCGTTGCAGGTAGAGCCTGAGAGACTAAGGTGTGAGAACTACCAACGCAAGATTTGGTGTGGAAAATGGTGGTTAGGAAGGCCCTCCACCTTGCCAGCTAATATAATAGTTCGACCACGTCTTGTTGAAGTCCAGGGCTTTAAGAGAAGAATCTCTGCCTCAGTCGATGGGAATTCTAGTCTGTTTTGGACTATTCAAGGTTTTTTTTATTACTACATTCTCCTTCCAGCAGTTGACTCAACCCTCTGAAGCACATTAAATATTACGGTCAGCACTAAACAATTTCTATGACGGCAGCACCAAGCGCTCCCTCGCCATTTGGAAGGTCCATCAATTATACAATGTCGCGTTTTATAGAAAACAATGCCTCCATAATGTTAGCAGTCCTAATGAATTAGTAAAGCGACAGCCGTAATTTTTTATGTCTGCTAGAATCTTTAGTATGCTCAGTTAGTGTGCAAATGTTGCTGATTGTTTAAAAAGCCCAGAACAAAAAGTGAGGTGGGAGGGCGACTACTCAATGAAAAAAGACAAACAAACTATTTATAGTTAAAAAGCGTTTCTCGTTTGTATTTTTTTGTTTGTTTGTGTACGTGTATAATTCATACACAGATGTTTCAATATTGATAGGGTTCAAATAGTATGGGTAAAATTGTAAACAATATGCAGTCACAAAAAAACAACAAAAAAAAACCAAAAAACTTTGCTACTATGTTTAGAAATTGATTAACTGGTTTGATATTACTACCACCTTCTTACAACCTTTTTTTTAAGTGGAGAGATATTGGCGATTTTAAAATGCAGCCTTTTGAATTTTAAACATTAAAAAAATGGGCGTCCTAATATGCCCATATGCGGACAAAATCTGGAGAGGAAGCTGCTTAGAAAAGTCACCTGCTATTCTCAACTGTTAGCTATTCGTTCTTTTACTTTCAGCTTTTGGTTAAAATTACTCTTATAAACAGATTTTATATGATATATGAAAGCTGTTTTAAGCATAAAAAAGGTCACCTTTACTTGACCACTCAGAAGTTACTAAATATATATCCGACATTATACTTTTAGCGAATAGCATTCTAGATAAGGTGCTCATTAATTGATACTGACTAATTACATTGAAAATAGTTTTTATGGTCATCTTTTTTTAATTAAACATAAATATAAGCAATTCTAAAACAAATTTACTGGTATTAATAATTTAATAAATATGAGAGACTTATTTAATTGCACTATATTATGTAATTTCGGTAATTATATTAAAAAAAAGCCTTAAATGGAAAACAAATTAAAGCAGTAAATGTTTATTAACACCTGTTTAACGTAAACTATTTTAATCCTCTAATAATTAAATCTTTTAATGAATACCATAATATTGGATTTTTATAAAGAAACAATAATTAGTCAGTAATATTTATGTGTGTTGTTACAAAACATCACTTGTGAGATATCACTAATGAATTAAATGTGGAAAATTTGTTAATTGGCCGTATTGCTGCTGAGAGTTAACACCTTTGCTTAGAGGGGTGGGAGGGTCAGGAAAGTCGGGCCTTCCAAATTCTATGTCACTACAAACAGATTTGTATTTCTTTCCCTATCTTTCGTTCAATAGTTCATGCCGACGGGGGAACGGCTAAACGCTATTTGAAACCTTAAGACACCTAGGGATTTTTCAACTCTTTTTAGAGAATTGTACATATTTTTTTTCTCACTTGTGGAAGTCCCGATTGTGGGATTTCCTGTGAATGACACCTTTCGTCACCCGTCTTCAATAGGTGTTTCACTTTCCTTTGTCATATGTGACCCTTTCTATGTTCTTTATATATACATTTAAGATCGCGCTTGGTGGTTTAAATTAAGATATATATCCCAAAGGATAGAACAATTGAAATGAAATGTACATAATTTCTACACACTTTGTTTTATTTTTCTCCATATTACGTTGTTTTAAATATCTTACAGTTAATAATGGATGTTTACGGTTAATAAATGTTTAAATTAATTTGAATATGTATGGATGTTAAGCATGTATGTAAAAAAAAGAAGAATGAATTAATTTAAATTTAAAGTTGGAATTTAAATATGTATGGATGCTAGGATTGAATGTCAAATAAAAAGAATGAATGAATTTAAATTTAAAGTTAGTTAGAAAACTCTTTGTCTCGTAAAACATTTTGTCTTCTATCCCCTTAAATGTGTATGAACTGTTCTTCTATTTCCTTTTCTTCGTGTAAAATATATGAGATTGTGCAGGTAAACTAAGTATTTAAATATTCTCTGCTGTCCTCTATCTCTTTGGAATTGTACAAATGCAATAAATGTCTCCTATCCCTTTTTTTCTCTGTGTAAAATAATAATTTTGGTAATGTAAATGCAATTTTTCATGAATAAACATTTTTGGAAAAAAAAAAAAAAAAAAGAAAAGAGATCAAACAAATGATAATGTTTAGACATTGATTACCATTGAATGTGACAGTGGTTTTGTAATAAAATATTGTATTTAATATCCGTCGTCGCGAAATAAAACGGATGATAATCACAAACACGTTACTTTTGTATTAAATATATGACGCTAACGATTTTCTATATAAATCTTCTTTGCTGTTTGCCTTGGTCTTGCTAAGGAGTTAAATTAATTGTCATATAAAAATAACTAAAAAATATATAATAGAGCAGGTTGACTTTTAGGCTGTTGACAAACTGAATGATTTAGCTATCCTAGTTTGGCACACTGTCAGCAAAACGTTGCCGACCCCTGTGGTAAACAACTCAAGTTAACTTTGTAGCTGGAAATGTTTAAGAAGGGAAAACATTTTCATTCACGTTTTGATTCGTGTCGTAATTTGTAGCGGGCAATGTTTAAAGCCTGTAAATACCGGAAAATACTTTTTCCCGATTAATATTATATTTTGCTCATTATAACTGCATAGGTATAGTTACAGTGTATTTTAAAATTTATTTGTTCGTAGAACTGGGCACCTATGCTAGTTTATATTGTTACGTATGTCGGTCATAGAGGAATGACGTACTAAGGCATTGACCTCTTAACAAGTGCGTATTAGAGTCCAAGGTTTGACCTTTCTGCTCTGAGGGCAGTTTAAATAAAATAATTCGTCCAACCCCGTGGAATATGAAGGTTATAATTTGGATCGCAGTATCCTATAGACCAGGGAGATTGAAATGCGTATTAGGACCCTGTAGAATCTTCTATAATAGTTTTCTTTGTAAAGTCCCTACCTCCTTAAAGTTAGTTCAGTTTGAAAGTTTGTAGAGAGAAGTCGCTATATTGATACTTGTATATTATATGAAATTCTATGAAACTCTTAAGTTGCCATCAGTTGATGCATTTATTTATCGTTTATATTGAGTCTACAATTTAAATAAAATTGTTTATTCAACAACTGGAGTTGTTTGATCTATCATTGTTGAGAAAGGTGTTGAAGATAATTATACCGAATATAACTACATTACTGCAAAGACCTGTCAGTCAAGGAACCCCTAGCTTGGGCTACAGATTAGCAGAATCTAGAGACTTCTAATAAAGATACAACTATACATTGAATCCGATTTAACGAGTCGTAATAATAGTCATCATAGTGACAGTCCATAACAATATATATTTATGTATGCTTTCCAGGGAACTGTTTATCCCCAAACTCCAACACCAGCAACGCTCAAGAATTTTTTGTTTCCTGCAACTCCGACGAAGGTTTTCATCTGTTCACCAGCGGCTCTGTTACTGCCTGTGTGTGGGTGTCGAGCACGAAAGCGGATTACGCCAATGCCAGAATTGACTGCATAGGTTTGTGTTATTTGTATTATTTAGTAAAAATTTAATTGTCAAATTTCGAACTCTTTAAAAGTTTCCGATTCGGGTACTTAAATCATTGGAAATTCTTTTTTCTGCGTTATACTCAAGAATTGGGTGCACGATAACCGAGCGGCAGCGCGTTCGAAAGACGATTCAAGGGTCCTGGGTTCAAATCCTGGTGGAGGCTAGGATTTTTTTCCAGGATTTGAGGGTATCCTTGAGTCTACCCAGCTCTGATGGGTACCTGACCTTAGTTGGGGTAAAGTTTCGGCTGTGCATAGTGCTGGCCACACAATCACATAGTATGCCGTGGCCACGGAAACTGGTGAACCGCCTGGATCAATTTGGTCTGACGATATACTTTTTTTTACTTTTATACTATAGAATCTATCTGGAATAGACTCTATGTGTGACTTAAAAGGTAAGGTCTTAATGATGTAAAAAAAAAAACACTTATTTTATAAATTAACTTTTTTGTTAATTAAGAAAATCTGCACTATATCTAATAGTGTTTCGAAGTTTTACTTGTAGACATTTCCATGTTCAAATAGGCAGGCGAAACACTCTTTGTAGAGGTATAGAGCATGGTATAGACTTTACGACACATCAAAATATTTCATTTATTCGTAGGCTCTTTCCTAGAAGCATACACAATTATTCAAAATAGGGAGTAGCTATTTGGAAGTAGTAGTATTATAAGAGGAATAATCATATTACTCTTGTTGTTGTTGTTTTTTTTATACCAGTCCCTCTATTCAAAACTTGGTGTGAGATGATACATTAAATCCTGAGTATTATTTATATATAATAATCTTCTTCTTCTTTATGTGCCAGGTCTGGAACAGACATCGGCGGTCATGACTCTCCATTCTTTCCTGTTGTTAGCTTTTTGCAGAAAGTTATTATTACTTATGTTGTTGTTCGTGGCCCATTCGTTCAGGCTTTCTACATATGTTAGCCTTTGTCTTCCTCTGTCTCTCTTACCAGATATTTTCCCACACAAAGCCAGTCTTTCTATACCATTTTTCCTATAGATGTGTCCTAGAAATTTCATCTGTCTATTCCTAATGGTGTTAATGAGTTCTCTTGAGGTACATGCTGTTTTCAACACCTCTGCATTAGATTTCTTTTCAGTCCATGATATTCTCATCATCCTTCTTAGAAACCACATTTCTACTGCCTCCAATCTTTTCCTTGTTTCATTATCAATAGTCCAACATTCACATCCATATAGAAGAACAGACCAAACATATATAATAATAAAGCTCTTAAAAGAAACAAAATACTTCTTTAAACGTAACCCGTGAGTGGGTCGTTGTGGACACAATTGCTGACCGTTGAACTATCGCTCGCCAGTTGCCACGGTGCTGTGGCTATTTTACTTCCTCGATACCCTATGCCCCTGTCTCTGCTACATGCACAAACCTGGGTGTAGATATTGCCTTTCCCAAAGTAATTATTATATTAATGAGTTATTTGATTTGATAATTATATTAAGACATTTGCATTTTATTACATTAATTATTTAGTATCCCTTATTAAAATTGTATAGGTCAGTGCACCCAATATATATGTTGGGAAATCTTCTATAGAAAAAGATTATGTTTTTGTAAGAAGAAAAGGGGGAGTAATAATGGTAAAAAGATAGTCTGACATAAGCCCCAAGTGAAATGGGTGCTGATTTAATAATTCCATTGTAAAATTGTTTAATTAAAGTATATCATATGTGCCTACAATTCCTACATTTTGATTCCTAGAAGAATACATATTTATGTGTTTCATGTTTTGAAAATAATTTGAAGTAAGTGAAAGAAATGTTGTTACTTCGTCATTACAAGTTTATGAGTTGTGACCAAACTCAAGTTGTGAGCTTGGCTGGATAATAATATTTTATAATAAAACTGAAGATAAATGTTTAGCTGCCCATAGGCTACCACGCTACCATAATAATAATAATAAACTATAATAATTATGGGCACTAACACTGGGCCACGGTGGTAGAGCATTCAACTGGCGATCCGTAGGTTCTGGGTTCGAATACTGGTGGAGGCTAGGATTTTTTTTCCCCGGGAATTGAGGGTGCCCCCTGAGTCTACCAGTTGGGGTAAGGTAAAGGCGGCTGGGCATTGTGCTGGCCACATACCCCCTAGTATTTCATGGCCACAGAATCTGGTAAACGCCTACTTCACCGGCCCTATGATCAGTTTGATCCGAAGATTACTTTACATGCACAAACCATCTCAGTTTCCTGCTCCTAATAGCAGTTTTTTTTCTTGCAAATGATTCAGTTTTACATGTCAACAGGAAAAATCTTTTACATTTACACGTTAAAATCAAAATATTGATTCTGGATATCTTTTTGCATTAGATTGTCACATCTCTCTCTCTTCTCTTCTCCAGCAAGGTCAGCAAATCTGTACACCGTGAAAACAATTGATAAGCTGAACATATTGCGAGAGAACTTCCCATTGTGGTACTGGGTTGGCCTGAACGACATTGCCCTGGAAAATACGTTTAGGTGGGAGGATGACAATACGATCTGTGACTCCACGTGCCGGGCGCTCATCTTTCGCAGTGGTAAATTATATCAATTTGAATTTTAAAATGTAAAATATCAATTCTTACCACAGAATGTTATGGACTTTTTTACAGTCTTTTTTCCCTTTTTTTACGTCATTGTGAAACATTTCTCTAAGTATCCCAGTTCGTGGTGCACATTGGAGAGAAGCGTATAAGGGGAATGTGAGACATACTAAAAGAGTAATGGGAAAAAAAGACCTATGGTTGGCCGGGTATAAACTATTCCCAAATTCTGAATTAAGAACTGATCATTGCCACATTGAGGCATTCTTTTTCAGATTTGGCGTCGATATTTTTGATTTTGTAAAACTACATATGTGGGCAGGAACAAAAAAAAAAACGAATGCGTCATTTCAAAAAACGAATGCGTCATTTCAAAAACGAATGCGTCATATAAAGGAACGAATGCGTTATATAAAAAAACGAATGCGTCATATAAAGGAACGAATGCGTCATATAAAAAAACGAATGCGTCATATAAAAAAACGAAAGTGTCATATAAAAATACGAATGCATCATATAAAAAGCGTCATATATATGATGTATGCGTCTGACTTGTCAGGTTTTGCTAATGTGATTCGAGTAACTGCCAACTAGTGCTAGAGTCTTGACGTGGCTGGGCAGCTTGCGTACGCAGACGATCCCCAGAAATATATCAGCCTGAGTTAAAACCCCTGCCAGTTTCAACCCAGCCACTGAAAGTCTGAGTGGGTAGAGGTCAGACGAAAGCTTGTGCCCTGGTCCTCCACGTTAAGTGTTGAACATAAGGCTATCAATCTTATTTTGTAAAAAATAAATGTTACACAACTGCAAAGAAGAGAACTAAAGATTATTCGTCCCTGATAATAAATGGCCCAGGGTCGAGATAACTGGAGAACTCTTGCATGTAGGCGACACGCTTAAGTAAGTAAGAATATCGAGTAACCCCACATTTAAAGATATAGTCGTCTTATTCTCAAAGTCATTGTTTGGGGCACTTAAGGAAGTAAGATTAGCTCTTATTAAAAAAAAGATTTAAACATTTTTGGTCGGTTTTTATGTAGTATATCTCTATTTCTTTCAAACGAATATTTAAAAAAACACAATTACATTCATTTTATCTAACTAAGCTAGACTTAAAATGACCGCAGTCATGTTGAGAATGCTGAAAAGCGCAACCAGCTAGGTAGTAGAAGGGGTACCACAAAATAAATATAGAACAGAATGTGCAATAGCATTTTTTTCTTTTTCCGGAAGTAATACCGACGCCATACTGTTTAGACTCAGCGGACCTGGTTACACTAAATATTTATGTTTATTTTCAATGTCTTTTTCATTAAATCTACAAGTTCGAACACCCAAAGCTAATGTTTTAGGCAAAAGGTACAAAGGCTGTTGTGCAATGAACTGCAACAATGATGCGAAAACGATTGAATAACGTACTAGGTTTTGTTGAAAAGTATAAGCAAAGACTATAATAAGATGGACTCATTGCTCTATTTTTAGAGCTTACATGTTCTTTTTCCGTGCGCATTAAAAAACGCTGTCTTAGCCTAAATGTTTCCGCTGTACACAACTTTCGACATTAATTTTCATTTTTCATTGAGAAAATCAAATCGATTGAATGAAACGGAAGTTCACAGTAGAACAGGGAATCGGGAATTCCGAAAAGAAGTTAGTCGAGTCATCAAATAGCAGAATAAATAGTAAAGCCATCTTATTATAGTCTTTGGTATTAGACTCATAATGTTCACAGTCCCAATATCCGGACGAATGACTCATAAATTCGTGTGGGACAAAAGGCAGTGGGAGACTTTGTGTCCGAAAATGGTGGCATGTCGAGTGTTTTTTCCCCCCATAGGGATCGTCAAATACGCGACGTCGCGTCATAATATCGCCTAGCAGCGCAGTGAGCAAAATTTTAATGTCGGCTAACAGTAAAGTTCTTGGCGGATTTGTTTCCCAGTCTCATGCGACAGTTTAAATGTTATTTATTTACCTCCTCCCCCCCCCCCCCAACCACCGGCCCACCCCCTCCCCCACTCGCCTCATTGACCTATACGCTTTTTTTAAACCTTTCATTCCAGGTGAACCAAGTGGTGGTAGCAACGAAGACTGTGCTTTATATTATTATACAGATGGGCTAAATGACATCGTATGCTCCGAGAATACTATTTACTACATCTGTGAAAAGAACTTTGTTTAAATTTTGCTTTAAAATAAACTTCAAACCTTTTATGTTTCTTTTTGTTTTGTCGTTGTTTTTGTCTATGTGGAGACTTAATATTTGTAACGAGGCATATTTAATGCAAGGCAGAAATAAGTATCACTTTTTCAGTGACTAAAAAAAGGTAATACTAATCTACTTTATAGAAGGAACATCTGTACATTTTATCTAAGTATTCCACTTGAAAAATATACTCGTCTATGTCACTTTATAAATAAAAATGAGTTATTTCCACCGTCTTCAAGTTTATTTATACGCTGATCTTTATATCAACCTTCTATAAGTTTTATGTACTCTTTAGTTCAACCTTCTATAAGTTTTATGTACTCTTTAGTTCAACCTTCTATAAGTTTTATGTACTCTTTAGTTCAACCTTCTATAAGTTTTATGTACTCTTTAGTTCAACCTTCTATACGTTTTATGTACTCTTTAGTTCAACATTCTATAAGTTTTATGTACTCTTTAGTTCAACCTTCTATAAGTTTTATGTACTCTTTAGTTCAACCATCTATAAGTTTTATGTACTCTTTAGTTCAACCTTCTATAAGTTTTATGTACTCTTTAGTTCAACCTTCACTAAGTTTTATGTACTCTTTAGTTCAACCTTCTCTAAGTTTTATGTACTCTTTAGTTCAACCTTCTATAAGTTTTATGTACTCTTTAGTTCAACCATCTATAAGTTTTATGTACTCTTTAGTTCAACCTTCTATAAGTTTTATGTACTCTTTAGTTCAACCTTCTCTAAGTTTTATGTACTCTTTAGTTCAACCTTCTCTAAGTTTTATGTACTCTTTAGTTCAACCTTCTATAAGTTTTATGTACACTTTAGTTCAACCTTCTAAAAGTTTTATGTACTCTTTAGTTCAACCTTCTATAAGTTTTATGTACTCTTTAGTTCAACCTTCTATAAGTTCTATGTACTCTTTAGTTCAACCTTCTATAAGTTTTTTGTACTCTTTAGTACAACCTTCTATAAGTTTTATGTACTCTTTAGTTCAACCTTCTATAAGTTTTATGGCTGCCTCTAACACAGACTGAATTTCCTGTGATTTAACATGTCTGATTTCCTGTGCAAACCTGTTTCTTGCTCTTCTATTTGCTTGTTTGTTCACGCCAAGGCCACTTCTTCTTCATTGTTTTTCAGCTATGCATCTGGTCAACTTAGCTTTCCAAACCGATGGGAAACGTCTACAGAACTTCAGCTGACTCCCTCACTAGGACAGCTCCAAGATATAGCCCCAGCTATAAAGGTCGCAAGGAAGACCCATGAAAAGAAGAACGGTGGAGAGTGGTCTTGAAGTCTAGAGACCTGAATCCAGAAACAGCCCATCGAGCCGCAACGAACATAAACAAAATATAAATGGAGATCGCCTCATGTGCCAGCTGGCTACAAAACAATCTACTTGTTGTTTTCCTGTCTCAAATGAAACAAGTGTTTATATGTTAAGTTGTACTTCGACTTATAGCGAATTCAATTTAACGCAATTTGGCGTCGGCGCGAACTATAAATTGTGCAACTTCCAGGTATTTCTTTACCCACAAGACTGATGCGTGAGACCGCGAGACGGGGACGCGACTGGGCAGGAGAGGGAATTAGGGGGTGGCGGTGATCTCCGCGTCTCAAACCATATCCTACATTTTTAAATTGAATTTAAAATCGTCTTGGCTGTTTTATTTTTACTCCATCAATAAAATATAAGATCTAAGCGACAAATCGTATGTAACAATGAGATTTCTGAGTTGCCAGAAGCAGCTCGCTGGCTGAGATACAGAACAATGTTTGCATTTTATTGTGCCTAGAGTATGACAAGTAAAGCAATCGATCGTTACTCATTCACTATGTATCCTTTTAAGATCGCGATAACATATTATACATATATACGTGAATCACTAAGTTATTTCAAATAGTATCTGAAAACAAAATGTTGATTTACATTTACCTTTTAAGTTTATTTTCGTTTCAATACTTAGGTAAGTCATCACAAATTGTATTTTTTTAACATTTTTATATCATTCTTTCTTATTACTGTAAAGCAGTAATCTATCTAATTTATATTTAGATCAGCGTACAAAATATTATGTCACTGGTGTTCCGTCTAGGGCCTGGCTCTTTATGAAATAATACACTCAAGCCTATTGATAAAAGTTTAACGAATCTAGATCTAGTACTTGAACTTATTTACAATAATTAAAATAATGCGCACTGCTAATAATGTGCATTTTCATTGATTATAAATAGCTTCTTTAACTATCTGCTATGCAACAACAAACTACACCGCTGTTTGCCTTTTATAGGTTTTAACGTATAAAATGCTTGAAGAAATTTCCTAAAATGTGCCAGAAGGCGATGGAAAATAATTACTAGAAATATCTAGAGGCTATAATATAATATACAAGCTAAATTACCCGGCGTTGCCCGGGGCAAAATTAAATAGGCCTGTATAAGTTACATTGGGTACGGTGGCCGAGAGGCAGCACGTTCGACTGGCGATCCCAACGTTCTGGGTTCGAATCCTGGTGGAAGCTAGCATTTTTTCCCCGGGACTTGAGGGTGTCCTTGAGTCTACCTTCTAGTTGGTGATAAGTAAAGGCAGATGGGCATTGTGCTGGCCACACATCCCTAAGTAAGCTGTGGCCACAGAAACTGGTAAACGCTGCATCACCGACCCTATGATCAGTTCGGTCTGAATGGTACTTTACTTACTACTATAAGCTACAGATACAATTTTCATTAACTACAATGTACAGAAAGCTATAGATCTAGATCTAATCATTTTAAAAATATAGACATTTACTGAAAACCTTTCTATGCAAATAAGCTCTAAGCCATTATTAAATATAAATAAATAGTATTAAAATGAATTATAAAAATCGATTCTAATAAACAATATTCAAACGAAATATCACTAATTCAACATGCTAGACATAAATTAAAAAACACGAAACTTTTTATTTGTACATTATTATTTGTAAACGTTTTCAAATTAAATTTCATGTTTCAATTTAATAATCATTATCTCAGTTCTTTGGCAATTTGCCAGAGCTTTTCAACTTGTTTGCATAATTAAAACAAATTAATTTATGTTTTTAAGTTGCTGGTTTTCGGTAACGTTTCACGCCAGGCCCGAACTCTACTAGGGTGTAAATATAACTTCTATAAAATGTTACGACAAATGGAATAATAAATAGAGGTCCGGCTTGCTGTTTGATATAAAAAGTTGTGTCTCTTTTTTTTTAAACAGCAACTGCAAACAGTACTAGTACAGGGAAATTATTTGTTATTTTAATCGTCAGCTGATGCCGTGTCCATTTCTGCCAGTTATCTGAAGGTCCAGACGCCTGTTTCTATGGTGAATGTCACTACCGTGGTCGCCCTGAAGGTAAAGAGCCGAACACAGTGCAGCCTGGAGTGTCTCTCTCGGAGTTGTCTCTGTTTCTCATACGACCCTTCACTGCAAGAATGTGGCATTGGTAAGGCTACACTATAACGTATAAAGTTTTTTTAATAATTGCGAACAAATGATACTGTAGTTAGTTTAGAGGGCGAAAGAGCAAAAATATGTGGAGTTTTTCTCCGATAGCTTCACATCCGTAGTCGTGATTGCAATGTATAAGGGTGGGGCAAAGAGTGCTAAATAATTTAGGGATGGGGTGATGCTAGGACTAAGATTATTTAACGTGTGGGAAGGCAATGGAAGGAAGAAATAGTGCACGGATTTAGAATAGGGGGGCTTAATACAATGTTACAATAATATTTTAAAAAAAACTAATAGGCCTATCTTTTTTCAGTAAGAATATTTAAAACGTTAAATTTAAATTCATTAAATAAAGAAAATTAAAGTTTCTCGAAACTAGGGATATTAAAACCGTTGTTTTTTTCAAAACCGGTTTTCGGTTCCATAAAACCGGTTTAAAACCGTATTCTGTCCCCACCCCTTCCCTTCTAACCAAGAAAAGCCAAATGTGCTTAGATTTGCAGGTACATTTGAAAAATAGTTCAAACTTAATTAGTGTTTGCAGGGCATTCAAGAGGTTTATTTGTGTGAATGCAATATAATTTTTTTTACTTTTTACCATACAATTATTTAGAACTAAAAAAAAATGTAAGCAAATTGATTAAAACCGATAATAACTTTCAATAGTGATAATCAAACTTCCGATTATCGTTGACCCTAATATTAAGAAGTATATTAAGAAGAGGTTGACGATGTTAATCCATGATGCTTAGTACGCATGCGCGTACACAATCCAGTGGTACTGCCACCACTCCGGCTTATCTGCTGGGAACATAGTTGACACCGAGCCATCGTTAAAGAAGTTGTTTCAAAGATGAGCCGAAAAGTAAAAAAGATTTATGTTAACTGTAACTTTAACTTAACATTTGGTTTGATGTTGTTTTTATCGCAAGCCATAGACTAGTTGGTATTTGGAAAAAAAAGAAATACAATATCTAAGACTAAATAGTGTTAGCAAGGCATTTCAAGAATTGTTTTGTGCAAATCCAACATGTTTTATTAAAAATATTTCCATCAGAAAAAGAAACGAAAAGGGTGTGCTACCAACAAACCGTAAACCGGTTTTGAAAATCTAAACCGGCTTTCGGTTTCAAAACCGGAATCCGGTATTCCGGTTTTCGTTTAACGTCTCTACTAGAAACACAAATTTTGCAGAAGAAAGTAGGAAGGAGACTGTTTTAACAAGTTTTCTCACACCCCTCGGACGATGCTTGTCATATACATGGGAATGTAGACTAAATAATCATTGCTTGTGGACGTGAGTGCAGGAATCAACGGGACGCGGAGGGACACAAAGAAATGTTGTGATTAAATAAACATGTGTCCCGACCCCTCCCCCCCCCCCCCGCACCCTTTTCCTCATCCACTCATTTATCGACGACATAATAGGTTGATTTATTATTACATTCTCCACCAAACAGTTGACGCGCACGACCGTCGGAATTACTTTCAATATTACTGTGAGCACTGAATGTCCTTGACGTCCAGCCCCCCCTCCCCCAGCCGCTGTCTCGTCAATGCAGTCGGCCCATCAATAATTATAAACCCCGTCATAACGTAAGCCGTCGAAATTAATTAGTAAAGCGACAGCCATAATATTTTCTTTGTCTGATAGAAGCTTTTAGAATCATCAGTTTTTTTTTCACCGTGTCTTGGCAATTTCATTGTTGTTGGTCGGTTAAAAAACCCTCAAGAGCGTTCAGGGGGCTACACTTTAAATAAAAAAACTATTTAGTTAAAAAGCGTTTCTTTGTAAGTTCGGTGTTTTTGTGTGTCTGTGTGTGTACGTATGTGCGTAAGCTTATAGCTTGTTGACATAAGTTGCAATAATGCAAGAATTCAACAAAAGTTCTGGGTTTAATCGTGAAAAGTGATATAGTTTTGTATTTAAGTGCGATAAACTTGTTCTTTTATGCATTCACAAATAAAAACAAAAACCTTGTTGCACTGTTTAGAAATTCATTTGAGAATAGAGGCCGACCGAAATTCGTTCTCGTTTTCGGATTCGGCACCGAAAGTAAACAGATGGTCTCTTTCTGCGTAGTTTCGGTTTCGGCCGAAGGAAAAATGTTAGCTTTCGGTTTTCTTCGGTTGTCTTGAAATAGGCTAGCTAAAACTGGATCAAGTCAATGAACGAAACTGATATTGATTGACATTCGGTCATCAACCGAATATCTATTTTAACTTTCAAAATTCAGACTGCAACGCTAGTGCTACATCCCGCTGAATCTTCTACTCTGCTTATTGATAATTTCAGTTAGTTAAAATGTTGCGAATTAATCTGTGTGAAGTAGAAAAAGTTAAGTTAATAATAATAAACTAATTATTTAATCACTTCAAAGAATGCCGAAAAATGGAGCGTGGGATTACTGTGCACTCTTTTTAAATCTTTTCATTTTGGCAAGTACGGGTTATCTTTCGGTTTCAACCGAAAGTGTAGTTAACCTTTCGGTATCGATTTCGACTGAAAGTCAATTTATAACTTTCGGAACGGTTTCGTTTTCGGCCGAAACAAAAAATGTGATTTCGGTCGGCCTATATTTGAGAATATTGATTTTGATAAATATTTTATGACAGCTATAATTAAATGGTATCGATGATTAAGTACAACGGTAGCCAGTAACCCACACAATAGAAGCCAAGCTTTATTCTCACTCTTTATACACATCTTTATCTATACGCTCCTCTCTCTCTCTCTCTCTCTCTCTCTCTCTACTCTCTCTATCTTTATGTCATTTTCTGTCGATCTGTAGAAAAATATTGTATGTTTATCAATTCGCCAGCTGACCCCTCAAATACACAGACACACGCCCTCACCCAAAGCAACCATTAATTCACCAAGATCCTATCCGAGACTAGCCACCTCGCGGCACGTCGATAGGGTGTGCCGCGTAACTTGGGGTAACGGAATTCCTCTTGGATCATTAACGAGGTGGCTCGCTCGCATATCTGCTCTGTCGCCCGGTAGCACGAATTCCAGGCTATAGACCTAGACATCCAGGCGCCATGGTGTGGTTGACACGGGCTTTTGCGCACATTGCTTTCCAACCCTTCCTCTCAACCAAGTATGTGGGCCTCTTGGACGCAACATGCGCTAGCTTACGGTATACCCTGCATAAGTGCGCATCGGTGTTTTACACACTACATCAGCTTTTTAGGTCCATGGGTGCATAAATGCAACGGCCTACCAGAGAACAAGCCTGTCCTCGAGTTTCACTATTCTGACCGTTGTCGTTATTACCAAGCCGTTCTTATCATGCCCTTATTACCATTACCCATAGATTATAAGATTATATATATATATATATATATATATATATATATATATATTGTCACGTGCGAAATCAGCTACTGACGTATAATAATATTTTTAGAAATGTAATATTTATACATTCTTTTGATTCACATCCCTCTTGGATCCTACAAGGTTGTATAAGAATTAGTATTGGTGTTATTGTAGTAGATTTGATATTTATTTGGCTCGTAGGATGTGCTTTAAATGTTTAGTAATTGAATTAGGTAACTATACCTTAATATAGAGGAAATCCACAATCCTGTTTGAATATGTTAAACACAATTTTATTCCAACAAGTTGAAATCATGAAAACAGCAACACAGAATACAGGTACCAATATTATAGGATGAAACTTAATCAGTTGAGATTCTTCTATATCGTACTAAGCCGAAATAACGTATCTTTTAAGAAAGTGGTCAAGAACAGTCCTCACACAATAGTGCCCAAGTTAGAACTGACTAACGATTCTCAACCCTCGTGCGTATGACGTATTTTAATGCTATGACGTAGTGTCTAGACATATACATGTTTTATTCCTATTCGGAAACATTTCGGGTTTAAGATTATTTCTTTTTAACTTTAATTAATAACAATAGAACCAATATAATTATGGAAATAAAACTACTTTCTTAACAATATATATATATATATTTATATATATATATATATTGGTATATGCCATCCAGGGAACTGCTTGTCACCGAACTCCGACACTAGCAACGCTCAAGAATTTTTTGTTTCCTGTAACTCCAACGAAGGCTTTCGACTGTTCACCAGCGGCTCTGTTACTGCCTGTGTGTGGGTGTCGAACACGAAAGCTGACTACGCCACTGCCAGAAATGACTGCATAGGTTTGTGCTAATTGTTTAAATTTGTATGACTTGCTTTAAAAGTGTTTTTTTATTCGGGTTCCTAAATCAACAAGATTTTTTTGTCTGTATTATAATCATTAATCTATCTAGAATAGACTCTATATTTTATGTCTTTAAAAGGTTTAATGTCTTAATAACGTAAAAAATAACGTACTCGATAGAGATTAAATTAAAGAAAAGCTACACTAATTGTGTTTAGACGTCATTCTTGTGAGTAAATATTTGTAATAGAGAACGTTTTTGCATTAGCTTGTCACATCTCAATCTTACTTTTTTTTTCTCCAGCCAGGTCAGCCCAACTGTATACCGTGAAAACAATTGACAAGCTGAACATTTTGCGAGACAACTTTCCACCGGGCTACTGGGTTGGTCTGAACGACATTGCCGTAGAAGACACGTTTAGATGGGAGGATGACAACACGATCTGTGACCTCTCGTGCCGAACGCTAATCTTCCGCAGTGGTAAATTATTTCAATTATTCTTTGACAATAAAGGCATTGTTTAAGACATAACAAGAAAATTATAACCTTGGTAAATAATATAAAATTATATCGAGACAACAATAGTAATGCAGATATTAATAATAAAAATTATACTACATTAATTTAAGGTATCATAATAGAAAATACAAGGCTGATTTTTTTCCCTAGGGGTGTGGGACAGTTTAATCGCGCTCTTTTTATTACCTCCCACCCCATATCTCTTATACCCCATCGCCTCCCCCACCCGCTTCCTACAATTGGACCAATGGTTTTTATATATGTACCGTAAACAATGTATTCTGTCTAATCGCACATTTTAATGTATCCAATAGTTGTTATATAAAATTTTAAATGTATGCATCATTGACCTATCATCTTTCGTTCCAGGTGAACCAAGTAATTATAATGGCAACGAAAACTGTGCGTTTTATAACAACAATGGTCTCAATGACATCTCATGCTCTGACAATAGTATTTTCTACATCTGTGAAAAAAACTTCGTATAAAAGAAACTTTAAAAGAAACTAAAAACATGTTCTGTCACCAGAACAACATGTTCTGTTTGTTCTTGTTTTATTGTTGTTTTCTTTTGTGTGGAGATTTAATATTCGTAGCGAGGCATACATAATGCAAAACGACAATAAGTTTCCATTTAAAAAAAATTATTATAATGATCTACTTTATTAAAGGAACATCTATACTTTGTATCTAAGTCTTCTACTTGCAAAATGTATTACTCTATATCACTTTGTGATTAAAAATAATGAGTTATTCCCACTTCAAGGTTATGTGTTTTATTGATTCACTAATCTTTAGTTCAACCTTCTACAAGTTCTAAGTACTTTTTACGACTTATTAGGGCTCGATACATCTTTGTGTCGAATACACTTTAATTTATCGCGTATAGGAGTATTCTCTTGATTTTAGCTTCAAATATCTTAAATTCTTAACAACTATGCAATTTTTTTTTAATTCGTTCGTCCACCCTGCCCTTGTGTTAACAATTATTATTAGTCATAATATGCTTAGGAGTTTAGTGATTTCCCGCGTCGCAGCACGCCGTTTAGCTTGAGAACTAGAGCTCCGGAATGTATGATTTTGTGTAGAAAATGGTGATGTCCTTTCACGATGACAATCAAGGCACAGTTCGGTTTGAGAATTCAAACTCCATCCTTCCACATAAAAAATGGCTGAAAAACAACGTTGATTTCTGGCTCCAATAATTTTGAACATTATCTTTCTCTGTTGTACCGGCAAGCGTTTTTAGATCGCCAAATGATGGAGTTCTTATACTCACCCGATTAGAAGGCACACTATTCAGCTTAGAGCGCATTCAACCTAGAACAAATGTAAAAAAAACTAACCCATAAAAACCAAGTTTTTATTATACTCCCTTTCTTTGTAAACTAAGTTTACCATCAGGTAATTAAATAATTGATTGACTACTAGAAATAAAACATACACGACACGAATGTAAACATGAATTAATTTTTCCCTTCATTCACAAAGCTAGAGCTCAAAGTCTGATGACGTCATAAAAATAATCTCAGCTCATCCTGTCAGCGTATCCTTTTTTTTTCTAGCTTTGTGACGAAAAAACATAAAAAGTAGGACCGGCATTTTCAACGTAAAACCAAAAAAAAAACGTTAAATTAAAAAAAAAAATTTGTATTATTAAATTTTTTTAACTGAAAATTTGATAGAATGTATTGTTAGTCGCCACAAGTCTGCTGCCCAAGTTTCAGCTCGATTGGACGACGGAAAGTGGTAGAAAAATCAATGTAAAGTTTTACAAGCAGACAGACAGTATGAGCTAGAGAAAGGGAGAAAAAAGGTACTGCTCTGACAGAAGTAGTTTGCTGAATCTCCTGTCCTCACATTTTACACACAAGCAGGTCAGCAAATGATTTTCAGCGCTCTGGCAGACGCTTGCCAGGACTTCGATCTAACAATCAGCCTAAACAAATCTTAGATAATGGGTCAGGATGTCTCCTCGGTCCTTATCATCAACACGGACAGCCATATCCTTCAGATTGTAAAGGATTTTACATTAATCCAATAATTTTTCAACGGACAATGAGCTAAGTAGAAGAATAAGCTAGCCATCTGCCGCTATGGCCAGGCTCTATTAAAGACTTTGAGAAAACTTGAAACTAATAGTTTATAAGTCCTGTATTTTGAGTAATACTAATTTTAATAGTACTAATTTTGCTCTATAAAAGTGACAGCAGGTCACCAAACATAAGCCAATAACACCAGCTAAGCATCTTCCACACGTGCAGCATACTGAGTATCACTTGGAGGGATCGCAAACGGAACAAGGAGGTCCTGGACCAGGAGGGTGTGCCAAGTATGTATTCCCTCCTGTCCCAACGCAGACTGCAATGGTTTGGTCATTTCAGCCGCTTGCAGGACAGTGACTTTTAAAATACACCCAGTTTGAGAACTTGAAAGGTGCTCTAGGGACCCAGGATGACCAATCTTAAACTACAGTAAAGACCTCAAGCGCAACCCAAGGACCATCGATATCAATCTACAAACCTGGGAGCAGACCGCAAAAGCAAAAAATCGCACATCATGGAGGCAGGCTGTATATGCTGAGTCATCTGCCTCTGAGGCTACGTCGTGGGCTGAAACATCACCGGAGACGAGGAGGAGGAGAAATGATGACAAGAAAGCTTTAGAATTAATATATAGAGGTCATGGCTGTCACCCTGCTCTAGCACTCAATTTCTTGTTGAAGAGACTTTAAAAGTCTCTTTGGGATGGAAGGAGGGGGCATTGAAAATCCATCGGCGTGCCAAGTGAGGCTGCTGATCCCCCGATTATTGAATTGTTTATTTTATTTTTTTCTGATTTCTTTATATGTGGTGCACGTAATTGTGTTTATCACGTGATAATTTGCACTGCAGAGTGTGTCTATTTAAAAGACCCATTCTCCTTTGTTTACGGGTGGCGCATTTATCCGCCCGCCACGTTGTATTATTTAGGTTTTCTCTTTGAATGCTTACGTGTGTTGTCTTCTTTGTTCACACATTGTGAAATTTGGTTGATTACATTGGTTTAAAAAATGCTTAACTTTAAATGCGTTTCGGCTTGGGCACCAAAGCCCTTCTGTTTGCCCTTTTCTTTACAGGTAGGTTTATTTAATTATTAGGGGGAGGGGGGCTTTTGCTTGTCTAGGCCCAAGCCCTTTACATTTGAAATATTTACAGGCCTTGGTTTGTTCATTTAATTTATTTGTTTGATTTGATAAAATAGTATTATTTCACAGCCTTCAGTGGCTTCTATTTTATGGTCAATGCACTTAACTTTTATCCATGTATTATTTGTTAACTTGATATGCCTTATATAGTTGTCCTATCGTCCTTTTCCCTGGATGCAAACTAAATGCTTATTATATTATGTACTTACATTTCATGTAATAAAAATATTAACACTTCTATTTATGTAATTTGGTTAAATCAATTGTCAAACACCGGCAAAAGCAATTTTTTTTTGTTTACGGAAATCCACCGGAAGTTCATGATCTCTTTGTACATGACCTATTGAAAACATATTAAAACTTATTAAAACTTGTCAATGGAGATAAGATGCTATAGAAACCTCCTTGGCATCTACTATTAAAACCACATCTCCAATGAGGAGATACCAAAAAGTATAATTTAAGAAATCGGACATTAAAACGACCTTCTGGACACAGTCAAGAAAAGAAAGCTGAAATGGTATGACCACATAACAAGATCTTCCCTAAACCATTCTTTAGGGCACTACCAGAGGGGGTAGAAAAAGAGAAAGACAAAAGAAACGATGGGAGGACATTATTAGGGTGTAAACGGTAGTAAAGTTGTGCGACGCAATGAGAAAGGCTGAGAGACGGGAGGAATGGAGGAGGCTGGTGTACATGTCATATGTGGCGCCCCAACGGTCCAACAGACTACGGGATATATAGGGTGTAGGTAGAGATATCTCAAGCTCTGTAAAATGCGAGGGAGAAATATACTTTGTTACACCTGTATCTCTTCTCACAATGGGTGAAATGTTATTCCTTTGATTTGAATTAGTTTTATTTGCGCATGCCAAATTTCTTTATGTGTGGATGATACATTGTAGTAGCAGTAGGCCAATGTCAGTTTCTTTTTCACCTGCTATTGTACATTCAATATTGAGCTAAAGTATTTTTTATGACCTAATTTATTAAAATACCTCTCACAAGTCTTAAAAATCTTTTTATAATTTTGATTTACTATAAATGTTGTTATTGTTGTTGTAAACTTGCGTAAAATAGCTTTTTTTTATTTTATTTTTTAAACTGTGCTCGATTGCGCTTAGTTGAAAAAATGCAACGACCAAAATCAACATGAATTACACTCTGAGATAATCTTTTTTTTTTTCTTTATCCATTAGAAGATTAAAAAATAAAAAATAAAAAAATATATTTGCTGAAACTGACTTGTTTCGCGCTATGCCACATTAGAAACGGGGAGAATCATCGTAATTTTTGAATTCAATCGCAGAGAATCACTGTTTTTGTTTCTAGTGTGGCTTAGCCTTATATAAAAAACAATACCACTTTTGCTCTTGTTGTTTGGTAATGTCAAGGATGTCAACTTAACTTGAAATACTTTCCCAATGTCAATTAGCTCTTATCTACTAAATGTATCAAGTTCGGGGAGAGATGGATTTTCCTTAAACTGTTCTATATTCATGTAGTATAAATGTTGGAAATATCGATTAAATATTTAAAGTTTGCTAAGACAATACCCCCAACGATTCCTCAATTGTTATGGCCCGGTTCTTCTGCCATCTTATATTATATATTACAGACGCCCCCTCTATAAAGAAGATTATTGCGTCCTACGCTCATCCGTGGTCCCAGTCTAGTCTTGCATCTTTATTAATGTTTTTAAATGATGTTTAAAAATACTGATTTTACTGGGTTTTTTTTCGGGAATCCATTTTAATGCCCGAATGCCAATTGGGACGAACGAGTACTTAAATGCATTTTTTATGCATTTGCCGCCCGTCTAGGGTCTGCTTCACTAGAAATAATACCATTCGACCAACGTTTGAAAAATAATGTATTACTTGAACATATTTACAACAATTGCATTCAAGTGCACACGTAGATAATAAATATCTTCTTTAACACTTAGAAAAACTTGAGCAATAACACCTCTGCGTGCCTTACATAACTATTTGTGCAAAAAGTTTTAGAATGAAATTTTCCGAAAAAGAAGAAGCTAAGGAAAACTGCGTTGTATCAATACGTTGAGACTTCGAGAAACCATACTAAACAGCTCTAAAATGATTATCGATACAATTTTTTTCAAATAAATAATCTCTATGACATAAAAAAAAAAGTAAATAACTATATAACTCTAAACTATTGATACATTTGTAAATGCATATAATTTAAAAATAAAAAAAACTATTTCAACTCGCTAGTACACATATGAAAAGCAACCGAATTGTGTTAGCTTGCTCCAACAATGGAGACAAGGACGAATATCACAATATGTTTTACACTCACATAATAAATACACGCTATCGATTTTATGTCGTACAATGGTGATTGGTATTTTAAAAAAACAACATGTTTCCCTCAAGTTCGCATTTTTAAAAACAACAAAGAAAAGATATATATTTAATGTTTATTAAAACATAAAACACCAATCGTTTATTTTACACAAATAGCGACTGTATATCACCAGGGAAAAAAAGTGGTCAGTGAAAGGGTCAATGAGAAATAAAGTAAGAATATTAACGCAGAGTATGAGGAGAGTGTGTGGGCAATCACGCTTGGAGTTGACAGTTTTGATAGTCTTTTAGCCACCCAATAGATCTACTATATAACATAAAGGTTTAACTGTTTAAGACGAATGGTTAAAGTGATAATATTGGTTTCTAAGAATTTTAAAAGAAATAGGTCTAGTATTATTATAAAATTTCTGGCGTACGTTTGCTTGTAATGTAGAAACATACTTAAAAATGTATCAAGGTTTTCATAAGCTTAGGATAGATTCTTTCAGTTTGTACTCGGTGACTTTGAAGTTTGGTTTCAGTTCGGTTCTTACGCCAGTAGAATTCGGATTCAATTCGGTTCGTTTCCAAGCAGGGAACGAGTTCGTTGCGTTTGGTCAGGGTTTGTTTGCATGTTGTTTAGAGTTCGCAGACATTGTATTTTATATGTAAAAAAGAAACCTCCAAAGCGATAAAAAAAAATGAATCTTGTATAATGTATATAAAGTATATATATTACTTTTCACATTGCTTTATAGTTTTATACGTGAATATAATCTCAGAAGTGACGAACTTTAGAAGCCAGAATCTTTAACGCTGCCAAACATTTCTTCCGCCATTTGACGAAGTTTTAGTTTGCTGGGTTTTCCCGTTGCTGTTTCGGGAAATCCCTCCTTTGTGATCTGATGAGTAATAAATCAAAGTATGGTCTTACTTTAAATAAACTAAATTAAAGGTATTGTAAAGTTATAGGATAATTGTGTTAGACTACCATTGTGATAACGAAAAAAAATGTTAAGATTTCTTCAAACAGTTAAGAGCGAGAAATCTTTTGGCGCGAGTGTGGGGGTGGGGGGTGGGGTGGTAAGAAGGCAGCGGTCTTTAAGCAGTTACAGTGAATCCTCGATACTTCGCAGTTCAACATTCGCGGATTCACAACATCGTGGATTTTTTCATTATATTTTATGAGAAATTCGGAAGTACCTTACAGTACCGTAACAATCTTTCTTTTTTTGTATGTACACCTACTGTTTTATTGCTAAACATTTGTGGCTGTGTACTGTATGTAAATGCGGTAGATATATGTATATTACTGTAAATGGTGGTTGGTTAACAGTACGTAAAGCGAGGGTTTTAAAAGTCCGAATACACGTTAAAATAATTATGTAAATATGGTGTCCCCACTTTCGCTGATTTTTAGTTATCTCAGAACCTATCTACCGCGATAAACGAGGGTTCCCTGTTCACTGACGGCTAGCAAAGTAAATAGGAAGATATTAATCTATGTATAAGTAGTCCTTTTTTAGTATCTATACTTCATTTCGAGAAATGAGCCAGAAAGAAACATAAAAACTGAAACAGAGATAGATTTAAACAAAAAAAAAGGGAAGAAAAGAAGATCGTAAAGAGAAAAGAACAAACGAAAAACAGAGAAAGAGCTAAAAAAAATACAGAAAGAGAAGTATATTGACAGAGATAAAAAAAAGGTGTTGAAGTAGGCACAGAGAGAAAAGACATCCAGATTAACAGAGTCGATACAAATTTAAATGTACCATAAAGAACTTTGGTCTTGGTGTATCCACATCAACGAGATTTGGTAAGAAAATACTTTCACAGTATTCCTTCAATGTCACTTCGTCAAGGTTACTGTCTTGCCTTAGTTTGACGCATGCGCAAATGTTTTGGTAGAGAACAGGATTTGAAACCTGAACAATAGATTTTGTTGATTAAATGCACACCTACACACGAAGCATAAATATAGTCACTCTTATCTAAATCAAACGAATAGTTAGCTTTATATTCTATTTCTAGACTTTTTCAGAGGCTTCGAAAAACGTTTAACAACTGACTGGAACCACAATGGCCTCCTTAATGTCCGGATGCTCCGTCAGCTTTTTCTCCATCCACCCGGGATAGAGGAGGTTTCCTCCGTAAACGATGACATCATTCGCCCGGCCAAAGATGAACACGTTTCCATTCTCGTCCCTGTGTCCGTAATCGTCCATTTTCAGCCAACCGTCTGAAGTGAAGGCTTTCATAGTCTGTGGGTCTGGAGACTCCAGTCTGTAAAAGTAACCACTTAAAAGGCCAGGACCTGAGATAAGAAAACGACGCAATAGACCAAGTGATACGGGAATAGTAATTACTTACTGCCTTATGTTGGCATATACTCCAAGGAACCTGGATTGTCTTCAATATTCCACCGATTGGACTTGTTTTATTCGAGTAAACGATTCCAACCATTTTTTTGCTAAAACGTTATATCCGTAAAATTTCTTTATCACGCATTTTATACATTGTCTAAATATGTAAAGAAACATTACTTACACTTACAACTCCACAGTATCATTTCAAGTAAAAACAAACATATAACATGACAGTATTATGCTCAGTTCTTTTAGGGTTTAGGGTGTACTCAATCAGCGAGACAGGATAGGTAAACTTATCAGACAGACAGGCATATTAATAGATATATAAAAATGAATAAAATGATTTATTGATTAATGACAGATAGACACTTTGACATATTAACCTAAACACACAACAAGATAGAAAAAACCCAGTAAGATTGGTCGACAGACAGAAAGATCGATAAACAAGTACCTTTAACTTCGATTGTTCCATTTTCATAAGGCTGACACAGTTCACCTTCATCAGAAACTATTCGTAGCAGAACACCTTCTACAGGTGGACCATTGTTATTTGATTCCAAGAGATCACCTGCTCCAAAAGTTCAAACAATTTTCATGGTTTGAAATTACCATTTTTGTTTTAAATAATACATTTAAGAATAAAAAAGTAGGTGGCTAATCAGGAGGCATTGTTCCTCTGTTTTCAAACAATTTGTCTGTTTAACTTTTGGAAGCGTCAATACTTGCGTATTGATCACAAATGAATAGATGAATGTATAGGTTGATGAATGACTGCATTGGTGAATGTATGAATGGTGATTGATTAAAGTGTTAATTCGTTTCTAAAGTGTTTAGAGAAAGTAAATGGATGAATTGATGAAATAATGGTTTTAATAATAAATATCTAGATCGATAAATAACTTGGTTAAAAGACAGTTGACACTTGAATAGATGGAATTTTGAATGTGTGGTGTCATGTATATTGTTTTTCCAAGAATTGGAACACGCAATGTTTATTCTCCTCTCTCTCTCTTTTCTTACTACACGCGATATTAGGACGTTTAGTAGGAAAACGAAAGGTTCTAGGTAATGCTGGGATTCTGTGTTGATCTCAAATTCTCAGAGTCTGGGAACGACTCATTATTTAATAGGGGAAGTTCATATCGTTTTGTTATGAGTTTTGTAATGTTACCATGATTTTCACCCCTACTGGTAGTGGGTCTGTCCCTTGCACCACTCGGATAGTATTTAATGATTTGCTTTGTCTGAAAGACGGAGAGTTTCAAAATATGTTCCTTTGAACGTTTGTGTTTGCACTATTTTATTCTAACTGTACATAATAGATATATTGTATATATTGAACATACCACCTGAAATAAACTATCAACAACAGTTACACTGAAGCTTCTTTGTCAAGTTACTATCCTATTGTGTTGTATACATTACTATAAGATTTATCTACTACCATAATTTACAAGAAAGGAAATGTTGGAATACAAATACTGAATTTGTGCCCAGGACTATAAGAAGAGTTCGTGTAATACTGAAACATAAATACTAATAATTAAAGTCTCCCCTAGGACTAACGAGAATTATCAGCAAGATCTACACAGCTCTGGCCACAAGGGGATTGTGGACGTAACAAAATTTGGGGGCTCGTCCGGGATATTTGAGTTCTACTTTTCCTGACCTAGGATTGACAAGATTTGGTAGTCTCGTTCGGTAGATTTGAGTTCTACTTTTCTTGATCTAGGATTGAAAAAAATTTGTTGATCTCGTCTGGAAAATTTGAGTTATATTTTTTCCTGACCTATAAATATTTTGTGACATTAGTAGTACTGAGAGCGGCATATTTGTGTTTCGTTTTCAGGACTGTGAAACTATTCTTTTTAAAAAGAGGAGAGAACTGGTTTGCGTTTTTATTCCTTGGGAAGTGTGAAGATTCCACGAAGTGTTTAATATTATATTGTGCAAATTTCTGGACAAATCGTAAGTTGGAACTTTATATTTTATTATACAATATATACTACTCTACTATAACAAATATTTCGAACGCTATACTATGGCTTCGAATATATCAAGTGAGGAACTTAATGCCATGTCATTTGCTGAACTAAAAGAATTAGCTGAGTCCTTTGGGATTGAGGCAGGACAGGCAAGACCTAATCGTAATCGTTTGACCAAAGAAATTATGACATGTTTGAACGGGCAGAATGCCATGAACACTGGTAGTGTAGTTGAAGTGGGACAGAACGATATCAATGAAGGTTATGTAGCTCCCAGTGGGGGCGAGGTAATTGCCCACGGAGACGAGGTAAGAAATATGTCATCTAGATCATCAAACAATGAAGAAGATAAAGGGTTGAGTGAAAACCTAAAATTCCAATTAGCTATGAAGAGAATGGAATTGGAAAGAATGAGGATAGAAACTGAAAGGGAAAATGAAAGAATTAGGATAGAAACTGAAAGGGAAAATGAAAGAATTAGGATTGAAAGCAGAGAAAGGATAGAGATGGCACGCATGAACAGACCTGACCATCGTAGGGACAGCAACGGTATGGATATTAGCGCAATGAAGCAACACTTGCCTATATTCAGAGAAGAAGATGTTCAAGATTTCTTTTTGCTTTTTGAGAGGATAGCTGTAGATTATCAGTTCCCTGATGATAAGATGGCTTTATTGTTAAGGTCAACTCTCAACAAAGGAAAAGCATTGGACGTAGTGTTGAGTTTAACACCCGAGGAAATAAATGACTATGAAGTAATCAAAGATAGGGTGCTGAAAAGTTATTCCCTGACACCAGAAAAATATAGAAAGCTATTTAGAGACAGAAAGAAGGCATATGATCAAACTCATGTAGACTTTTTGAGACAAAAGGAGAAAATGTTAGAACAGTGGCTAAGGTCACAGAATGTAAGTGAGTTTGATAAACTCAAGAACCTAATGTTGTTTGAGGAATTCAATGATTGTATTCGAGTGGATATTAAAACTCACATCTCAGACCGAGGGGTTGAAGATGTGCATGAAGCTGCTAGATTGGCAGATAACTATGCCATAATTCACGCCAGCATAAAGCCATATTATGCTGACAAACCCAAAGTGCACAAACCAGAGTCCAAGGAGGCTAGTAAACCAAAAGAGACAAGTGAAAACAATAATAAGAACAGTGGTGTAAATAATAATAGTAACTTAGTTCATTTCAGGAAGCAGACAGATGTAAATAAAGCAAAGGTGGTATGTTTCAATTGCAAGAAAGAGGGCCACATGAAGAAAGATTGTTGGATCCTTACCAAGAAGCAAGGTGCTATTCTACACTGTGCCAGAGTGCAGAAAGATAGCAAGCAGACAGAAGAAGTGTGCAACACAGGGTCAAGAAACTCAAAAGAAATGCGGCCGGCATCGCCCATAGTTGTGGAGTCGATGGTTTTTGAGAACAGTCTATCTAAGGTAAAAGAGAATAGCTGTACTCAATCTATTATGCTTTCAGAAGGCCGTGAGGAACAGATGGTTCCTGAAGTCCCGGAAGAGGACGACCTATCCGATTTTCGACCCTTTGTCTACGAGGGGACAGTGTCGACAGAAGTCGATGTACTCAGCAAGAAGAAAATACAGATATTACGTGACACGGGTTCTGCTGTCAGCGTGATCCTGGAGGGCAGTGTGCCGTTAACAGATGCCACCAGTACCGGTGAGTCTGTTGTGCTGAGAGGTGCTAGTATGGAGGATGTGGAAGCTCCACTGCACAGAATAAAACTCGAGTCGGATATTTTTACAGGTAACATCGTAGTGGGAGTGTGGCGCGCACTACCCGTCAAAGGCGTTTCCATGATATTAGGAAATGACATTATGGGCGGCAGAGTCACTGTCGAGCCCATGGTTAAAGTGTTGGAGACAAAGATGGCGGAGGACAAAAACCTACGTCCTGCCAATGAACGCCCAACATGTGCACTGACAAGAGCAATGCAGAAAAAGAAGTCGGTAAAGACTCCTGCTACGCCGTGTAGTGCAACGAAAGATGTGTTTGTCTGTTCTGAAGACACACATGCGAATGAAACAGTGATAACAGAAACACCTGACATCGATTTAAGGGCTACGTTCTTTGCTGAACTAACAACTGGTGATGCAACAGAGAACGATAACATTTTGTCACCAAAGCAGAAATTGGTGAGAGAACAATTGAATGACGAAGTAATAATGCAACTCAGAATGAAAGCTGTTGACGGAAAGACTGCAGATGCAATGGCGGAATGTTTCTACATGAAAGATGAAGTATTGATGAGAAAGTCGAAACCGCTCAACTCAGGTACAAACGAGTGGGACAGTATTCACCAGATTGTAATACCTAAGTGCTATCGTCAAGATATACTGCGTATGGCGCATGATCTTCCTTTCGCTGGTCACATGGGAGTCCGGAAAACGCACCACCGTATCCTCCCTTACTTCTACTGGCCAGGACTGAGAAGAGATGTCGAACAATACTGCAAGACTTGCCACGTATGCCAAATGGTAGGACGTCCTAACCAACGAATTCCTGTCGCTCCACTCCAGCCGATACCAGCGTTCGACGAACCATTCAGTCATATACTCATTGATTGCGTGGGCCCGTTGCCGAAAACAAAAGCCGGTTTTCAATACCTGCTCACAGTCATGTGTTCATCCACTCGCTTCCCGGAAGCCATTCCGTTGCGGAACATAACAACAGTGAAGGTGGTAGACGCCCTGACAAATTTCTTCACACGTTATGGCCTACCGAAGACAGTACAGTCCGACCAGGGGACTAACTTTACTTCTAACATTTTCAAACAAGTCATGGAACAATTAGGGATAAGCCATAGGCTATCAAGTGCCTATCATCCTGAGAGCCAGGGAGCTCTGGAAAGGTTTCATCAGACATTAAAATCGATGCTTAAAAAGTACTGTTATGAAAACGAGAAAGACTGGGATAAGGGTGTGCCTTATGTACTGTTCGCTGCAAGGGAGGCCACTCAGGAATCCCTGGGGTTTAGCCCATTCGAACTTGTGTATGGACACTCAGTCAGAGGTCCGTTGAAACTTCTACATGAAACTTGGCTAACGGACAGTGAACCGATTGGACTTTTGTCATATGTAGATAAATTTAAAAATAGGCTTTATCATGCTTTTAACCATGTGAAGATTCATTTTCCACAGATGCAGGAGCGTATGAGACAGAACTATGACCGTAAAGCTACAGCTAGAACTTTTGCACCAGGTGACAAAGTTATTGTGTTTCTACCTTTGCAAAATCAGCCTTTAAGTGCAAAGTTTAGTGGACCCTATGAGATAGAGTCAAAGCTTGGCGAGGTCAATTATTTGATAAAGACTCCTGACCGGAGACAAAAACAGAGGGTATGCCATATTAATTTACTTAAGCCCTATGTTTCCAGGGAAAAGAGTAAACCACGGGAGGTCCCCATGATTTCATTAGCGAGAGTCCCGACGGATTTATCTAGGATAGAATATAAGTTTGCAGAAAGTAAACTTAATAATACAGATGCCCTTAAGAGTTTAGATACAAGGCTAGAACATCTTCCGGTAGAAGATAAGGAGAAGATTATTGAGCTGGTGCATGAAAATAAGTCAATGTTTACAAATGTTCCCAGTAGGACACATGTCATAGAGCACGATGTAGTGTTAACCGATAGTGCCAGGTCTATTAAACAGCATCCATTTGACCCCATCAGACCTGAGCATATTAAATTAGATGTAAAGTATATGTTAGAAGATGACATAGGAGAAAAATGTGATAGCAAATGGTCTACACCCTGTGTGATGGTACCAAAAGCCGACCACACACTGCAGTTTTATAGAGACTTTGGGAAATTAAGTAATTTGACAAAGACCGACTGGTATCCCATTCCCCGTATCATCGACAAGATAGAGACAAGGTCATAGCTGATACTCTATCTCGGGTGCTACATGATTGACTGAATAACCCTATACTTCTTTTTTCAGATCATCTCACTTATTCATTAAGAATGTGTCATGATAACCTATCATTCGTTTGAATTTTGATTATGGAATACCTATAGAATACTTGTATCATACAGAAGTCAAGTCTTTTGAAAGTATTAATAACTCTTATAATCATGTATAATATTGATGTTCGGATATATTTTAAATTCATTTGATTATGGAAAAGAAATTCCATTTAAATGTTGATGCATGATGCAATAAATATATAATATGCACGTATTTACTTGATATGGATGGATAAAAGTAATTGTCATCACATGCAATTAAGTGGGAAAACTTTGAGATAGTTGATTTATTATCTTGTTTTATTTTAGTTAATGAATGGAACTAAATAATAATATGTACAATTTTTATCTTAGAAAGAGATATAATCTTAATTGGTATAAATTAATAGATAATATTGGAAATCTATTGCTAAATTGTTATATCATGGCAATAGAATGGGAAAAAAACTAGTGGATATTCACTATGTTGTATATTGGTTGTTATATATTCCATATATCCGGGAATGGAGGGAAACAAAGGTACCTAAAGGTGTGCACTCATTCAACCCTGAACAATCTTTTATATTAAACTTTTAAATTTGCCAAAAACGCATAATAGTGGATTACATTTTAATATTTAGATTACTGTAGTAATCGTAACTAGAGTGTATTTTCTCCTCGTATTTGAGAAAAGGGGAAGTATCATCATCTTAGGTATGAACCCTGTTAATGTCAAGTTGACACTGTAATTTAAAGGGGAAGTAACCTATAGTTTGATTCGAGTTATGTACTACTTATCTTTTGGTTTGTATATTAGAAGTAAACTGTTGAAAATTGACAGAGTTTGAGCAATGTTATATTTGTTTAAATAGATTAAGACTTTTTGCAAATTTTTGGTGGAAATCCACACAACTGTACATAGTTAAAATAAGAATGACTAGAATATTTTTGAATTATTTGTACTTGTTGAGACATTAGTTAATATTAATACTAACGGTGAAATATTTGTCCATCACGTTATAATCACAATTACCATTGGGTAGTGACACTTTTTATAATTTAGTTGTGCCAGTGAGCCATGTTTGCTTAAATTGTCTAATAATCTTCCATTGATTGTTGGTTATTAAAACGATAGTGTTAAGTACGAAAAATGTACCATGTTGAGTATTACTTGGGTAATTATGGTACATTATTTCTTTCATTGGGTGGGGGCGTGTCATGTATATTGTTTTTCCAAGAATTGGAACACGCAATGTTTATTCTCCTCTCTCTCTCTTTTCTTACTACACGCGATATTAGGACGTTTAGTAGGAAAACGAAAGGTTCTAGGTAATGCTGGGATTCTGTGTTGATCTCAAATTCTCAGAGTCTGGGAACGACTCATTATTTAATAGGGGAAGTTCATATCGTTTTGTTATGAGTTTTGTAATGTTACCATGATTTTCACCCCTACTGGTAGTGGGTCTGTCCCTTGCACCACTCGGATAGTATTTAATGATTTGCTTTGTCTGAAAGACGGAGAGTTTCAAAATATGTTCCTTTGAACGTTTGTGTTTGCACTATTTTATTCTAACTGTACATAATAGATATATTGTATATATTGAACATACCACCTGAAATAAACTATCAACAACAGTTACACTGAAGCTTCTTTGTCAAGTTACTATCCTATTGTGTTGTATACATTACTATAAGATTTATCTACTACCATAATTTACAAAAAAGGAAATGTTGGAATACAAATACTGAATTTGTGCCCAGGACTATAAGAAGAGTTCGTGTAATACTGAAACATAAATACTAATAATTAAAGTCTCCCCTAGGACTAACGAGAATTATCAGCAAGATCTACACAGCTCTGGCCACAAGGGGATTGTGGACGTAACAGTGGATTTATGAATGGATGGATGGATTAAATAATATACCCAAGAATGAAAGGATTGGTAAGTGGATGCATTGGTAAACAGATGCATAAGTAAACGGCCTATTCTGTGAATGGTTTGTATTGGGGACGGAATAATGAATTGAATAATCGATGAATTGGTGTATTTTAGAATTGATAAATTGATGGTTTAACGAATAAGTAGATTGGTGAATAGTCGTATTGATCGATGTGTGGATTGTCAGAAGTATGTATTGATGAATAGGTGACTTGGTGAATGGGTAAATTGAATAATTCATGAATTAATGATTGATTCTTAGGTGAATGGTTGAATACTTGTTTTAGAAAATTGATGCATTGGTTAAAAAAAGGAAATGAAGATTGGTAGATTTGTAAATGGATTGGTGAGTGGCTAAATGTCTTTATTGGCTAAATGTGTATTGTTAAATCATTTGAGGGATAAAATAATACTATATAGAAAAAAAGTTTTGTGTTTGACGGTTTGGGGAAGATATGAATAAGATGATTGTTGGATTGGTGAAGCGTTAAGATGATAGTTGAATTAAGCTTAGTGAATGCAAATATTATAAGCGTAACACATTTGCCATTTATACCTACAGGTATAGCACATCTATTAGTGGCTTTTAGCGTGATAATTCGCTACACTCAAGAAGTTCATTATAGTAAAACTTAAAGGTTAAACATAATTGTGTTTTAAAGATGAAGATATCTGCACATAAGTAAAGTACCCTTCCGACCAAACTGATCATAGGTCTGGTGAAGCAGCGTTCACCAGTTTCTGTAGCCATGGCCTACCATGACTCGGATCGTCAGTCTAACGCGCTTCCGCTCAGCAACCGTGTCCCGATCTCTGCACATACCTTGATATAATGAATGCATCGTTAAAAGCCCAGCCTCCGTGGAGCCATACGTTACAATCAGCTCTTCTGACAATTTCAGGAATTCCTCCAACTGTTTCTAATGTAGGAAGACACAAATTCAAATGTTAAGATTATGAATATATCATATGTGTATACACATGTATTAATAATAGGCTTACATGGATACAAACTAATTTTCTCTCTCTCTCTCTTTCTCTCTCTCTCTGTCTTGTTTTCTTTCTTTCTCTTTGTTACGTTAAGCACGCAAACATGTTATAATGTAATTTATATCTCTAATCTCTACTTGTAATACATGTAATGATTGGTTCTACTAATTATGGATTCCATGTCTTTTATGACTAAACACACATTGTCACGATGTTGCTGTTGGGGAGAGCAATTCGTCACATTGTTGACACAGAGAGGGGGGGGGTTCGGGGTAATGGTTGAGTGGGATTAATGGTTAATGATGGCTGGTTGTCATGGGGTATGAAGTACCGACGCTGCAATCGTCCTGGAGCAATGATTTTCTCTCTCCGGCTCGTTAAGATGGTACAAAGTATACAACAACAGTTCTAAAATAATCAAGCAAATCACTGGTTACTGTTCAGGTGTTTATTACGTTCGAATATCCAATGGTGAGAAATACATGTGAAGTTATACAGCAATATTGACACTAGTATATGCGAGTGTTATGGAATCCAAAGTTAGGTTACACAACTTATACTGGTGGAAAATGCGAATACTGGCTAGACCGATATATATATATATATATATATATATATATATATATATATATATATATATATATATATATATATAACATGTGAGGCGATATACCACTTTAACAGAAATGAAATTGCTCAGAATGTCTACATTAGTACACGGTAGTGTTGTGGAATCCACTTTAAGGTTACACAACTGTATTAACGAATTACTATTACTGGCTAATTGTCTATAGTCCAAGTGTACAGGTTGGGAGTTAAGCTAAGACGATGCGTCTTCCTCGAGACATGAGCCAGAACTAACTAAAACCTAGTTGAGCGGTTTTTCGTGGACATTAGTCACGTGAAAAGCTCCTCAGTTTGATTGGGTGATTACATTAACTTGGATTTACATATAATTCCCATTGGTCCTTTCGAACATATATTTACATAAAGGAAAAAGGCTTATTGGAGCCAAAAATGGAGTTGGGGGTGGGGGAACATTTATACCCAAAAACTGCGGGCAGGGTGTAGATGAAATAATTATTGCCGCCCGCACTTAGGGGGGGTGAACAAGGGAGACGGGGGGGTCGAAGTGGGTGGGGGTAGTCTAGATAAAAGACGATTGATACATACGTCATGCTGAGTGAAGGGAATTATCTCCCTTTGATATAATTTTACGTGGTCATTCGAGTTGCTGGCGTGGGTTTTCGGCCGAGGGGATATTAAGTAGATGCGAAAACATTGACCGTCTCAAATGTTAGCTAGCGAGTCGCCGCCCTTGAGTGGTATGGGAAGGGGGAAAAGGGGTTTTTGCGAGGGAGGTGGGGTGGGTTTCTTTTGGCGCGTAATGTCTACATACATCATGTTGAATTAACAACATGAATGAATAAATAGTTTGAATTAACAACATGAATGAATAATTAGTTATACCAGCACATTAAAATACGGCATGAATAAATAGTTAAAATTATAATAGAATATATACATTAAGATTCACACTTCATTCATTCACGGTTTTAGTACCAGTTTGGGCGTATTGATTAGCAAACTCTGAATTGGGATTAAAAGAGAAGTGTAGTGAAAGGTTAAGGAACAGGTGAAGAAGGGGGTGGTTGGGGTGTTCCTATTGCGTGAGAGAGGGAGAAGGTAAACTCTACGCTAACCTATGGTTCTATACTACTATCTACGCTATAATCTATCTATGAGTGCTAAGTGTCACGATTTAAGTCCAGAATCGTGACACACATGAGGTTTTGGATAATACAATTTTAATCTAGGTATCTCGCTTACAGCTTCGGTCCCTATATCACATTCAACAAAAAGCTCTCGTTCGCACTTAACACATGACCACCTCTCGAGCCAAAACTAGAAATCAAATGTCTAAAATAACACACACACTTCCGGAGTTGCATCCGTGTACACAAAAACCTGTTTGTTAGATTTCAGCCCGTGCAACTTTCTAGACATAGCGGTCACGTCAGTGAGAATGGAAAGCCACTGGTCTCATATATCAAGACCTAATTGAACCCCTTAAAATATAACTTTAACTCTCTCTCCCTATGTTTCCGAATTGAAAATGATAGAAAAACTAGCTATCTTTTCCTTTTCTTCTCTTACCCTTTCCTTATGTGATAAGGGTATGGTGTGGCCAATAAGGTACACAATTCTAAGAGCGACCGTTCGGAGTATGCGTACCAGAACATGGACCTATACCTCGGGACAATCTACGTCCGGCAATCACAGTCTTATCTTTCTAGAAGTAAGATGACTAGAACGTTCACCTTGGTTAGTCGAATGTGGCTTGATGGGATATTTTATTTCAATGGATACAAACATATATCTACAGATATCCAAGGATACACACATATCAATAAACGCTCAACTATCTCATAAAAGTATGACGATAAAGTCGCAAAATTACAGCGTTTTCAAAACAGTGCCGCCGGCTGGTTATGCGTAAGTCAGGGCGTGATTCTGTGACAGTTTTTCTGCGACGGCTCCGTTTGCTCCCTGTGAAAGCCAGATTTGAACATAAAGTGGCGCTACTTTGCCATCAGTGCCTATATAACAACGAGATGCCGTCCTATCTTAATATTTTAAATATTACTATAAGACAATTATTCAAGTAATTAATTTAAAAAAAAAATATATAAAAATTCAAAATATATAATTCTTCTATATTTTGGCTTTATATTTCACTAACCTTTCGTAAAGGCTGTCCACCTGCTAGGACTTTCTTTAGTCTGTCGTCAGATCCCCCAATAGACTCAATGTGTTCCCGAACTAGCTCCATCTCTATGCACAGTAACAAGGCTACGGTGATTGCTTCCCTTTTAAAAACTTCAAATATTTCTTTTCCGCTTCTAGTAAATTCGGCTCCGAAAATGTCGAGCAGAACTCTGGTGTCTCCTTGGCAGATGGGTCCGTGAGTCATGCCTGCAGTCCAACCTGGGTTTAATAAGATAAGATTACTTTATTAATCCAATCAAATGGTAATTTGACTGAATAACATACATTCCGTCTTTTTCAGCAAATTTTTAATATATAAAAAAAAATATTGATACGTAAGCACAGATATATACTCTTATAAAAATAGACAATGACGTACAATGTCATACTATTTAAAATACAAGTAAAGTATCATTAAGAGTCAGTTATTGTATTATCTATTCTGTTGAAAGATTATCACTGATTGTGGAACAAATGAGTATTTTAAATATCTCTGTTCTTGCCATTATTGAAAGAAGCCGCGTCAACCATTAATATTTCCCCTATACAAAGCGGCTGTATTCGAGAGAAAAGAAAACTTGAAAGTACAACCTAGTGTATTAATAGAATTACTACGTTATTTATTAAGCGAGGATTACACTATCACATAAAAAAATAAAAATATATTATATAACAATATATTCCTGTTGCTGAAAATGATTGAAATAAAATATATAAGTGTACATATATTCAACTCCAGCTCTTTGTATTATATTATTCGACACTTCCCATAGACAAGACCATCTTGAATGTCTTTTACTCGGCGACTGTTGGTAGCATCATCACCTTCGCAATCACCTGCTGGTATGGTAATGCCACTAGATTTAAAAGACACCGTATTGACCGCCTAATAAACAAAGCCTCTCGTACTACAAAGACACAATTACCATCTCTTGGAGATCTATTCAATTCAAGGTGCTTGTCAATGATTGATAAAATCATACAGGATCATGCACATCCGCTACACGATAGTAACATCATATCTAGACGAAAACTCACCAAGACTCAGGTCGCTGTAATATTTGAACTGTTTCTCCTTACTGCTTTTGAAAATGACATCATGTGGTCCAAACTTCAAGTAACTCCTCTCGTGCAGCAAGTTCTCCCCGTGAGTCCGCGGCACGATCTTCGAGTATCCGCTGCTCCCGGAAGTTGTGAGTACGGCTAGTAGGTCATCCGATTCAACTGGAAACACGTAGATATCCTCGTCTGACGAGGCGAGGTCGTTAAGAAAGTATTTTCCTTGACTAAAATGTGTGAAAACTTTATTACTGAAGGAAAGGTATATTTTGCATTTAAAATAACAAGTCTACATTAAAACTCAATAGCATATCAGACAAAATACTTTTCAGTAAAATGAGTAGGGGAAAATAAAGATCTATTATGGAATCATATTCTGTATACGAAGAAATGGTAAACAAACTTGTGTATAAGCAGATATTGTTGCTATGCAATTTTGATAAAAGATATTTTCCAAATCAAACTTTTTCCAATTTTGATAACAGGAATTTGCCAAATCAAAATTTTACCAATCACAATACTCCCAATCAAAATTTTGGAAGGCAAGATTTCCCTAATGATCAAAATAGACCTAGATCCAATTGTCAAAATAAAAGGAATAAATGGAAAACAAATAATTCCACATCTCAAACAAATAATGTAATCATTGAAAACAGAGGTCAACTAATATTATTTCCTGCTTATGTAGAAGGAAATGGTACTTATTGTTTAAGGGACACGGGTAGCAGTATAATATGCGTTAATGAGAGTATAATTCCCAATCAGAAACCTACAAATATCATAAGAGTAGACACTATAAAACTAGGAAATGGTTCTACTGTAAATTGTCCTGTCACTATCATAGAAATTGATTGTCCTTGGCTTACAGGCAAAACAGAGGCTGCTATATTAAAAAACTGTGTTGCCCCTCTTATAATTGGTAATGCTTTTAATGTCAAACAAGATAATAGTTTTGACATATTTCAGAAATGGATGAATAAAAAATCCACTGATTTAAATTTAAAACCTATTCTGTTACAAAATGAAAAGTTAGTAGATTTACCAGAACAAGAATTTTGCCCTGCTCTACAAACTTTCAATTTTTTACAAACAATAGGAAAATCAGAAAATAATATTCTTCATGAGACACCTAATATTGACTTATCCATAAACAATGAAAAGGATAATTTCATTCCCAAATGGAATGGAACAGAAAAACTTGAACAATATGTGAACAAATTTGAAGATCAATGTGAAATAAATAAAGTGCCGAAACAAATGCATGCTATTTCACTGTGTAAACATTTAGAAGGTAATAAACAAATATTTAACATTGCTAAAAAGCAAATAACTGATTTTACTAAAATGAAGACTAAAATATTAGCATACATTGATAGTCCTCATAAAAAGGAAACTCAAATGAATAAAAGGGAAAATATCAATTTAGTAAACATGCCTTTTGATGAGCAAACTCTCAAAAGAGAACAAAAAGAAGATCAATACATAGTTAAAATAGTATCTGAGATTGAAAAAGGTCATTCTAAAAACAAAAACATGAAGCTAATAAATGGTATTCTTTGTAGAATAGATAGCAAATTAGATGTAACACAAATTGTTATACCTAAATCACTAGCCATAAAAGTTATGCAAATTTCGCACAACAATTCTTTATCAGGTCATTTAAGTACTAGAAAAACATGCTGTAAAGTTAAAAACAATTTTTGGTGGCCAAAATTAGAAAAAGATTTTAAAACTTTTATCAAAAGTTGTACTACATGTCTGAAAAACAATAAGAAGGATGCCAAACATAAAGCTCCTTTACAAATGACTGATACAATAGACAAGCCATTTTATAAAATTGCAGTTGACATAATTGGTCCAATGAAACAAGCTAAAACTTCTAAAGCAAGGTTTGCATTAACTGTAATAGACATGGGCAGTAGGTGGATTGAAGTTGTACCTTTAAGAGAAATAACTGCTGAAAGAGTTTGTAATGAATTGTTACCTATCTTTTGTAGATTCGGATTTAGTAAGATCATTTTAAGTGATAATGGAACTCAATTCAAAGCAAACCTAACTCAAGCTTTTACTCAAATGTTTAATATCACACAAATTTTTAGTTCTATATACCATCCAGAATCTAATGGAATGATTGAAAGAGCTAACCAAACAATTAAACAAATGATAGCTAAAGTGTGTGAGGAACATCCATTTGAATGGGATGATTACCTACCTGCTATTTTGTTTGCTTATAGACAATCTAAACATGAAAGTACAGGTTTTTCACCATTTGAATTAGTTCTTGGTAAAAATCCTAATGTACCATTGGATAATTTTAAGTCACAATTGTTAGGCATTTAAGATACAAAAATGTCACCATTTGACTTAATCAATAAAACAGAATAACATATGAAAACAGCTTATGAATTTGCTGTCAAAAAGAATCAAGAAATAAAATCTAAAACTTTAAACAGAGAAAATGTTCATAAAGCATGTTCTTAATTGCCCGAATTGTACTTCGCCGAACAGCCCGAGCAAGGGTTCGCTTCGTAAATTGCTCGCCTTTCGTCGTTTTCGCGCTTAACAGGGCGATCTATTGCTCGACGAACGACATCTCGGGGGGTATCGGCGAACCAAATTCGGGCGAACGATTGCTTCGTCGACATGTTGACGAAGCCGCGTATTGATTGGCTGAATTGATCACGTTCATTATGCGAAAAGGCACCAAAATTGCCTAGTCTTAATGAAAAAAAATGGCGTCTTACAAGACAGTCAGAGGACAGTCTAGTAATATTCATAGATGCATGGGAAAATGTTCCATGCCTGCGGAACTCACCCCAACGGGACTATAAAAATAAGGGTGAAAAAAACCAAGGCCTTGAACAATATTGCCCAAAATCTGTGTGCAATGTAATCGCAACACCCAAAGATTCTTCGTCTGTGAGCGCAGCCATTTTGCAGCAATAACAACATCCGGCAGTTCGCCTCAGCGCTAAAAATAGGCCAGTTAAAAACAAGAGCACCATTTCGCAGAGCTTCCGAGCTCGCCCTAATGTCGGCGAAAGTGCACGAGCCCATTTAAGAGCAAACAGTAGCTCTTGCGAATTGAACGATACCTGATTCGACCGAAACTAGTTCGGGCAATTAAGAACATGCTTAAGAACATAAGAAAATTAGAAGTTGGTAATAAAGTAATTGTTTATTTACCAATTGGTACTGGGAATACTATGGAATAAAAAGGTCCTTTTGAAATAGTATATAAGTTATCTGATGTAACTTACAAAGTAAACATAAATGATAAAGAAAAAATTGTTCATATAAACAATTTAAGAGCTTATGATGAAAACCAAATACTTGAAACTGAGTCAGAAAATAGAAGCAAAATAGAAAAAAAACATAATTTTTGAAGATGATATTAACAAAACAGAGCACAGAAAAATGACATTGAATAAATGCTGTGAAATACTAAGTAGCTATAACAGAGAAATCAGGTATAAACAATAAAATTAAGCTTAGAATAGAACATAACTTATAGAAATCAATAAGATTTTGTAAATATGGATAAATAATCTAATTGATGAAAATAATAATTATCAGTTGAAAATATTTTTTTATGTAGCCTCTGAACAAGTCGGTAAGACTGTTAAGCACATAAATTTTGGGCCCTCTGAACAGTAAAACTGTTATGCCACCAATATGCCTATGTAAGACTCTAAAGACAGAGCATTAGATGATAATATTGTATGGTATTCATATAAGTCTTTAAAGGTAGCATTGAAGCCAATAAATAAATGATACATATAAGACTCACAGGAAGATGAGCAGGGTAATATAATTATATATTTGAAGAAAAGTTTGAATAACTTGTGTAAAATTTTATTGTAAACTGAGATTAAAGATAATCATGTTACATTGTAAGTACTGTTATTGAGAATATCAATCCATAATAATCATTGAGAATATCAATCCAAAATGACAATTGTAAAAAGATCAAACCGAGATTAGTATCATATTAATCTTATTGTACAAAGTAATAAATGTTGTATAAAAAAATTTTCATTGAATCTATATAGATCTTGTGAGATAAAGCAAAATAAGCTGATAGATAGTCTGGATAGCCTTGATAAGAAATCAACATAATAAGTTATCGATACACATCACTGACATACAATAAATTATCTCAGTATTACTGGTTGATTAGACAATACAAAAAGATAATTGTCTATGGCTAATTGTCAATATAAACATTAGACATTATTCTTTGTGTCTTTTGATTATTATGTACCTATGAATATTTTTTTTGTTTGTACATATATTAAATGAATTGTTGTATGTATTACTATATGAATTATTATATGCATTAATTAACATTAAGATATTATTTTTTTCATTTGCTGATTGTAAACATTTTTCGTATAAAAAATAATAATGAATATTTTTTTTTCTGTAAAGGGGGGTAATGCTATGCAGGGGAAATGACTCATGTAAATCAATTGTAATATTAAGACAAGTAAGAGTTATACAACCTAGATAAACCTAGATTTTGGGTATTGAATAAAACATAAAATCTCGCTTGGTAGAACGGAAGTGGTCACATGATCAAACACGCTGGTTTAATCAGTCTCCCACAGCATTTTGTAAAGTATAGACGTATAATTGTATTTTGGGATGGACTCAGAATAATTCAATATATTTCTTGAACTTGTAATATTATTTCATTGATGTGAAACGTTAATTGTGATTTTATGTGAATTAAATATAATATGCTGCAGAGGAGTGTTACTTTCATTTGATTATAAGTTGAAAGTGTTGTGTATTCATCTGTCAATGTTAGACAGCATAAGTAAGGTAAAAATACTATTTTATCAAATATAATAAATACTCCGAAGAGACTGGAAATTATTGTATAATGGGAAAGACAAGATATAACCCATTAACAATTGTATACTAATTTATTCTGTATCATATACATAATATATGAAGAAATTGTCTATAATATATTATGTATGGGAACAAAGGTTCTATGATGAAATAATGTATGTAAATAAAAGGTTTGTGGTAAAATTCCTTATAGTTGTCTACAAGATAATTATGAATGAAAAAGCAATGTCACATTTTTAGAATGCTGAAAGGAAATATTTAGCAATAAAATTTCCCTTGAAGGAGGCCAGTCTTGTCCCATTTGATCTTATGTCATTTTGAATTTGAAAGTTATAAATACTTCAAATAAAAATACTAGTATTAGTAAATTTCTAATCCTTTATGTGTGCATATATCAATGTGTAAGTATTTTATTTATACTCGAAGTCTGTTAAATATTTCTGTGTTTAGTATGAATACAGATATCAAGGAAGACTGTTGGGGAAAAGTATACGTTTTCCCCTGTGAAAAAGACAGTGTTTAAAACATTTAAATAATTTTGATGATTTTTGCCTACCCTGTTTCATTTCTTCCAATCAAAATAACTGACTTCAGATCCGGGGCGTTTGGTACAAGAACTGGGATACAACCGTTGTCAGCGTCGCAGATAAAGAATCTGCTAATCAGTTTCCATGCAGGTCCTATTCTTTCTGAAGACATAATGACAGCCCGACACTTGCTGTTCTTGGCTGACAAAAGAAAGTCTGAACCGTCGGCAAGAAGTAGCTGGAACATAGAAATTATGTTTCCCAATAATTTTAATCTAATAGCGAAACGGACTCTAGTTCAAATATTTCTAACTAATTATTGAACTCGCCTATGAGGCTTCGAGCTTGCCTCATTGATATTGTAACAGTGTGTTTGATAATTGTTAATAATCCTAAAAACCTCATACCGTATGTCGCAGATTATTAATGATTGTCATAATGATAAAGTAATAAAAATATCTAACAAAACATTAAGATTCATCAAAAAGAACTTTAATAAATGTAATAAAAATATAAAACTAAAATGCCTTCTTATTTTAGTTAGGCCTATACTAGAATATGCATCATGTGTATGGGACCCATCAACTAAAAAAAAACTGTAAAAAAAAATAGAACAAATTCAGAAAAGAGCTGCAAGGTTCATTATTAGCGAATATTCACAACTGTAAAGAGTAACACCAATAATTAAATCACTAAACCTAAAAACACTAGAGGACAGAAGGGCAAAGAGTAAAGTAGTAATAAAACATAAGGCATTAAACTCTAATTTAGAAAAACAACCAAATGACAACATGTTGCAAAGCTCAGATAAACATAAGGACAAAAACACTTTCCTTATCTCTTATGTGAGAACAAATGCATGAAAGTACTCTTTCTTACCGGGTGGCATTCGGGCATGGAATGGGTTGCCTGAACAAACCTAGAAAACCAGTAACTTAACATCATTTAAAACATTAATAAAAATGCAAGACTAGACTCGGACCACGGATGAGCGTAGGAAGCAAAAATCGTCTTTATAGAAGGAGCGTCTGTAATATATAAGATAATATAAGAATTACGAAGTGCCCCCATATTATATGTAATAAACGAAGTGGAAGGGGAGACACTGTGTGGATTAGAGTGTGTCTGGACCTTTTGTTTAGAGGTAATGGCCCCTGATACGCATTCGAATTCAGGGTTGATACGTCAAACAATATCTATAGAAAGAGTTCGTGGCTCGTTAAATAAGTTTTTTTCTGGACTGATAACACATAACTTCACACATAAAGAATTACTATACATTTATTATTTAATAAATGCTCATAAGGTGAAGAATTATGTCAGTTTTATTTCGCGGAAACATTGTTATATAAAGCTTGTGTAGATACATAAAAATATAAAAGAGCGTTCATTTAAAGTTGATATATATAATAAAATCCACAAGAAATATTAAACAGTATAGTACTAAGTAGTAGAGGATTTCATCACAAGTCTGAAAGTGCCAGTTAAGTATCTGGATTAGAATACAACTTCGAGTAGAGCCAAATATATTAACTAGATAGAGCATGTAGCTTTTGTCATGTATTTGACATATTTATTTATATTTACTCATGACAGATACCAGGTCGTGTAAAACAGCAATTTGAGTTTATTTTAGATAGTTCTAAGCACGATACCGCAATCACAAAGGTTTTGATTATGAATCGATACCAGACAATAAGATGAATTGGCAAACACTCTCAAGAAGTGAAATTGACCATTCCCCATTAATGCCTGTATGAGAAAAATGATGTTTTGTGTTGTGTTGGTTTACTTACTTAAACATTCATCGTCACACATCCAGCGAGCATTACGCCTAGGTCTGTCACGACTCGTTCCGGTGAGTTGTTCAGAGTGTTGGCAATGACGTCACCTTTCTGGAACCCGTGCTGACGTAGCCTGTGAGAGAACCTCCCAGCCAAGGTGTACAATTGTCTGGAGGTGTAACCGTCACGAACACCAGAGTTGTAAAACACGTACAGCTCTTTGTTTGGATCCATCTCAGACAAATATTGAAGTCTCTTTGTTATGGTGTTAAGTTCATTCAAGGCGCTAACGCTGCCACCCATTTTAACACTATAATCTGAAACTCTTCAATACTTTTATGGGCGATGTCAATTAGAAAGTATCTCCCTTTTAATAGATTTTTTTATACATGAAAAGAAAGTTACTTTATTTTAATAACAGTTAAAACTCATTCTTTTAAAAAACTAGATCAAAAATTATTTTGCTAAATTTAAAATAAAAAGCCTTTTAAGAGATAAATAACCTGACATTTTGTGTTTAGTTCTGATTTTAACAACATTCTCTGAAACTTTAAATTGTCCCCTTTTAAATGGCATTCTTTAATACGTGCATAATTATAAGATGCACTCAATTGATGATATATCTACATTCATTACAATACACTAACTAATATTAAAATGCATTAAATAATTACTTCACTTAATTAACACTGCGATGAGTCACTAATAAAAGAATAATATATAGAATCCTTTTTAAGAAATTTTAAATGTATACTATTTACCCAATGTGCATTTTAGTAATAGTATTAGTCTGATGCACAGTGCGCGAAACTATGGCTTATAAACATGTACGTTTCGTGATTTATCGTTGATTTAAAAAAAAAAGAATATCTTACTTAGGCCGTAAAATTGATTTGACTCTTGTTTTCGTGTCCAATTTGTTTTTCAAGTTTGGCTGGTTGTTTATATCTTTGCTTTTATTGAATTAAATGTAATTCACGTTGAGTAATTTATTATTTACAGGATAAATCGAAACTTGTTTTCACATCATTTTCGTAAACACTTTCATTATTGTTCTTTTTTTTATTCAATAATTACTATTTTTAAAATTATAAAAAGATAATGAAATGTATGTTAAATACCAATTTGTAGATGAGTTTAAAAAAACTATACATCTAACTGGAGCATTTTTTTTCCTCTATTCAAACAAGTGCAACAGCTAGATATAGAGCAGGGGTCGGCAAACTTTTGATAATAGTGTGTCAAAGTAGACATTTTAATTCATTCAGCGTGTCAACAGCTTAAAAGTCACCCTGCTTTAGCACTCCATTGCTCGTATAATTGACTATTTTGGGAGTCTTCCGCGTGCCATTGTAACTCTCTCTCTCTCAGCTTTGGCACGCTACCGTTGGTTGCCGACGCCTCGTCCAAAGTATCAAATAATAAAAGCAAAAACGTAAATGCCATTTGATAAAAACGTATAAATCACTGTAATGACAATTTGATGAGTAAACAATGGTCAAGGAGAAATGACCCATGTAATTCAATTGAATATTAAGGTGCAAGAGTTAAAAGGGGAATTTCAATCATTGTTGTTGTTGTATGTCCTTGAATGTCAATCATGATTTCTACGTCGCAGTTACTTCTGGGGAAATTGCGTTGCTAGCTTTAAGTCTTGAGATTCACGAGAAAAATGAGGAAAAAAGAGCGAGTTATCATGTGACAAGAGACCAATATATTATGTTAGTTAACTTCAGAAGCTTGAGCTGGAAAGATGTGTATGAAAGTTATAATGGAGTGATTGAATATCGGACTCAGAGGAAGATGCACTCTATAAATTGGAACTATATTATAATTCATGTTCATGTAATGGATGTATATATTGTAACATTGAAGCCCTTCTATGTAGATAGCCCTTCAAGTTTGGCAACGTTGGTCCAGTGTCTAGGTATAATTCTATTGAGGTCGCCAAATCCCCTATGTCTCATGACGGTGCTCGGTAAATTTGGCAACGGTATTTTCGTCAACGGTATTTTCGGCAAGGTAATTTTGGCAAAGGTAATTTCGGAATAGGTAAATTCGGCAAAACACGCAAAGCGGTAAAATTGGCAACGGTAAAATTGGCAATCATATAATATCCACTGTTTTTGCTTAGACTACACTCTAGTCCATGGATAGGCAACCTATGCAATGCGTGCCATAATTGGCACGCAGATCGTTTTTAAATGGCACATGAAAGACCACCAAAATGGTGAAAAGAGCATGATAACATTAAGGAGCACTTTGGCACGTTATTTAACGTGATTTAATGATCAAAGACAAACATTTTAAATAGGCGCCAAATGTAGCCCTTCCCCAGCCCCGGCGTTTCTTCCCCCCCCCCCTTAATTTACGCCTCGGCAAAGGTAAAGGTAGGCCTATGTGTGTAAGGTATCTAATCTGACTTTACGCATCAAAGCATACGTTTGTCTCCCCTACGATATAACGTAACTCTGACTACCTGACCTCCACCCCTACATAGTATGATACCGGTTGTGTAAACAAGAGCCAACGTAGAATGCCCCCCTCCCCTACCGCCCCCGACCAAGACCATCGTAAGTACGGTACTTACCCGACTCCCCTTACGAAGTTCTGCCAATTCAAATATTAGTGACCCCAGGCTACAGCAGGAAAAAAAAGGTGTGTGTGGGGGGGGGGGGGGCGGAGTTATGGGGTCAAGGAGACGGTTTTTTGTGTTGCTAGTTGTTGTTGTTTTTTTTGTTGCTAGTTAAAAGTTATTCTTTATGTCAATACATTTATATTTGATTTTATTATAAAAATATTCACACAATATTTTATAAAATTTGTCTTTTATATTTACATTATTTTGCTTAGGATACTTGTATTTAAATAATATAAACGTATATGCCTAGTAGTATCTTCTTATCATTTTTATTCGTATATAATCAACATGTTTCATATCAATTTGATGAACAAGACATTGATATAGTTTCAAGTCAGAGATGTGGAAACAGTATGGCGGGAGAGTAGACTTACTCCCAGAAAGAGAAAAAAGTAGACTAAACAGAAATGTTATGCATTGGTGAATTTTAGGGCTTACGCCTCTAACCCGCTTTTTAAGTCTTTTGGTTAGACTACACTCTAGTCCATAGATAGGCAACCTATGCAATGCGTGCCATACTTGGCACGCACCGCGTTTTTAAATGGCACATGAAAGACCACCAAAATGGTGAAAAGAGCATGATAGGCTAACATTAAGGAGCACTTTGGCACGTTATTTAATTTAACGTCATCTAATGATAAAAGACAAACATTTTAAATAGGCGCCAAATGTACCCATTCCCCCAGCCTCGGCGTTTCTCCCCCCCCCCCCCCCACTTAAGTTACGCCTCGGCAAAGGTCAAGGTAGGAAAAAACGAACACAATGGTACGCGAATGTTCTTGACCGGTTACGTCAAGGAGAGTTAAAGAATTACTTTGCTGACCTATAGGCCTATTCTCTCAACACAGGTTGTTGAGTGTGTGCTTGGGGGGGGGGACACATGGCCACCATAAAACATTTTATCACATTCCATTGCAGTCGGCTATTTGCCGTCAATCAGTAGGCTACCTTTTTGTCTTTGTAGTTTTAAACCTTGAACCTTCTATGTTATAACAATACAAGTATACAATACTTAGACATATAGGCCTACAACAATACATATAGTTGGCTATATTTGATATAGAAACATCGATAACTTACAAGAGATTTGTAGCTAAATGTGCCTTATAGCCAAAGTAAATTGGTTTAAACATTGAAAGTACGTTTATACAATTTATTAGGCTACCTATTAAATGTTTTATTTACAACTTTCGTTTGCAATATAATTTAAATATATAAAAAAAAGTAAATAACTAAATTATTTTGTCAAAATCGTAATAATAAGATAAAATCCAATATCATTATCAATGTTTTGATAGAAAGACTGATTTGTATAACTAGCAAAAACAATGTTCTGGGATTAAAAAAGAATTTAAACGAATACCGCCCCCCCCCCAAACTCTTTTAGTTTTCACTGCTTAGCCTGGTGCAACCAAGCTGGTCACTAACACTTTAATCGGTGGAGGAGACGAGGGTGGGGAGACGGGGGTGGGGAGACGGGGGTGGGAAGACGGGGGTGGGGAGACGGGGGTGGGGAGACGGGGTGGTGAGACGGAGGAGGGAGGGGCTTACGTTTGCTTTTGTTATCACGGCGAGTCTCATTCTGGTGTTTACGTAATATTGCCTTGCCTTGTTTCCTTGTGCTATAGACGAGGAGGGGGGTGGGGTTACATTATTTGTATGCATTAGGTAAATAACTTAAAAGTTTTTCTTAAATTTAATTTGTAGTCCAACGAACTAATTAACTTTTTTTTGTTACCTAATTTGTTTACTTTATATATACATTTTTAGTGTCATTTTAGCACGTCTCATAAACTCAACGACTGGGGCCCATCTCCCCCGCCTTCCTCCTGTTACGCTATTGCAAACATGTCACAAATCAGGCACTTTCTATAATGCTAACTCCATTTCGTGCCATTAGCTTCATTTAGTAGACTAGAGCAGGGGTCGGCAAACTTTAGATAATAGTGTGCCAAAGAAGCATTTCTAAATTTTTCAGGGTGCCAACGGCCTTAATGTCACCCTGCTCTTTTCATACAGAAGATACTTAAATTTCCTTTTTGTTGGTCTTTCACGTGAAATTTAAAAACATACTGCGTGCCAAGTCTAGCACGCATACCGTAGGTTGCCCACCCCGGACTAGAGTGTAGTCCTACCAATACGGTCAATAAAAACAGTGGATATGTTAAGTTTGCCAAATTTACCGTTGCCAAAATCACCGCTTTGATCGTTTTGCCGAAATTACCGTTGCCGAATTTACCGTTGCCAAAATTACCTTGCCGAAAATACCGTTGGCGAATTTACCATTGCCAAATTTACAGTGATTCCTCATGACGATAGTTGTATTCATTATACCAGCAGCTCTCTCATTGTAACTAAATATCATCAATTTCCAACTTAGCTTGTAGTTTCAACAATTAAAACAAAGTCCGTAGTAAAACAAGATGAATGTTTAATTCAGATCAACGAAGCAGCAAATTTTACAATGTTGTAAATTGAAGAATTTTGTACAATGTGTAGGAGACAATAATTTACATCCTAACACAAGGGAGTCTTAAAGCAGAACTGAGCTTGCTCGGTCGTTTGCCGGCAGCTGACAAAAGTGGGAGGGGATAATTAGTAGTACGTCACCGAATAGTGGTGGCGGACCCAATGAAAAACGTGCGTTCTTCCCGCGGTGACCTTTATACGCAGGAATATTAATATGCAGCGCGAATATTATAACTCATCTATTGGATAGCAGCCTGTCTGGGTCTGAGGCGGAATAAACTGGTTTTACAATTGACAATAGTAATTTTAAATAGCCTTTGCCTTTGTTTGCCTAAAGTTAAAAGGAGAAAATTAAGTAGGGTGACCCAAAAAGTATTAACACACAATGTAAAGGAAAAAGATGTACAATGTAGATGGGAAAGATGTTTTAAACAATATTGGTATACATGATAAGGTAACAATATATATTAATAAATGTTATGCTGCAAATCAAGTGTTATTTAATCCATCATAAACTGTTATCTGTCCTGTGAAATTTATGACAGATCGAAGAATCTAGAAGTTATACTCATAATGGACACATAGAACTATAAAATACTATAAGTAATGAAGCAATGTTTAATGGGCAAAATAATAACCCATTAACAACTATAGTGGCAGTGGACTAATGCGGTGCTAAAACAGTGCTAATTGATTATTTGCAATATTAAGAATTGTTCGAGAGACATCGAAAAATTAAATACAGTGTGGCAAACACATGTGAAGCCATCGAACTAGTTTTCAAACTGAACTCAATTCTGCTCAAGCTACTACATGTGAAACCATCGAACTAGTTTTCAAACTGAACTCAATTCTGCTCAAGCTACTACATGTGAAGCCATCGAACTAGTTTTCAAACTGAACTCAATTCTGCTCAAGCTACTACATGTGAAACCAACGAACTAGTTTTCAAACTGAACTCAATTCTGCTCAAGCTACTACAATAAATAATACTAATTTTCGTCTGAGCAATATAGTAGCTCTAGAATTTCAAAAGAAAATTCATCGATTGAATATTTGACAATATAATACAAATAGATTTCAAAAATGTACTAATGTGGCTGCACCGGACAACATTTTTGGAAGCGGATGTGAAGTTATAAAATATCCTGTTGACAACTAACAACATTGATTGTTGTCATCGAAAGATTAAATGTGTCAATTGCTTTTCTTTCCACAATCGAACATTTTAAAAGACTTACTAACAAATTAATAAGTTAGTAAATCTACTTATCAAGTAACGAACTGATGCAGGTTGGTGAACATATGACTTAAATAAACCGAAACTTTTCCTGTCTAGCCTATTTGATATGAACTAATTCCTGCCTGAACTGATCATACTGATGTGTACCAAACCTGATGCTGACGTGTCTACACCGAATCTGATTAGCCCAAACTGATGTCCAATGTGTTCACCGATGTGGAACCGAACATGTACCGAATCTCAATTAAAAACTATATCAAAGACTATAAAAATGAATTAAAAATAATTGTGTTATAGACTGTCAATATTAACTATATAAACATTCATTAACATTGGATTAATTTTCTTAGTAATGCAAATACTTGCTGTGAATTTTACAAAAAGATTCAGACTCTGGATTATTAATTAGAATTTTGAATTCATTTATTCGGATTATTAATTAGATTTGTGTATTTCAAACCTGGATTATTAGTTAACAAATATTTTCAATTACTTCTCATTCCCTTAACTAATAATTCTTAATTACTATGCATGTTCTTGATGTTTTATATTATATACTTCTATAAAAGGGCTTGGATTGGTTGGGAGTTTAAAATTCTGTTTCTCATTACTTATACTTATTCTGTCTATATCTCCTTCTGTTAGTCTTAGAGGAATTGAATTTTAAATGATTCTTTTTAGGGTTTGTTTATATACATATAGAGTACAATTTCTTCACTCTCTCTGTTCATTCGACAGCAAAGTTTGGGTTCAATTCTGTTCGGTGTCAATCAGGGTACGAGTTTGCTGTTTGTTTGCACATTGTTTAAATTTCGCAGACATTTTTTTTATGTGTCACCTCCATAGAAATTTTAAAAAACAACAACAGATTATTCATCCTGTATAATGTATATAAAGTGTTACAAATATTATTTTAAAAATTGCTTTATAGCTTAAAAAGAGAATATAATCTCAGATGTGACGAACTTTAGAAGCCAGATTCTTTAACGCTGCCAAACATTTCTTCAGCTATTTGACGAATTTTTAGTTTGCTGGGTTTTCCCGTTGCTGTTTCGGTGAATCCCTCCTTTGTGATCTGATGAGTATAAAGCAAAGTGTGTTCTTACTTTAAATAAACTAAGTTAAAGCAAAGACTATAATAAGATAGACCGTTTGCTTTAATATTTCTGCTATTTGATGACTCGAATATCTTCTTTTCGGAATTTCCGATCGCCCTAAGTCGTCTAGACTTTCGGGCTAGTAATTCGCTAAGATATTCTAAATGTAAAACTAAGATTAAAATCGAAAGTTGTATACACCTTAAGTCTTTAGGGAAGTTTAGGAGTCATTAAAGACAGTGTGCGCACGGAAAATAAAAACAAGTTTTAAGCTCTAAAATTGGAGCAAGTGGTCCAGCTCATTATAGTCTTTGAAGTGCACCGGAAAACTTGAGGACGTATAGAAGGCCGCACATGTGCACATTTCTAAGAATTCAGCTCTAAAACTATAGTAAGCTTACTTCTTATTATAGTCTATGGTTAAAGGCATGGTATATCGTGTTCTAGTGTAAACATGTTACAGTGCCATTGTGATAACAAAAAACAGTTAAGAGCAAGAAATATTTTTCTCAAGTGGGGGGTAATAATGGTAGTGGGTTATAAGCAGATATATAGTGACGGCTAGCAAAGAAAATATGGACAAAATATTCTATGGATAAATAGTCTTTTATTTTGTGTTCTCTATACTTCATTTCAAGAAATTAGCCAGAGAGAAACAGAAAAACTAAAAACAAAGATAAATTTAAACAGAAAATAAGAAAAGGAAAGAAAAAAAAAACTAACAACAGGCTAAAGAAGAGACAGAAAGAGAAGTGCATTGAAAGAGTTAAAAAGAGTTGAAATAGGCACAGAGAAAAAGAGACCCCGAGAAAAAGAGTGGATAAAAATTAAATGTACCATAAAGAACTTTGGTCTTGGTGTATCCACATCAGCGAGATTTGGTAGGAAAATTCTTTCACAGTATTCCCTCAATGTCACTTCGTCAAGGTTACTGTCAGATCTCACTTTGGCGCATGCGCAAATGTTTTGGTAGAGAACCGGATCTGAAACCTGAACAATAGATTGTGTTGACTTAACGCATACCTACACACGCTACATAAATATAGTCACTCTTATCTAAATCAAACGAATTGTTGATTTAATGCACACCTAAGCGAGCCGTATAAATGTACTCACTCCCATCTAAATAAAATATTAGCTTCTTTTGATGTTCATATTCTTTTGCTTATTATACCTCAGAATAAAGTTTAGCAACTGACCGGAACCACAATCGCCTCCTGAATGTCCGGGTGCTCCATCAGCTTCTTTTCCATCCATCCAGGATAGAACAGGTTTTCTCCGTAAACGATGACATCTTTAGTTCGGCCATAGACGAACACGTTTCCATCCTCGTCCGTGTGTCCGTAATCGTCCATTTTCAGCCAACCGTCCTTAGTGAAGGCTTTGAGAGTCTGAGGATCTGGAGTCTCAAGTCTATTGAAGTAACCTTTTAAAACACCAGGACCTGGAAGAGACTATAGGATTGTGATGAGGGAATAATAATTACTGTTATTGATTAGACTAGATGTTGGCGTGCCTGTTTAGCCAATGAAAAACTTGAATAAACAAAGTTTAGCCAATGAAAAACTTGAATAAACAAAGTTTAGCCAAGGAAAAACTTGAATAAACAAAGTTTAGCCAATGAAAAACTTGAATAAACAAAGTTTAGCCAATGAAAAACTTGAATAAACAAAGTTTAGCCAATGAAAAACTTGAATAAACAAAGTTTAGCCAATGAAAAACTTGAATAAACAAAGTTTAGCCAAGGAAAAACTTAAATAAACAAAGTTTAGCCAAGGAAAAACTTGAATAAACAAAGTTTAGCCAATGAAAAACTTGAATAAACAAAGTTTAGCCAAGGAAAAACTTGAATAAACAAAGTTTAGCCAATGAAAAACTTGAATAAACAAACTCATAGCACATGCTAAAATATTAATCAATTGGATCATCAAATTAAATAAACGACATTTCAAGTAGATTTCCTGTATATATATTTACCGGTAGTAAAATGGTATTACGTTTAAATAGTGTTCTTGCTGGTATAGAACTTCTAGAAACATCAGAATCTATAGCATCTACTATATTTTTATTTGCGCTTAGTTTTATAGGTTGTGTCATGGAGTGATCAACCAATTAGCATTGTGTCATGGAATGATCAACCAATTAGCATTGTGTCATGGAGTGATCAACCAATTAGCATTGTGTCATGGAGTGATCAACCAATTAGCATTGTGTCATGGAGTGATCAACCAATTAGCATTGTGTCATGGAGTGATCAACCAATTAGCATTGTGTCATGGAGTGATCAACCAATTAGCATTGTGTCATGGAGTGATCAACCAATTAGCATTGTGTCATGGAGTGATCAACCAATTAGCATTGTGTCATGGAGTGATCAACCAATTAGCATTGTGTCATGGAGTGATCAACCAATTAGCATTGTGTCATGGAGTGATCAACCAATTAGCATTGTGTCATGGAGTGATCAACCAATTAGCATTGTGTCATGGAGTGATCAACCAATTAGCATTGTGTCATGGAGTGATCAACCAATTAGCATTGTGTCATGGAGTGATCAACCAATTAGCATTGTGTCATGGAGTGATCAACCAATTAGCATTGTGTCATGGAGTGATCAACCAATTAGCATTGTGTCATGGAGTGATCAACCAATTAGCATTGTGTCATGGAGTGATCAACCAATTAGCATTGTGTCATGGAGTGATCAACCAATTAGCATTGTGTCATGGAGTGATCAACCAATTAGCATTGTGTCATGGAGTGATCAACCAATTAGCATGAGATTAATTAGTCCACGATATTAGGCATGTAGCCCTCCTTATAATTTCACAATCTTAACCCTTCCGGTACCGACCTACTTCTATCTATGCTGCCTTCAGTTCCGCTATATACGCGCCCGGGACTGTAAGGGTTAATAAAAAAATCTTGGTTAGATGCGCCGGGAAATCAGTCAAGCGCAAATGAGCTTTAGTCTATGCTTTAGACTTTAGACAAAGATTCGGTCGCAACGATTACTCGCGCGCTTTGGTTATTTAGCGGACCGTCTGGATATGATTGGCCATCTTTGTTTGGATAAAGCAATAGGTCAAGTCTGCTTCTAAGGAAATCAGGACATGTAATGTATTAAGATCTTTCTGTGTAGAGTATGCGAGACCCTATCAATCTGGTTTAGACAACTGGGAAAATCGTTGTTTTTTTTACGCCATTTTCTTTCATTTATCTAAACAGACAAACCGAAATACAATCAGATTGTTAAACTTATCTCTTAGACTTACATGCACACAAAAGTCATTTTACTCTTACTTCTTTTTTTCACATACCATTCGGATACTTCTATTTTGATACGGACCTATTTTGTTTTACAAACTTCTACATTATGAAACATTGGACTTGCGCCTTTTGTGATTGGGCCCATGTGACTAGATTCTTAGTATCGGACTGTGATAATTTCCCATCTAAATTCTTTTGATATATTGATGGAAGTTGTTCCAGTTTGAAAGGATGCTAAAAGTTTTTCCTGCGAATATTACGCATGCGGTATCTGTTAGAGGTGAATATAATCCAAGGAAGTGATAGAAGTTTTAAGTGTGCCACCGATAGGACATGTTTTATTCGTATAAACAAATTCATCCATTTTCTCTAAAAACGGTAATTTCTCTCAGTGTGCATCCCTGATAAGTAATGGAAGCTGTCTGCACCCTTAACAGATAAATATCTTGCCATAACTCCGTCAAAGACCGAGGTAAACGTTCTGCCATCATAAACACTAGATTGAACAGCCAGTGTTTTATAGGCATAGAGAGTCTGAAGAAAGAGTTCCACATTCCAAGTAAACTCGCAGGGAATCACTCGTTCATCCTATGGGCAACATAATCCCCTCATCACTGGTTGAAATGCAAAAAGTGCAAGAATGACAAATAACGAACATACAAAAAGAAGGACAGAAGATGAAGTAACTATATCTTGATAAATTGAGAGGGTCTTGTTATCACAGTCAACGCAGATAAACTCTAGCCCTTAATTTATATCCGTGAATATCTTTATCACGCAAGTTATATATTGTTATAAAATGTCAACAAATATCCCTAACACTTAGAACTCGACAATAGTATTTAAAGGCTACTCACACAAACCGCATATATCTGAAAGTGTTATATCTTGTCCTGTTAGTGTGTACACAAGCTTAGAAACTAGATAAGTAAATTTATCAGACAGAATGACATATCGATAGATATGAAAAGGGATACAAAATTGATTCATTGATTAATGACATATAGGGCGTTTGCAATCACGTGACAAAAAGCACGTGATTTTTTGTTTACTTTGAGTAATGGTGTACAAGTAACAATGGCCGCTGTATTAATAAAGTTTCATATAGGCTCGAGCATTTTTTAAAATGATGTGTTGTGTTTTAAGTCTTATTAAGATTTAAGCTGTATTATGTCTGTTAAATAAAATAGGCTATTTTATTATTATCATAGACATAGATCATAGACTATGTGAGCCTATTAGTGACTTGACTAGATAGCCTATTCACCAACACTAACACTTGAAATCGTAGCTGCAATACTTAGCCATTAGCCTACGAAACCGAGTCTACGAAACATTAAAAGTGTAGGCCTATAAAGTGAAATTGAAAGTGTAAATAGGTCTAGCCGGCCCTAGCCTAATCACATTAATCAATTAATCTACAGTACTACTATTTACCTCCGTTTTTCTGAGTAGGATAGCCAATATTCATATGTGAATTTGGCATGATAAGAAACTTCACCATGTGCCATATTTGTTCCTCAATTTACAAAAACAACTTAAGCTCCGCCCATTGCGAACGCTCTATTGACACAAAGATATATTATTATATACAGACACAATAGAAAGATGGACAGGGTGGTAAGAAAGTTAGACTACATATAAAGATTGATAAAGAAATACCTTTAACTTCAATTGCTCCATTTTGATAAGGCTGGCACAGTTTTCCGTCTTCAGAAACAATTCGTAGCTGAACACCTTCAACAGGTGGGCCATTGTTATTTGATTCCAAGAGGTCACCTGCTCCAGATGGACAAACGAATTTCATTGTTTGAAATGTCCAATACTTTTGTGTTTTAAATAATAAATTTAAGAATTAATGAGCGGGTGGCTAGAAATGGAGGAATTCTTCGTCTGTTTTTGAACCAGTTGTTCTGTCTTGCTTTTTGAAGCGTCATATTATTGTGGATTGCTGACATATAAGTCGATAAACGTTTGCGTTAATGAATGAATGTATTGGTGGATGAGTGAAATGTTAAATGGGTGGAAATGTAGATGACTGCGTTGTGAATGTATGGATCAATTAAAGTGTTCATTTGTTAATAAATTATTATTTTTTGATTGAATAGATTAGTGAATAGGTCAATATACATTGAAATAATGGATTTATGAATAAATATATGGATGGAGTTATAAATGAGTTGATTCTTGAAAAGATGTAAATTTTAATGTGTGGATTTATGAATTGATAGATTGATTAAATAATAGATTGACAAAAGAAAGGTTTGGTAAAAAGATAAATTGTTAAATAGACGTGTAAGTTAATGGTCTATTTGATGAAAAGCTGGATTTTCGAATGTGTGGATTGATGAATTATAGAATATGGATTAATGAATGAGTTTATTGATGAATGGGTGTATTTTAGAATGGATAAATTGAAGGATTAGTAAATAGGTAAATTGATGAATGGCTGTATCGATAGATGTGTGAATTGTCATGAATAGGTGACTTAATGAAGAGGTTAATTCATTGATAAATGGGTGTATTGGTGAATGGGTGAATGGTACATATTTTAGAAAAAAAAATGTAATGGTCAAAAACGGACTGAAGATTGGTAGATTTAAAATAGATTGGTGAATAGATAGATGTGGACTAATTAAATAAAAAACAATAACTCAGTTTTGTGGTTGATATTTGGATGAAGCTTTGAATAAATTGAAGGTTGGATTGGTAAATAACAATTTACTTGTAAAGCGTCATACATGTCCCATTTACACTCGCATGATTATCCCTTATATCAAACTAGTGGTTATTCCCGTCAAAATGACGGTGAAACGAATGTGTTTTGTTAAAAGAGAAAAAAAAATTACAATAAAAACTGCAGTGAGAAAGTTTCTTTCGGTATTTAGTTTTTGTTCTTTTTTATAATTTAATTGATTGTATAAAGTCGCTCATTAAAGGATGTTCTTAATAGCGACGTAAATCCGTAAAATAATTAAAATATTTGGTTACTATCACTTAAAATTAATATAATAAAGCAAACATCTACCATCAATGAAAAAAATGAATTGATAGACATTACGTCATAAGCTAGCTATCTCTCGCCACGCCGATGTTTAACCCCCCTCCCTTTTTTTCCCTCTGAAGGTCAAACCAGTGACCCGTTAAGTTTAACCGATAATTTTGTTCTAAAGATGAAGAACCCTGCACAGACCTTTATATAATGAATGTTTTGTTAAAAGCCCAGCCTCAGTAGAACCGTAAATTACAATCAGCTCTTCGGAGAATTTCAGGAATTTCTCCAACTGTTTCTAATATAAGAAGACACAAGTTCAAATGTTAATATTATGAATAAATTATGATGGTAAAAACATATATATTATTAATACATGGATACCAACTATAACTCTCTCTCTCTCTTTGTTTGTGTGAATCTGTCCCTCTCTCTCTCTCTCTCTCCCTCTCTCTTTGTTTTGTGTGAATCTGTCCCTCTCTTTCTTTCTCTCTCCCTCTCTCTTTGTTTTGTGTGAATCTGTCCCTCTCTTTCTTTTTCTCTCCCTCTCTCTGTTTTTCTATTTATTAACGGGTAAAACAAATATCTGAATAATTAATTGACCTAAATTGCAACTAACGCTCTGTTATTCGTCTTCTCTTTCTCTCTCTCTCTCTCTCTCTCTCTCTTTCTATTGCCCTTCTTCCTCTGTTTCCATTATGTTAAGGGAATAACAATTATTTTAATTTTATTTTAATTTTCAGTTGTAACTATTAAAGCAGATTTATTTTCAATGTAATTTATATAGTTCTATGACAGCGATGGCGAACCTATGGTACGCGTGCCATTTCTGTGGGCACGCGAGCATTTACCAAAATTGTTATCTTTGTCTGAAAGAACACACGGGATAGATATCCACAATGCTGTTATGGAAGCTTTTTTGGCACAAGATATAAAACCAGAAAAAGTTGTTTCAGTTACTAGTGACGGGGCACCTTGCATGGTTGGCGACGCATCTGGTTTCATATAGTTAAAGAAGCAAAACACCCAGTCGTTCAGTTTCACTGCATTATACACCATTTAAGCTCTTTGTGTCAGGGATAGCAGCAAGAAATTAGATGATATCCTCAAAGATGTCACAAAATGGTTAATTACATCATGGCTTCTGACCTTAATTGTCTACAGTTTCACGCACTTCTTGGTGAGGGCAAGGCGCAGTCGGGCTACAATACATTACTCATGTACAATAATGTCAGTTGGCTGAGCATAGGACGAGTATTAGAGAGATTTGTGGCATGCTTGACTGAAATTGGGCTGTTTTTGAATCAAAAGAGGCAGGATTATCCACAGCTCACTGATATGGTCTGGCTTACCAACCTCAGTAGTTGTTTTTTTTACAGATTTTACAGCACACTTCAATAATCTGAATAAAAACTGCAATCATCATCATCATTGCCCGTCACCCCCGGGCTGGGGTATGGGCCGCCAACCACAGATCTCCAGAGTCCACTGTCCTGGGCCATTCTCTCCAATTGAGTCCAGCTGTAGCCCATCTTTTCTGTGTCTGCCTCAAGGTCGCGTCGCCAGGTATTCCTTGGGCGGCCCCTTTTCCGCTTGCCTTGCGGGTTCCACTTGAGTGCCTGTCTGGTGATGTTGGTTGGCGGCTTGCGCAGGGTGTGCCCTATCCAACCCCATCTTCTTCTTCTGATGTCTTCTTCTAAAGGACGTTGGCAGGTTCTTTGCCAGAGGTCGGTATTGTTTATGGTGTCAGGCCAGCGGATCTGGAGTATCCTTCTGAGGCAGCTGTTGATGAAGGTTTGGACATTGCCAATGGTGGCTTTGTCATTCTCCAAGTTTCCGCGCCATACAACAGGACTGACTTAACATTAGAGTTGAACAGTCTAATTTTTGTATCTAGGGATAGCTCTATGGAGTTCCATATATTCTTGAGTTGGATGAAGGCGGCTCTTGCTTTGCCGATCCTTGCCTTGACCTCTGCAACTGTTCCTTCTTGCTGCTCGATGATACTACCCAGGTAGGTAAAGGACTGCACTTCCTCGAGTGGGATTCCATGCAGTGTGATTGATTCGGCACAAGCGGGGTTGATCTTCAAGGTTTTCCTCTCATCTTTGTTGATGTTCAGTCCAACCTGTGTTGATGTGGCAAGGTTCAGGGAAAAACAGCAGAAATAATGTTTTGTTAATCAGAACATTTGAAAGAAAACTGCAGGTTTTTGAAAGAGACCTACAAAGTAGGCAGCTGAAATATTTTCCAAAGGTAAAAATGCATTTACAAAATTGTATATTAAATTTACCTACAATCCTACAACCAATCAGAAAATCTGCAAGGAATTTTCTACCATACCATTGTAGCAGCTGCAAAGGAGAATTTCAGTAATAGTTTTGTACAGTTGCGTAAGATGGAGACAAATCTCTGTTTTCTTACTTCCCCAGATAAAGCCAAATTTGAAGAAGTTGATCTTTTCTGCTTATTTTAGTTAGATTTAGAAAAATCTTAAAATAGAGCTATTGGATCTCAAGAAAGCTATATCTGGAAATTTGCATTCTATTTTCTGCGCGAAACACTTGAGAGTGTGACAGGATGGCAAAGGACAGCACAGTTGGTAGCTCTGATGATGAAATCCTTAAAGTGTGGAATTCTCTGCCAAATAATTTCAAGTCGATGAAAGCACTTGGGATTGCACTTCTTACTTTGTCCTGGTCATCTTATGATTGTGAGCAGCTGTTTTCAACTTTAAATTATAGCAAATCTGATACTAGAAACAGACTGACAGATTACCTGAGTGCTGCATGTGTCGCTCTTAAAGTTACAGAGTATGAGCCAAGGCTTGACAAATTATCAGCATGCAAACAACAGCAAAAATCACATTAAGTATGTTAACTCATGACAAATGCATACAGTTAACTGTAATTGTGTAATTGTAATAGGGGCCTATATTAATATTTCTTTCATTTACTACAGTTATTTGTTTTATATAAAAGACTATTTGTATCATTCAATTTAATTTATTATTTTTGGACAAAAGATGTTAATTAGTTGGGATAACAGTATGAGTATGAGTGTGTTTTTTTCTAAAGTAAAACCTCAGTATTTTGTTTTCATTGCTATGTTGGCACCTTCAATGGAATAAGTTAGTCTTGCCTTGCATTTTGGGCACGCGACCTCAAAAAGGTTCGCCATCACTGTTCTATGAGACATACACTGAAGCTATTTATTTGAATATTATTTAAAATTAATATAAAATTATAATGTTTTATTTATTTTATATTTCAGTAACCTTTCGTAAAGGCTGTCCACCTGCTAGGACTTTGTTTAGTCTGTGGTCAGATCCCCCAATAGACTCAATGTATTCGCTAACTAACTCCATCTCTATACACATCAACAAGGCTACGGTAATTGCTTCCTTAGTAAAAACCTCAAAGATTTCTTTTCCGCTTTTAGTAAATTCGGCTCCGAAAATGTCGAGCAGAACTCTGGTGTGCCCGTGGCAGATGGGACCAGGAGTCAAGCCAGCAGTCCAACCTGGAGTTCAAATATTATCACACTTATTAACTCAAACAACACGACAGTTTAGTCTAAATCAAACATGCAACACGGTAATCTATTACAAAAGGCAGACATATGGATAACTTCAATTTTTTTTTACATATGAAAAACCATAGACTATAATATACATGCACCGCTTGCTTTAGTATTTCTGCTTTATGATGACTTGAAACACTGATTTTCGGAATTCACGATTCTAAATACAGTAATTGCTATATAGGAAAAAAAGTTATTGATATACAAGTTCCGTTTTATTTAATCGCTATGATTTTCTCAATGAAAAATTAAAATTGAAAGTGGTACAGAGCGGAAACATTTATAGATTAGTGTTATGTGCGCACGGAAAAAGAATATAAGCTCTAAAAAATAGAGCAGGCGGTCCATCTTATTATAGTCAATGATAATAGAATTAATAGGCCTACAAGTATTCATTTAAAGTCGAAAAAAATGCGATTTAATAAAAAGAAACTTGTATAACAATTACTTTATTTAGAATCGGGAATTGCAAAAAAAAAGAAGATAATAGCATAAAAAACTAAAGCAAGCGGTCCATGTATATTATGGTCAATGTAAAAACAAAAGCATACACGGCATTTAATAATTTGTCTGAACTAATCGGGAAAACCAGCAACTTAAGATCATTTGAAAAAACAAATAAAGAAAACAAAATCTAGATTTGTATCATGTATAATAATTGTATAAACAGAAAAGTACGACGCAAAAGTTCGTATTATAAGTCGTGGTAAGTAAGTGCATTTTGTGGGGTTTATATACAAAAGATTAATCCTGGGATGGACTTTTAGCTTGTCCATTTTAGATATTACGAAAGATATGGCGTAAAATAAATGGGCTGGTCCAAGTTGTCTAAACTAGATTTACTCGGTCTATTTAACTTTAGACCTGTTGATTTTAATTTATTTTCCTCGTTTCTCAAAGAATAGCGCACTGGCTGTAATAAATGGCATCTGTCGAGCCCTAGCAAAGAATTGACCAGGGTGATTGTTGAGAGAGTGTACGAAGCAGTCGACATCATTCTTAGAAAAGAACAAGCAGGTTTCAGAAAATGGAGGAACTGAAAAAAGCAGATATTTGCAATAAGAAACTTTTAGAACAAAATGTTCAGCATGGCAGCGACAATTTTCAATCAACTTCATTGATTTTGAAAAATGCTTTTGACAGTGTTCACCGAGAGAGTGTGTGGCGCATTCTGAGAGCATATAGAATACCAGCTCACGTGGTAGAGTTGATCAAGAGCTTGTACAGCAACAACAGCTGTTGCATGAAAAGTAGCAACATATGGTTTAAAGTAAAGACAGGAGTGCGACTAGGATATGTGATGTCTGCATTCCTTTGTAACATCTTCATTGACTGGCTGATGAGAAACACATTAGGCGTAGGAAACAATGGCATTAGATAAACACATATTTGGACACTTAAGGATTTAGATTATGATGATGACTTAGTACTTATTGGCAAATGCAAGACAAGACAGATTGGATAATTTAGCTCAAAAGTGGGTCTCAAAATCAATCAGAAGAAATCAAAAGTCCTGATTCTAAACACTACAACTAGTATCCAAGTTAATTCTTAAGAGATTCCAAAAGCAGAAAAAAATGCATCGTCCTAGGAAGCTCACTTACACCAGATGGGACAAGCAATGATGACATCCAAGAACAGACTGAACAAAGCAAGAAATGCATTTAACAGCATGAACAACATCTGAAAATCCGGTCAATACAGTACCAGAACGAAATTAAAACTCTATAACAGCTATGTCCTTCCTGTTCTTCTTTATAATGCCGAATGTTGGTGCATGACACAGCACGGACTTTGCGAAGCTCTCCACTTTCCATTCGAAAAACCTCTGGAGGATTTTTTAAAAATTTCTGGCCAAAGAAAATATCCAACGAAGAATTGATGTTCCAATGCAAAATTGAAGACAGGGCACAATTATCATGAAACATAATGGCGATGGAATGTCTATGTGCTGAGAAGGGAGGAAGAGGACTTGTTCAAAACAGCCATACATTTGACGTCATCTCTCGATGCACCCAACTTAATTTATATAATTAAAATGGGAAAATATTTAAGAATTCTAAGTAACCAATTGTGTGGACCAATTAATCTCCGGCAAAGTAGTTATTCACTTTACTACAATAACGGACTTAAGCTGAGCTTCCACTTATTTGGTTTCCTTTTTGTTTACGTATAAGTGTTGCGTATGATTACGAGTCGCCATGAATGGGAATTCATGAAAGATTTAACCATAGACTATAATATACATGGACCGCTTGCTTTAGTATTTCTGCTTTATGATGACTTGAAACACTGATGTTCGGAATTCCCGACTCTAAATAACGTAATTGCTATACAGGAAGCAAAGTTATTGATATACAACTTCCGTTTTATTTAATCGCTATGATTTTCTCAATGAAAAATTTAAATCGAAAGTTGTACAGAGCGGAAACATGTATAGATCAGTGTTGTGTGCGCACGGAAAAAGAATATAAGCTCTAAAAATAGAGTAGGCGGTCCATCTTATTATAGTCAATGATAATAGGATTAGGCCTACAAGTATTCATTTAAAGTCGAAAAAAATGCGATTTAATAAAAAGGAACTTGTATAACAATTACTTTATTTAGAATCGGGAATTGCAAAAAAAGAAGATAATAGCATAAAAAACTAAAGCAAGCGGTCCATGTGTATTATAGTCTATGATTTAACTAAAACAGGTACAAAAAGTGTGCACATTTCTTTACCATAGCCTCAGGCCGAATGGCAAGTGCCCAGATTTCTGGTGGATCAGGATGATGAAGTAAAACCACTCATTTTGATTATTTAAGTTAGTGCCAGTTTTATTTAAATTTAAAAGTTAGTTTAACGATGACTTTGGTATCTCAAATATTTTTATATAGCAAGTAGTTTAACAGTCTCTTGTCAAAGACATACAGGTCACACAGGGGAATAATAATAATAATAATAATAATAACGGTGCTTATATAGCGCATATCCCGTTGGTGACAGTTCTATGCGCAGACGACAGTTACAGAATACAGACAGACAACGAAATATATAGTAATACGCTAATTCTGCTGACGAAATAGGTGAGTCTTCAGCCGGCTCCTGAAGGTGTCATAGCTAGGGCTCTGGCGAAGCTGTAGTGGGAGGTGATTCCAAGCGGACGGTCCTGCGTAGGAAAATGAACGTTCGCCAGCGGACACTAGCCTCACACGAGGGATCCGCAGAGTAAGCGCGTCAGATGCCGAACGAAGTGGGCGGGACTGGGTGTAGAGCTCCATACAAGAGCGAAGATAATCCGGGGTGCAGTTATTCAGGCACCGATAACAGAGGGAAGCCAGCTTATATGAGATCCGGTTGTTGATGGGTAGCCAGTGCAGAGATCGGAGCAGAGGATTGATATCATTTGACTTCTTCTTCTTGAGAACTAGTCGGGCTGCGCAGTTCTGGATACGTTGGAGTCCTTGAAGGGAGGAGGCCGAGAGACCAGCCAAAAGCGAATTACAATAGTCCAAGCGGGAAAATAGGAGAGAGATGATGAGCTTAACACAAGCTTCCTTGGTGAGATAACGACGGATGGCGGCAATACGACGCAGATGGAAGAAGCAGATTTTGGTGAGGAAGGAGATGTGGGTTTGCATGGACAGCGTGGAGTCCAGATAGACGCCAAGGCTTTTGATAGTCGGGGAGAAAGGCACAGTTGCATCAGCCAGCTGAAGATCGGACGCAGTGAGGGACACGACCCTCTGTCTCGTACCGACGATAAGAGCTTCAGTCTTCTCACTGTTAAGCTTCAACTTGTTTTCCGTCATCCAGCTCTGGATGTCCAGGAAACAGATGGAGATGGAAGCAAGGAGCCTGTCGAAGTCCTCAGGCTCAGCACTGTTATACAGCTGGGTGTCATCGGCGAAAGAATTATATTTGAGGTTGTGGCGTTCGATGACAAAGGATAGGGGTTGAGTGTAAAGGGTGAAAAGAAGTGGACCAAGGACAGACCCCTGCGGCACACCATAGCAGACGTGAACAGGCTGGGAGAATATGGACTCAATCATAACGGTCTGGGAGCGATTCTGAAGATAGTTCCTGAACCAGGAGAGGGCGATGTCTTGAATGCCAAATGTAGACCTGAGGCGATCAATTAGTCGGTGGTGGTCAATCGTATCGAAGGCAGCAGACAAATCAAGCTGCACCAGAGCAGAGACGAGACCTCTGTCTGAGGCGTTTAGGAGGTCAGTGGTGATCCGCAGAAGCGCTGTCTCAGTGCTGTGATGGTGGCGATACGCAGACTGGTGCGCGGGCATCAGCGAATGTAGAGACAGATGGGCATTTAACTGCTCAAGGACAACACGCTCCAGGATCTTGGAAAGGAAGGGTAGGTTGGATACTGGGCGGTAGTTCTTGCACTCATTTACATCGAGTCCGGGCTTCTTAAAGAGTGGGCGGACAATTGCGGATTTGAAGCAGTCCGGGACCACGCCCGTGGATAGAGAGGTGTTAATAATATCTGTACGCTTAGAACAATTTACTTTTTTAGTTTAAAACTTGGTGAACATAAAAGCTTATATACATCCCTGTTTTAAAATTCTGGAAGCATACAAAACAAAAACAAAATTGTAATGTAATTATATAAGTCCATCTATCCATGACAAATAAGTTAAAAGAAGCACTGCATGCAGAAACAACCAGCTTTGAACATTCTCTAACTCACCGAGGCTCGTGTCGTTGTAATATTTGAACCCTTTCTCCGTGCTGCTGTTGAAGTTGACATCCTGTAGGCCAAACTTCAAGTAACTCAGCTCGTTCCGCAAGTTCTCCCCGTGAGTCCGCGGCACGAGCTTCGAGTATCCGTTGCTCCCGGAAGTTGTAATTATGGCTAGTAAGTCATCCGAATCAACTGGGCAGACGAAGATATCCTCTCTAGACATAGCTAGGTCGTTAAGAAAGTCTTTTCCTTGACTAAAATGTGTGAACATTTAATTACTGATGGAAAGGCAAGTTGTGTGTTGAAAACAACTAGTCCAAATAAAAGTTCAGTATCAATAAAATTGATTTTGAAAAAAAAAAGATCGATGGGGAAATTCTATTTTGTGTAGGAAGAAACGGTAATCAAGAATATATGTAGGCCTATAGCATAAATGGTAAAACAATTTACTATGTTTGAGAATAATTAGTATACATTGAAATCCTGTATGAGAAAAAAAGGTCTTCTCAAAATCATCTATAGAAAGAAATGGTATACAGTGAAAATATGTATGTGAATATAGGTTCTTTTATAAAATTCTCTATTGGGAAATAAATAAATTGTGTACAAGATAATTATATATTGAAATACACGTTTCAGTTCAAGAATGCTGAATGGGAAATTCTTGCAATAAAGGAGTTCAGTCTTGTCCGATTATATTTTCGGGCATTTTGGCGTGGGAACTATTAAATACTAATATTAAAAGTAGTATGTTTTAAATAATTTTTTTGTGTTTAAGAATAACTGTGTACGTATTTTAATTATGCACGAAGTTTGTTAAATATGTGTGTGTTTAGTACAAATATAGATTTCAAGAAAGACTATTGGGGAAAGTATACGTTTTTCTTTTTAAAAAAAACGACAGTGTTTAATATTTTTAATATATTTTTATGATTTTTTTCCTACCCAGTTTCATTTCTACCAGTCAAAATAACTGACTTCAGATCCGGGGCGTTTGGTACAAGAACTGGGACACAACCGTTGTTGGCGTCGCCGCAAAAGAATCTGCTTATCAGTTTCCAAGCAGGTGCTATTCTTTCTGATGACATAATGACAGCCCGACACTTGCTGTTCTTGGCTGACAGAAGAAAGTCTGAACCATCGGCCAGAAGTAGCTGGAACATAGAAATTATGTTGTTTCCCAAAAATTATTATATGAACAGCTAAGTGGACTCTGACTCTAGTGCAAAGATTTCTAAATTAGTACGAGGCTTCTAGCTTAGGGTTGCCAGACTTCCGGCAAAAGGAGGACATGGCCTCCTCTTTAGACTATTATTATCCGCAGGCCCCACGAGAGGGGGGTACAGCCGGTACGCCGTACCGGGGCCCATGAGAGTTTAAGGGGCCCATGAATATTAAAATTTAAAATTAAATTGGCAATTGCGCTAGTATTTTTTAATTGTTGCTATTAAACTAAGAGGAGATGCCCCAAAACCTCCTACAATATCACGTGGCGCTGGGGGTCCTTAATTTTGGCTTTCTTTGTATGTGTACTTGAACATTTTGTTAAATATGCAAAAATGCCTCTAGTTGTAATAAAGGGCATAATTATATTATTTTCGATAGCATTTAGGATTTCTTTTTCTTATTATTTTTCCCCAGAGACACTTACATCCTTTCATTTGACTACACAACATACATTACTGGTGAATATTTACAACTGACAAGAGTAACACCAATAGTTACATCACTAAAACTAGAAACACTAGAGGACAGAAGGACAACGAGTAAAGTAGTAATAATGCATAAAGCATTAAACTCTAATTTAGAAATAGAACATAAAAACAATCTGTTACAATGCTCAAATAAACTTAGGGAAAACCACTTTCCTTATCCCCTATGCGAACTTATACGATAACAAACGCACACAAGTAATTTTTCACCCCGATTGGCATCCGGGCATGGAATTTGTTGCATGAACAAACCAGGAAAACCAGTAACTTATCATTTTAAACACTAATAGAAATGCAGGACTAGACTCAAACCATGGACGTGTTAGGACGCAATAATTTCAATAATATTCTTTAAAGAAGGAGCTGATGTAATGAATAAGATAATAGGTACACTGATCAGACATGGTAAACGCCACATACATTATATTATAACCATAAATTATCGGCAATATTTGGGTGTATCCTACCTACCTACATCCTACATATCCCGTAGTCTGTTGGACCGTTGGGGCGCCACAGATGACATGTACACCAGCCTCCTCCATTCCTCCCGTCTCTCAGCATTTCTCAATGGATCGCACAGTTTTATGTCTATCCATTCCCTGATGTTTTGGGTTATGTCATCTATCAAATCATATATACAACTTATCCCCTGTTGACCACTAATGAACCGTTTCTTAGCATCACTGGGGTTTGTTAGGCTTCGATCATGTAGTTAACCTATAGGCTACTATTTAGGATGTACCTATCTGGGTAACGGTGTGCTCTCTAGGAGTTCTTTTCAACCCAATTAATCATCAATCATCAGTGAGAGTCACTTTTCCCATTTTACATATCTTTGTAATATTATTTGCAATATCAATACTGAAGCGGAGGAACAATTACTATAATTTAAACTAAGAACTATGTACTTGATTAAAGTATTTTTGTAATAGACCTTTAAGGCTGTGATTGAAAAGGTCCACAGACCTTTTAAAAAGATTCCTGATTTTTCAAACGTATGTAATATAAATCACGGGCCGGCAACCTTTTGCTAACAGTGTGCAAAAGTAGGATTTCTAAATCTTTCAGCGTGCCAACAGACTAAAAGTCAAACTGCTCCATTTTAGCCTACTTTAAAAAAAAAATTTTTAAAGAACAATTATTTTAACTCCGTAGCAAGACCAAGGCCAAAAGCAAAGGAGATTATTTATACAGAAAATCGTAAGGCGTTTTATATTTAATACAAATTTAACGAGTTTGTGATTATCATCCTTTTTATTAGCATTTATATTAAATACAATATCTTATTACTATACTTTCACATTTATGGTAATTATTATCTAACCATTTGATAGTGAAGATGAGAATCTAAAACTTGCAAATGCTATTTATAATGTGACCTCAATGAGATTAATATTGGATATAGTTAAGCTGAATAGATACGTAGTAATCATACAATCTAGGTAGTTAACGTAATGTTTGAAAATATACATATACATGCTTTAGTCTTTAATATTTATGTAATTTTCAAATACTTTTTACAGTTTGATCATGTCAAAGTTTGTTAATTTTAAGCCATTTATTTTTTTTAAAGAGAAAAAAAAAGGAACATATTAGAAATATTAGCTCAAATAAAACGGGTTAATTCTCCACCTTTAAATGAAAAAAAAAACGTTTCCACATTTGATTCAACAGTGATGGCAAAAAAAGTTATGTTTGTAAATGCAACTCACTGAAATGTATCGCTATGTCATTCAGAAACATCGGCCTCCACAGTCAGTTTTCCTCATTCAGAACCGCAAAATGTTGTCTTATTATCAATATAAAAAAAAACACATCTTGGAGGTCTCTCGCGTGCCATTGAAAATCGCTCTGCGTGCGAGATATCTATGATGTTAGAAAAAAAGTGTGTTGGGGGGGGGGCCCAGAAAAGATCTCGTACCGGCATCTTTTTTTTCTCTCGAGGGCCCTGATTATCCGTTCGGCAGGCATAGCTAAAAAAAAAACACTTTAAAATGTCCGACTTTCGGAATATTCTATATGTTTTGTAGGCGTACAGTATTAAGTATAGTATTAACCTCTTAATTCAGAATATAATTCCTAAACAAGTGAAAAGAATTATCCGTTTTCTTAAAGACTAATGTATGAGCTGTAAAGATTATTTTTTAAAGCTGCCCAAAAGCAAGCTGCCTTTTAGCATACTGTGAATTTATTATGTGTCTTTTTTTATCTGTTTCTTGATCAGTTTACCAACACGCACTTATTTGCAGCTCTTGTAATCAAATGACACTGATTAAGGGTTCATTGCAAAACTATTCAATTGAAACACAATGTCCTCCTTTGTCCTCCTTTTAGTCTCTGGATATCCTCCTTTCGACACCCATGTGTCTGGCAAGCCTATTCTAGCTTGCCTCATTGACACCGAACCGTGTAAAATCGGATAACCTGTGGTTGTTGTTTGTTTACTGTTTATTCAAAATTGTTCTATTAACAACAGATTGTAAACACACATTTTCTTATTATCAGCTCATTAACGCACGTATAATGAACATAATGAGATTTTTAGAAATATTTTATTTTATAATTTCTTTTGGCTTACTTACTTGAATATTCATTGTCACACATCCAGCGAGCATTATGCCGAGGTCTGTCACGACTCGCTCCGGTGAGTTATTTAGTGAGTTGGCAATGACGTCACCTTTCTGGAACCCATGCTGACGTAGCCTGTGGGCGAACCTCCCAGCCAATGTGTACAATTGTCTGGAAGTGTAGGCGTCACGGACACCTGAGTTGTAAAACACGAACAGCTCTCTGTTTGGGTCGAACTCAGACAAATGCAGAAGTCTCTTTGTGATGGTGTCCAGATCTTTCAAGGCGCTAATGCTGCCCCCCATTTGAACTCTATCACCGGAAGCTAGTCAATGCTAGTTATATATGGGCGAGGTCGATAAAGAAGTATCTCTCTTTTCCTTGCGTTAGGATTATTCTAGTAAAAAAAGTAAAAAGAAAAAAAAAAATTCAAAACTAGATCTAAACTTTTTAAGCAAATTTGAAAAAAATATTTTTATAGAAAAATTACCAGCTACTCTGTATTTAGTTCTGAAAAAATAAAAGTATATTATCTAAATCATTAAATTGTTCCCTTATGTAGTGCATTCGTTATTGCGTGCATACTTTTAATAATAAATTGCATTTAAATAGTAATATAACTGCATGCATTAGTCTACAATTACTAATATTAATATGCTTTGAATAATTTTAGATCACTTAATGTACATTGCCATGAGTCACTCATAAAAGACTAATATATAAAATCCTGTTTAAGAAATTTAAAATGTATACTGTTTACCCATTCATCTAAATCTGCACTTATGTAATAGCATATCAGTGTGATACACAGTGCAAGAAACTATGGCTTATAAACATGTACGTTTCGTGACTTATCGTTGATTTAAAAAAAGAATATCTTACTTACGCCGTGAAGTTGATTTGATTAGTCTGCTTTCCTGTGCAGTTCGTTTCTCAAGGTCGGCTGTACGGTTTGCTTTCTGGACTTCACAATGATATATAAAATATACACACTTTAAATGGAAACTGTTTTACATCATTGTGTACACACTCTCATTGTTATTGTTTCTTTTTTACCATTATTACCTTTTTTGTAATTCTAAATTGTCACGTTAAAGTTCGATCATGATGAGTAGTCCATTGGAGTTTGTTGTGGACTGAGATCTGGGGCATTATGTGCATTGCCCTAACTGAGCCTAACTCCCCTACCACCATTGGTTGGAAGTCTTTAGTAGATTAAATTTGTGTGTGATAGAGAGAAGCAGTAGCGTAGCTAAGGGAAAGGGGTCCAAAATCGAAAGTCCCCCGGGCCGCTACTTCTGGGGGGGGGGGCAAAAGGAGTGTCCGAAGATTTTTTTGCAGGGGCCCCTAAAGAAGCCAAGCCCCCGGGCCCCCAAATCTCTACCTACGCCACTGGAGAGAAGAAGAATGTGTTGACAGTTTTAATTGACTTCAAATTTGTATGAACATGTAGAAGTTGTAGAACCTTTACCTTAGGCGACGTACATAACAAAATAGGTACTAAAATATATTGTTTAAGACCTATATGAATTACAAAACTATTAATCTAACTGGAACATGCCAATTCATACAAAACAATTGCAAACTAGACCGGTTTGTCATGCGCTTAGTACATTGGACTGTCGACCTCACGACCTGGGTTCTAGCCCTGCCACCGACCGATCCAGGCCACCCTGCAGGAGTTTCAGGCCTAGGGCGTGATAATCTTCTATTTAGGAGAAACGTAGTCTACAGCTCTCTGTTCTAGTGAACCTCAGACATATGCTGAAGCCTCTTTGTGACGGTGTCAAGTTCTTTCAAGGCGCTAACGCTGCTACTCATGCTGTTCGATTATCTGAAGCTTCTCTATTTCACTATTTATGGGAGAAGTAAGGATAATCTTCCTTTTTCCTTGTAATTTTTTTTTATTCATCTATTCGGGAAGAAAAAAAAAATATGTTGAGCTACACAAAAATCATAAGAAATTTTACAATGTGTATAGACTGTTGACACTGTATTATATTTCCCCGAAGGAGAAAATTAGTTTATCTTATCTTATACATTACAGAGATTCCTTCTATAAAGAAGATTCTATAGGCATGGCCGGGAGTAGAGGTAGAAGGAAGATGTGCCCCCTCCTCAGCCTAGCCTGGAATGCATAGTTATATAAAATAAGTGAATGAGTAAATATAGCTACATGTTAGTCAATTCTCAAAAATTTTCTTTGGGTTTTATTTCAACATTTATTGGAGCCATTTATGTTTTTAAGACAGCTTTAAACTTCATTGTGGTTTTTTTCTTCTAGAAATTGAAGTGTTTTTAAACATAATATGTCATTGTTTTGACTAGCAGTCCACTGTGTTCTTGCTGTGCTAGTATAAATAAATAAATAATAAATAAATATGAGACTTATATAGCGCATATCCCGTTCCCGTTGGGAATAGTTCTATGCGCTGCTGTAAACATAGTGCTGCCTGCTGGCGCAAATACGTTTACAGGCCCAAAACTCCTGCAGGGTGACAGGGATCCGCCGGTGGCAGGGATAGAACCCGCGACCTGTCCGATGGTTTTTGGTTGACAGTCCGGTGTGCCTTAAAGTATAACTTTAATTCTGGACAATAATTGGACCTTTTTTACAGCATACTTTTCAGAAAATGATAATTTAAAACTGTGAAGTATTAAGTGTATGTGTAAACAAGAGATCTTGCAATGTAATGTAGTAACACAACCAACTCTCAATACTTGATAAGACACTTGAGGTACACTTGATTGAAGATAACAACTTTAATCGTCATAAAATTGTAACATGATATAACTGCAATTATTCTATAGCCAACACCACACTATCACTACATATGCTACTACATCCATTCTCTCAAGACCAGCCTTACTTCACAGTTGCCTGATATCTACTGTTTAGGTTCAGTTTGTTGGCCCTGAAACGTGATGAACAATCATAAGATATGTGCCCATAACCCTGACAATTATAACATTTTATTGATGTAGAATTATCATTGACCCTATTGCTATTGCCTCTAGACTGATTGTAAGAACCCCTACTATTATTGCCACTATAATAGCCTCTGTTGTTGTTACCTCTAGTTTGTTTAAAGTAACCTCTATTATTATTATAGTAACCTCTATTATTGTTGTTACCTCTATTGAAAAATCTACTATTATTTTGGTTATTGGAATTAGTGTTCTTGTGGGTGACAAACTATGTCTTCTGAAAGGATAGTTAGTGTTCCTAGCATTACTCCTATTTTGGTTTCTTGATCTGTTGTCCTGATTTTGATATGCATTGAAAACATTCAAGTTGTTTTCAAAAGCATTCAAATTATTTGTATCTTCATTTTTACTAAATGCCACACCAGGATGACTGTCCTTGTAATTAGTTAAGGCTGTTTTCAATTCTTCTACATTTCTAATGTTTCTTTCTTTAAGATATGTAAATAGTTCTGGAGTCGCCATTGTGAGAACTTTATCAATAATTATCATGTCTAATATTTGTCTGGGATTATTTGTGTCCACTTTACTTAGTGTTAACCATTTTTTTAGGTATTGGCTTATGTCATTAATGAACCTATTAGTGTTGTCACTAGCTTCCAGTCTAACCTTATGAAATTGTTTTCTATAATGATCAGGTGTAAAGTTATAAAAATTGAACATTGCTGTTTTTATTTGGTCATATGTTCTACCAATTCCTTCACCTACTGCCTTTAGCCCCTTTTCTTTAACTGCTCCTAATAATTTAGCAGCCCATTTATCTTTTGGTAAGTTATTAGCCATACAATTTTCCTCAAAAATAGATAAGAAACTATCTAAATTATTTTCATTTCCATCAAAGGGCTGTACGTTAAATTTGTCATTAACCTTATAATGATTGTGAGATTCTGTGACCTTAATTTTTCCTAACTCTAAATCAGTTTCATACCTTCTATGTTCTAATTCTGTATGCTGAGTTATGTTATTTTGAACTTTTCAAATTCTCTATTTTCAGCTACTTGAGCTAGTCTCACAATTTCTGTTTGGTGAGCTCTTTTTTCAGCTCTTCTATCTCTTTCCTTATTTTCTATCTCTTTTTGTTCTTGTTTTTGTGCTAAAGTCCAAGCCTGAACTTTTTCTTCGATAAATTTCATCATCTCTTTTTTTCTATTTCATATTCCCTAGCTAATTCTTTAGCCCTGGCATATATTTGAGCATTAGTTTCAAACGAAGCCATTTTTTATTTCCTTATTTGTCCAGTGTTATTATGTATTTGTTATTACACAATTTTTAAAGTATGTTTTATTTATTACACAAATTCAATTTATTTGTACTGTGACCAACTTAATCATATACTGATATGACTAATAGCACAGATTCTATATATTAGTTATACTAAAATGTGACCCAATGATAATCAAAGCTTGATGACTTACATGATTATTTGTTCACATTTATATTTTTATACAGTTCGTCAAAGCTTGATGACTTATATGACTATTCTCTTTCTTGACCTAATCACACTAAGTTCCTGCGGTAGGACAATAAATGTGCAATGATAAAATAATATATTTACTCACCATGAATTACTTGAAAAGTCAAATGAAATTTCAACTTCTGGACCCCCCAAAATTTACTATGTATCACAAAGCTTATTTTGTGACTATTTATACAATGTACTGAATCTGTATGTGCGCATTATTATGTTACTTCTCAACTATATGTTATAGCATCTTATAAAAGAATTCAAAAATTAATTATATTATTTACAGTACTCAAAAGTTATTTGCATAATAATTTTTTTGTAAATACCCTATTATGCTACTTTACAAACAATGGATTTGCTCTAACAAGTTTACAAATTTAACATATACATATAAAATGCATATGAACACAAAAAACAAAAATTATTGCTGTTTTAAATAGACAATATCAAGAGGAATTCAACAAAAGAATTACAATATATAAACATTGACCAAACAATATGATGTTTTGATAACAATACAACAATTATTTACGATCACAAACAAGACTTACACAGCTAACGACTATATTTGTAAATAAAACAAATATCCCTATTAGAATCATCTACATTAAAACCTCGAAAAGAAACAGAATTAGAGTATAGACAGAAGTAAAAGGAGTGAGGTTTTAACACAGACTACCTCCAACCTCCCACACATATATAGTGTATACATATAACATGAAGTTATCCTATTTAACAAAGTAATTACTAATAAAGAAAGGCAGTAATTACATATAAGAAAGAATAGATAGTAACGATCAGTGTCAGTTTCCTCAATGACTTGATGTAATGATAACACAATATTCCGACTAAGACGAGTCTGAAAGTATTACATATCCATGTATGACTAGCATACGGTAGGCACACTATGACAATATGTGTGATCTGTTTTTACTTCACGTGAACTCTGCCATCTCCGATGAGGTCTGGATATATAAAATAGGTACTGTGTATATCACAAGATCTTTACATCTGACTTCCGGCTAATCTGTTTACTGACATTCAATGTCACGTCGGGATGTATATGCACAATAAAAATAAATAGTCAAAGTTGAAGTTGATAAAATTCAACAATAATTATTCAAAGTTCACTGATGCTGTAAAATATTTGAAGAACGAAGGTGATTGTCAACAGTGTGCCGCCATTTTGAATCAACAATAAATATTCAAAGTTCAAGGTTGAAGAACCAAGGTGCGCCGCCATTTTGAATCCATTAGTACATTAAATCAATTCAAAAATGTCTAAAAATGTCTAAAATGTTTTCCTTTGACAAAACTTTATTTTTGAGATATTGAGTTCATAGTTTAATTGGTCTTTGCTTTAGTAGTACTTTGTTATGTAGTACTAGTGTTTACACGCAATTCAAGTATATACTTGATATTAAAATATTGAGGGTCGGCAAATTGTTCATGCCCTGGGCCTCCACTGCATAGGACGTATTGTACGACGAACGAAAATTTTGATTTTTATTACTTGCCAACGTTTTTTCTTTACGGTAGTTTCCGCGTGCCACCAGTTGTAAGTTGTATGTTTCTGTACTTGTATCATTCACTCACACATCTCTTCGAGGCGTTCATAAAAGTACTAAACACTCCAGAACAGCAAATGATAAGTTTATTTACACACACATATTTTTATGTCCTCACAATTTGTATGAACATCCATACGCAATATTATATATATATTCACTCAATTGCATTGCAATTTACATAATAGAATTTACAGAATAGATTCACTGAGATCTCCAATATTATATCCATTACAAAATATCCACATAAAAATTCCAGCTCCTATCACCACAAAAGCTGGATGCCCACTACTGACCAAGGTCGAGTCTCTCCTAACCTTCTAACCTTTCTCACTCAACACGTGAACTAACAAAAATCACTAACTTGCGCGACAACTACAGTCTTCTCTTGTCATATAATAAATATAGTCTGTTTTTGCTATCTAAGGTCAAGGTTTACTCTTCTTTTCATTGGTTATCTCTCTTTGACCATAGACTATTTATTATGCTCTGTTTCAATCACTGACAATACTAATTTCATTATAATCTTCTTTTCTGTTTTTATCCTTTAGGATACGCCAGTATTCTTTTGGATTTTTTCCTTTCAGATTTTTTATTTTATTTCTCCTTTTGTTTTCATATTTATTTATAGCGGTGTTCATTTCACGCTTGTAGTTTTTACTGTGTGTTTTTAAACTTTCAAGTGAGCCTTTGGTTTTGAGGGAACTATTCATTCTTCTTGCTTTAAGGTATAATCTTCGTTTTTGTCTACATATAAGTGTAAACCAGGTTTTATTTTGTTTTGGTTATTTTTATCATTAGGGTATCGATTTGTGCCAGATGTTTAAGTTGCAGATTGTATTAATATTTTATTTATTTCCTCTACTATGTATTTTATTTCTTGTTTTTTTGTTTTCAGGGGAGTTACAAATGTCACTTCTTTCTAGTAATTCGTCTAGTTTCAGATTTATACTGTTTTTGTTGTGTTTTCCTACCATTTCAAAGTAGTTCTTAGATTTAGTTTGCACCCACGGTTTAATTATCTCTGCCACTGGTCTATTATTTAGTTGTCTACTCGCATTTCCAGGTTTATTTGCTCCACCAATCTCAATCTCATATTCACATGATATTAATTAATGGATATCTAAAAATAGGTGATCAAAGTCGTGGATTATTAGATTCCTAATTTTGTGAAAAAGGTCATTGTCTACTAGTACGTAATCGATTACCGTGCTAAATGTAGTCGTAGGTTTATGTGACAGTAACCCCTTCGTTCCATTCATTATTAACATGTTTGTGTTTTTACATGTTTCGATTAGTTTGCGTCCCCAGTCCCCAGTATTTGTCAAATTTAGATTTATACGTTTGAGTGGAATGTCTTTTCTTTTAAGCGTTTCTTCTGTCTAGACACTTATTTCTACATAGAGTTCGTGGGGACTTGTTATGGAGTCTATTATGTAATCTTCTCTTTCTTTGGTATGAACGTTAAAATCAACAATTATGATTATATTGTTAGTGATATATCTTTTATCGATTATTTCCTTTTCTAGGATATTGAAAAAATCAGGTTGGGCATATGGGGAATTCTCGGGTGGGGTATAAATAATTAGAATTAATAAAGGATTGTTTTCTGCTCCTATTTGTAGCCAAATCATGTCATTATTGCACATCTTAATATTTTAGTTTTGTCAACTAGGTCATTTTTATGGCTACACTCAGCCCCCCCGATCTACTATTGTTATTATGGTGTCTAAATTTGTGGAAAAGGGTAAAGTGTTCTATACTTATAGTATCAATATCTTCTACCTTGTCCTTGTTAAGTTTTGTTTACTAAAGGCCTATAACATTGATGGCGAACCTTTTTGAGGCCGCGTGCCCAAAGTACAATACAAGATCAACTTATTTCATTCAACGTGCCAACACAGAAATTAAAACAAAATACTAAGGTTTTTGTTTAGAAAAAAAAAACAGCTCATACAGTTGTCCGAACTAATTAACATCTTTTGTAAAAAAAAGAATGACAAATTAACAGATCTTTGAGTGATACAAACAGTCTTTTATATTTAAAAAAAACATGAACTGTAGTCAGTGGCGTATTTAGGCATATTCCACATGTTCCATTGGAACAGTGGCCCCCACACAAAAGTAGCCCCCACACATCACAAAAATAATTTTTTTAGTGATATCCCCATTCTTTCGTTGAAAATGTAAAATAAAATTCATTTAATTTATTCCCCTACAATTGTAAGCGTTCCAGTACAACCAAGCTAAGCGCAACAGACAATTTAAGAATTTACAGAATGTAACTTTAATTATTGGCACTTTTCTAAAGTATGTGGAAGGCTGGATGAGGCCACGAGGGGCCCCCACATAAATTTGGGAACAGGGCCCCCACAACCCGAAATATAGCCCTGACTGTAGTAAATGAACAAATTATTAATATATTACAATTACACAATTACAATTATGGCAGTTAACTGTATGCATTTGGCATGATTTTGCATAGTTAATGTGATTTTTGCTGTTGTGTGCATGCTGATAATTTGTCCAGCCTTGGCTCATACTCCGTAACCTTAAGAGCGACACATGCACCACTCAGGTCATCTGTCAGTCTGTTTCTGGTATCAGATTTGATATAATTTAAAGTTGAAAACAGCTGCTCACAAGCGTAAGATGACCAAATAAAGTTTGAAGTGCAATTCCAAGTGCTTTCATCGACTTGAAATTATTTGGCAGAGAATTCAACACTTGAAGGATTTCATCATCACAGCTATCAACTGTGCTGTCTTTTGCCATCGTTTCACACTATCTTCTCAAGTGTTTCACGCAGAATTAGAAATAGAATTAATTTTTTCACATAGAGCTTTCTAAAATTCCAATAGCTCGATTTCCAGATTTCCTAAAACTATCCACAATAAGCAGGAAAGATCAAGTTCTGCAAATTTGGCTTTATCTGGGGCATTAAGAAAACAGAGGGTTGTCTCCATCTTACGGACTGTACAAATCTATTACTGAAATTTTCATTCGCAGCTGCTACAATGCTAGAAAATTCCTTGTAGATTTCCTGTTGGCTTGTAGGATTATCGGTAAATGTTATAGAATTTTGTAAATACATTTTCACATTTGGAATATATTTCCGCTGCCCACTTTGTAGGTCTCTTTCAAAAACCTGCAAATTTCTTTCAAATGTTCTGATATCACGAAACATCATTTATGCTGTTTTTTTCTGAACCTTGTAGACCATATCAGTGATTGTAGATAGGCCTAATCCTGCCCCTTTTGAATCATAAACAGCCTAATTTCATCCAAGCATGCTACAAATCTCTCCAATACTCGTCCTCTGCTCAGCCACCTGACATTATTGTACATGAGAAAAGTATTATACTGCGCCTTAACCTCATCAAAAAGTGCGTGAAACTGTCGACAATTAAGAGCACAAGCCATGATGTATTTGACAATTATTGTGACATGTTTAAGGATATCATCTAATTTATTGCTGCTATGCCTGGCAAATAGAGCTTCTTGGTATATAATACAGTGAAACTGAACGACTGTATGTTTTGCTTTTTCAACAAAGAACTGTATGAAACCAGATGCGTCCCCCACCATGCAAGGTGCCCCGTCACTAGTAACTGAAACAACTTTTTCTGGTCCCATCCCATCCCTAGCGGTGTGGCCATAACTAAGCTGTTCCATTTTTGGAAAATGCTCGCGTGCCCACAGAAATGGATCCGCGTGCCAGGTGTTGCACGCGTGCCATAAGTTCGCCATCGCTGGCCTATAACATCAAACATATTTATCTTCTCAACATGCTAATGCCACTGTCCTACAACACCGTGAGCGTTACGCAGTCTTCCGAAGTCGTACCACCCTCCTGCATCTGTTGTTGCTGGTATTGTTGTTCCTACGTGGCTATGTTGGTATAAGTGAATGGGTAGGGAGTAGGTGAGGGATGGGTCGATGGTTCGATGAAGGGGGTGGTGGGGTGAAGATGGATGGATAAAAGGAAAAATTGGATGTATTGTTCTATGGATATGAAATGGAGGGAGTGTTACATCTAAACTCGTTGGATCCTGATCGTCTGTTGCGTCGTTTAACAACGATCACCAATATACTCTCTGATAGCCCTTAAAATACTACTCACAAATTGAAACTTAAATCATAATCCAAATATGACGACACAGGATTCTCTGATGTTGACAAATCTGTTTAATATTAAATAAAAAGTGGAACAAATAATTCAGTAAACTTTCACTCCCAGAATTCTCTCATAGAAACATAGACTACAACGAACATAAACTCTTAACTGAAATTCAAGTTACGCACTTCCGTAACAAGAAAAACGTTGTATAGCTTGGGTATTTGGATAGGGATGGGGATGGGTGGATATTATAATTATAGGCTATAGATAGATGGATGGGTGAATAGATAGATGTGGTGGATGGATGGTTGGAAGAATTGACACGTGAATAGATGAATTGGTAAATGAATGGGGCAGGATAGATGGATGCATGTTTAGATAGACTGGGTTGGATATAGGCTATGGATGGGAGTGGATAGGCCCTTAGATATATATATATATATATGGATCAGAAATGGATGAGTGGACATATGAATGAACTGGTAAAAGGATGTGGATGGATAGATGGATGGCGGAAAAGTGGGTGTGATATGGATTCAGGGAAGTAAACTTTCTATTTCAAATCTCTTTGATAGGCCCTACTAGTAATTAGCCCTGTTTAGCATTGGTGAAGCCGCTTGAAGGAGGGGGAGGGCACAAGGGTGCTCGCGGTTTTTCTTCCCCAACCTCGACAAGATTACATGCGAACATATAAAGAAATAATTTAAATAGTTGAAAGGTTAAAAGCTATTTCTTATAAAAATAGAAAGAAAAACAATAACAGATGTAGGGTCAATAGGTCGAATCTACTTGGTTATATTTTATAGACTAAATTATATCCTAAATATGGATATAGATCGGTATCATGTATAGTTTATACAGTTTTTATTGTTTTTATAGTTTTGACAAAAAATACTACTAAACATAATACAAAAACATGAGCTAGGCGCTAATTTAATTTTAAATGCAAATAACATTTTGAAACATACATTCCGACGATAAACGGTAAGTAAAGTACCCTTCGGACCAAAGTGATCATAGGGCTGGTGAAGCAGCGTTCACCAGTTTCTGTGGCCACGGCATACTAGGGGATGTGTGGCCAGCACAATGCCCATCCGCCTTTACTTTACCCGAACTAATGTCAGGTACCCATCAGAATTACCATGAATGGTAATTAGAGTTAGCTATTACAAATCTGGAATTGATTTCCTGCCGAGCATACTTTGCTTCATGATCAAATAAAATGTAACTGAAATTGTAATACACGTATGTGTAAACATATTTATATTACTAATAAAAATGCTTTTTAAGACTGTGTTAGATTCATTCAAATTCGTTGATATAATATAGCCTAAACAATTTAGTAGCTTTATACTTCAAGTAAGTTGAGGGCTAAAAAAGTGTCCGTCTCGTCACATCTGTTAGATTTTAATAACAATTTAACAACTCAATAGTATGCAATAAAATGTAATTATAATTATAATATTAATTTAATTAACAGTCTCTACGTGTCTCCACGTTTTTTACTTTTTTATTTTGGCTTTTATACTTATAAATTCTTATTACTACAATATTATATTTCAACAATAGTAACACTACTTAACAACAATAGCATGAACAGTCAATAGTCAATACCATTTAATTTTAATTTAGCCTATTATTGACTTAGGGGACGTCCATTAATTACGTCAACAATTTTTAGGCGTATGTTACCTCCCCCCTCCCTCTTGTCAACAACTGTCAAACTTTCATAGACCCCCCTATATAATTATGTCAACAATTTGTTACCCCCCCCCTTATAACTAGTAACACAATTTTAAACGCTGGCTTTTATGTTTAAAATAGATTTGAAACGGAAAGTTCTATACTATAATTAATTGTAATACATTACCCATCCTGTAATATGTGTATGTTGAGTTACCCATCCTGTCTTATATGTATGTTGAGTTACCCATCCTGTCTTATATGTATGTTGAGTTACCCATCCTGTCTTATATGTAGGTTGAGTTACCCATCCTGTCTTATATGTAGGTTGAGTTACCCATCCTGTCTTATATGTAGGTTGAGTTACCCATCCTGTCTTATATGTAGGTTGAGTTACCCATCCTGTCTTATATGTAGGTTGAGTTACCCATCCTGTCTTATATGTATGTTGAGTTACCCATCCTGTCTTATATGTAGGTTGAGTTACCCATCCTGTCTTATATGTAGGTTGAGTTACCCATCCTGTCTTATATGTAGGTTGAGTTACCCATCCTGTCTTATATGTAGGTTGAGTTACCCATCCTGCGTCAGGTGTATGTTGAGTTGGCCATCCTGTATTATTTGTATTTTGAATTACCCATTCTGTATTATTTGTATGTTGAGTTACCTATCCTTTATTATGTGTATGTTGAGTTGGCCATTCTGTATTATGTGTATGTTGAGTTGGCCATCCTGTATTATGTGTATGTTGAGTTAATGACACTTTGATTTTTCTCTCTGTTGTATTTTCTTTTACTTTAATGGGGAAGGGAGAATCTTTTTTTGTTTCTATAATTATATTTATTATTTATTATAATATTGATGAACTTTAATACAATCACAGATAAGGAAAAGTTTATAATCCACTATTTTCTAACGCTGCCAAACATTTCTTCTGCTATTTGACGAAGTCTTTGTTTGCTGGGTTTTCCCGTTGCTGTTTCAGGGAATCCCTCTTTCGTAATCTGAAGATGATAAAGCAGATATAATATGGTCGTTTTTTTAATATAACTAAGCTCTAGGTAAGATATGGAGTATTCTAGCAGATATAATATGGTCGTATTTTAATATAACTAAGCTCTAGGTAAGATATGGAGTATTCTAGCAGATATATTCTATAAGTGTGAGCCTACCCAGGTTTGAAAATACGCTAGACATCTTCAGCCTAAGGAAAGGTTACAAATTCAAAGCAATGCGCATTCAATATTCCACGATCTCCTTTCAAAATGGCCTATAGACTATTTCATTTCTTTAATTATTTCAAGAACGGGGTCAAACTTGACGTATGCGCCGTTAGTCTTGTTATTGCGTTTACTTTTCACTATTTGACTCACCCAACTTGCATTTAATGGCATCCCATTTGTAACGATGTAACAGGGGATTGCGTGGCCAACATAGTGTGAAGTCTCGGCCGGTGGTGCTTTACCCGTCAAACGTTGTTGGCTCGTTGGTCTATGGACTATGATAGCCTAACTGACTCTTTATCTACTGTATTATTTTCCGATATTTAGATTTGTGGAACACGGGCTATTTAACATTACACTTGACACACACAAACAGGTACAAGTAAATAATCCATACGGTAAGCTGGCTTACGAATGAGCCAAAGGCAGACGTCAATTGATCTGACGAAATTATTTCAACGGCGTCACTCTATGGACGCTACTACAATGTCTGATGAATTAAGATATACACAACTCCTATGACAGTGTTCTATTGAATCTATATCGCAAAATTAAACTGCAATTGGCAAAAATCACAGCAGCTACAGGCGTGGCAGATAAAACATCAATAACAAAAAATCCAGGAACATTTAATAGGCCCAAGATTCTGATTCAGATGGACAGAAAGCGGGATAGAGTGAGACTAACGTCATATCTGTCATATATATTCCAATATAGACGACGAGGTCTGCAATAGAATAGCAAAAGCAAGCATCACCTTTGGGCGCCTTCGGGAAAACGTCTGGGACAGGAAAGGACTCCGTCTAGACACTAAGCTTAAAGTGTACAACGCCACAATACTGCCAACATTGCTGTATGCGAGCGAAACATGGACAGTGTACAGCAGGTATGCAAAGCAACTAAATCACTTCCATGTCACTTGCCTCCGTAAATTACTAAAAATACGTTGGCAAGATGGGGTCCCTGACACTGAAGTGCTTCTCAGAGCAGGCACGTCCAGCATCCAGACTCAGCTTATGAAATACCAAGCGCGATGGGCCGGCCATCTAGTTAGAATGCCGGACCACAGACTGCCAAAAAAAGCACCTGTTTTTCGAGCTAGCACACGGGAAAAGAAGAACCGGCGGCCCAAAAAAAAAGAGATTCAAAGACAGTCTGAAAGCAACCTTGAAAGCACTTGACGTAGACCCAGATAGATGGGAGGAACTGGCAACTGATAGAAACAGGTGGCGCAATATCGTGTCGTCCGGGGCACAGTTGGCAGAACAAAACAGAATCTCCAGGGCCGAACAGAAATGAGCAGAAAGAAAAGCCAAGCAGACATGCAAGGCGCTGCCAGACCCCACGACCGCATCTTTTGTCTGCAGTACCTGCAACAGATCCTTCAGGGCCCGCATAGTACTGATAGGCCACCAAAGAGGCCACAAAGCGACTGGTAGACGTGGTCATCCTCGGAAATGAGGGACGAACAACATCTGGGCATAGACTATATATATATTCAAAGGGATGGTCTAATCATGTAAAGCACAGGACCCAATAGTGGGCGGACCCTTAACATCACGTGACCTTAACTCAAGCCTTTGTCCACACAATCCAACAATGCAGTTGATGGTCCGTCAAGGGGAGGGGTGGAGTGGGGTGAGATGGGTGGGGGCGGTGTCTGTGACGCAGAGAGGACCAGTGCGCGGCTAGGCGTCTTTGTCTAAAAACCAGTGTTGCCCGCCGAAATACTGGCGGCGGTCAAAAAAGGGAGTTAATCTGGTTAGATTAACAAAGGGAGAGTATTGGCACCTTTCTAAGCCGACATTCTCTATAATCTCTTACCAATTGCAAGCTCTCGTTTGCACAATTCGCGGCCCTACCTATGTTTACACAAGACAAAGGCCGCTAAAAGACTGACTATATACGAGCGCCCCTTGCCTGACCACCTGGGTTACTTAACAAAAGCCGATCCTCGGCTTGCATGCATGACAGGTCAATCTATAACGCAAACGGTGTGTTTTTAACGGTGGCTAAATTACCTAATTGTGTACTAATTAATTTCTTCCTTCATTAGGAAAGACTTCATGACACCATTAACAATTCTACCCTTGCTAAGCCACCGTCTTTCGTATGTCGTGGCTAATTAAAACTACTGAACATTGCTTCGCCGAACCTGTATTTCTTCAACGTCTTCAATGGAAATGTTATTTACCAGTAGAATACCAGTAATCACCTATAACATTGGACTAGGTGAGAGTAAGTAAATGTTTATTGAAGACCTTATTTGTATATAAAGCTAGTGAAGAAGCTTTCAATAGACTCTTAGGTCACTCCAAATAAGGAGTTAAGGTATATATATTTAACTTAGATTTATTATTTAGATAGATAGATAGATATTTAACTTAGATTTATTATTTAGATAGATCGATAGATATTTAACTTAGATTTATTATTTAGATAGATAGATAGATATTTAACTTAGATTTATTATTTAGATAGATAGATAGATAGATATTTAACTTATATTTATTATTTAGATAGATAGATCGATCGATAGATAGATAGATAGATAGATAGATAGATATAGATAGATAGATAGATAGATAGATAGATAGATAGATAGATAGATAGATATAGATAGATAGATAGATAGATAGATAGATAGATAGATAGATAGATAGATAGATAGATAGATAGATAGATAGATACAAGTAAATTAGAAGCAAAGAAAATGAAAGATAAGGTAATAAATAGAAACAAATTGATAGATGAAGGTTGAAAATGAAGAACGGTTGAAGAAACAAATAAAAAATTATAGAAAGAAAAACATGTAAAAAGAGAAAGTGAAAAACAAAACAACTACTTCTACCATAAAGAACTTTGGCCTTGGTGTATTAGCATCACCGAGATTCGGTAAGAAAATACTTTCACAGTATTCTCTCAATGTCACTTCATCAAGGCTGCTGCCTTGTCTTAGTTTGACACATGCGCAGATGTTTTGGTACAGAACTGGATCTGAAACCTGGCCAAATGAAAAGTTTAGATTCATCTATGGTCCTATTATAACTATTATTGTTGATATTATTATTAAACGTTATTTTCTGGAAAACTAGGATAGAACAATCTTGAGAAAAAATTTTTTTAGTACGAAACTGTTTTCAGAGGTAAGATTTCTTAGTCGGACTTATTTTTTAGCTTTTACCATCATCTAGTACGTTCGATTTTGTTGTTGTTGTTGTTATTGTTGTTTTTTATTTTTATTTTTAGAAACCCTAGTTCCCCTTTAATTTCTACTCATTGTTATGGTTCTTACGGATCCAAAATGTACTTGAACAACTGACCGGTACAACAATGGCCTCCTGAATGTCCGGATGCTCCATCAGCATTTTCTCCATCCATCCGGGATAGAACAGATCTCCTCCGTAGACGATGATATCTTTAGTCCGGCCATAGACGAAGACGTTACCGTCCGTGTCCGTGTGTCCGTAATCGTCCATTTTCAGCCAACCGTCTGACGTGAATGCCTTGAATGTCTGTGGGTCTGGAGACTCCAGTCTGTTGAAGTAACCACTTAATACGCCAGCACCTGAGATAAGAGAACGACGCAATAAACTTTTTGACGAATCAAACTTTGCATTAATGTTTACCTTGTTTGTCTTATCTTATACTTTACAGACGCTCCTTCTATAAAGAATATTATTGTGTCCTTCGCTTACCTGTGGTCTGAGTCTAGTCTTGCATTTTTATTATTGTTTTAAATGATGTTAAAATACTGGTTTTCCTGGTTTATTCAGGCAACCCACTCCATGCCCTAATGCCACCTGTTAGGGTTGTTTGTACAGGCAAGAATACTAGATTTACGCATAATGATAAAATATGACATACAAAGAGACAGACACCTTTAACTTCAACTGATCCAGTTTCATATGGCTGACATACTTTTCCATCATCAGAAACGATGCGTAGCTGATTACCTTCAAGAGTTTTACCATTGTTGTTAGATTCCATGATGTCGCCTGCCCGGAAAAAAAAAACATAGGGGTTATCTTAAAAGACAAACAATAAAATGAAATTGTAGAATACTAGAAAGAATAAGTGGTTTATTAATCTTCTTTTTTTCTGGCCAATGCACGTCAAAAATATGCTTATAATTTGTGGTCTTTCATTTACTCTTTTCAAGTGTATTGGACAAAGATTTTTCAGTGACTGAATTGGGGAATAAATTAAATGTTATATGGATAAATGGTTAATATATATATTAATTAAAAATTTTATGATAATACCATTTTGTTGTCTTTTACACTACTGCACATGTCTTATAGAAAAAGAAGTGTCGAAGAATCTTTTTTCTGTGATCTCATAAAGAAATTAAATCGGCTGCACAACACTACACCTAACAATTAATATCCAGAAATCTAAGAGATGACTTATATCAAATCTCAATATGAGGTTTAGTCTTGTGTAGGCCTACAATGGAGCATGGATATTAAAACTTATGCTTTTAAAGATTAGGCCCAACGCACTTACCTTTAAGTATATGATTGTTCGTTAATATACCAGCTTCTGTTGAGCCGTAAAGAATAATGATCTTTTCTGTCAATGTTAAGAATGTTTCCATCTGTTTCTAAGGTAGAAAGAAACCATTAAAACGTGTAGGTCAGGAAAATTCTATAGCTTTTTGATGAATTCATGTCTAAAATGATCTACGACAGGGATATCGGCAACTTTTTGATAATATTGTGCCTAATTGAGATTCATAATTCATTCAGCGTGCCACAAGCCTTAAAATCATCCTGCTGCTCTAGCAACCAATTTCATGTGGAACAGACTTGAATTTGTTTGTTCGCGATTCTTCTGCGTGCCATTAAAAATCACTCTACGTGACAAGCATGGCAGGCGATGAGTAGGTTGCCAATTGCTAACAAATAATGTTAAGTTGCTAAACTAGTGGCAACTTTGCTAATGTTTAAATCGAAATGAGATATGATATCTCATTTCAGAAATGAATCAGTTGTTACTTTTTTTTTTTTTTTTTGCTTTTTTTGAAAAGCAGATAATAATAGTTTTTATATTGCATTTAAAATTATCTCGCTAGTTCATGCAGAGTTGTTTATTTACATATAATTTTGGTGTAGACAATAATTGCGTAGCTAATTTTTTTTTATCATGACGTATAACATCAAAATATATTTTTCCCGTAATCTCTAAAACTTTCTAGTATGTATTTTCTTTTGCAATCGTAAAGTTTGAGAAAATCCATTCTAGTACTTTTTTCACCAAAATCTCTGGTGCAATTAGGGGCCCTTGCATTTTGACATTCGACATTGGTATTCTCTTTTCTTGATACCTTAAAATGAATCTATTATTATTAATTTTATTATTTCGGTAACTTTTACTATTATTTACTAATGTTAGAATATTCTAATTATGTTTTTGATTATGCCTTTATGGTACTGATGTACTTTGTGGCAAATAAAATATTGTTCATTGTTTATTGACATTATGACATGAGAAAAAAAAATATTCGGACACTCCTTTACAGGCCTTTACCAAGTAGGGGCCCGGGGGGGGGGACTTTCTAATTTGGACCCCCCTCCTCCTCCCTTAGCTACGCCACTGGCCACAGCTGAGCGAACATTTTTTGTTGTTTGATGTTTTACTTACCACTCGTAACGGCTGACCACCTGTGAACACCATATTAAGTCTGTAGTTCGAGCTTCCGGCAGAGTCCATGTAATCTCGTATATGGTCCATCTCAATGCAAAGTAGCCCGGCCACTGTGATTGCCTCCCTTGTGAACACCTCGCATATTCCTCTTCCGGTTCTGGTAGAATTGGCTTCAAAGAAGTCATGCAGAACTCTGGTGTCCCCATGGCATATCGGGGCATAAGTGATGCCAATACTCCAACCTAATGTACAATATTAGAGGTTAATTATAGAAATAATTGTGTTTGGTCGGTGTGTTTGTGTTTCTTTTAAGAAAAAAATCAGAAAATTGTATATAGTCGCTGTTTCTGCACTTTTAGTTTTTAATGAGAATTCATTGGAAGCAACTAATATTATTGAGGTCATAGCAGGTAAGTCACCGGTAATAATAATAATTATATTTGTATAGAGCTGCCAACAAACATAAGGCTAGGATTTTTTTCCCCGTGACTGAAATGTTTCATTAATTGGGGTAAAGTAAAGAATGGGTGTGCATGTTGCTGTTCACACAATCTGCTGTATGCCGTGGTGACAGAAACTGGCGAACACTGCTTCACCGGCCCTATGATCAATTTGGTCCGGTCTACTTTACTATCCTTGTAATGAATGGTAACAATCTAACAATCTGACTATTGTCTACCTATATATAATATTTTAAAGTCTTCTTGTACGCACCAAGTGTTCTGTCACTGTAATACTTGAAAGGTTTTTCCAAACAGCTATTATTACAGGTGACCGCCAGTGGGTTTAATCTGTTGAAGCTCAGCTCGTGCTGCAGCAACTCCGCGTGAGTTCTCGGCACGAGCTTCGAGTAGCCGGTGCTCCCGGATGTTGTCAGTACAGCGAGTAGGTCATCCGAATCAGCTGGACACACGAAGATATCCTCTTCAGACCTCGCTAGGTCGTTCAGAAAGTGCTTTCCTTGTCTAAATTGTGTGAAAGATATTTTTAGAAGATACACATTTTAAACAAAACAGTTTAGTTTTGAAACTGCAATTTTAAAAGGAAAGTAATTATTGTCAACAGCGGAATGTTATTTAATAAGAAATGGTCCGGAAAGGAATGATTACTGGGATGAAAATGAAATTCTGAATGGAAGAGTTGTTTAGGAAAATAAATGGAGTACTCATGGAAAGTATGTATTTGAGGAAATTCACTGCAGTGGAATTGCCTGCAATAGAATTCATTGCGATAAAACTCTCTGCAATGAATTTATTTGCAACATTTTCTGCAATAGAATTCTCTATGATAGAATTTTCTTCAATGGAATTCTATACAATGGAATGTTCTTTAATGTAGTTATCTGCAATGGAATTCTCCACAATGGAATTCTCTACAATGGAATTCTCTACAATGGAATTTTATACAATGGAATTCTCTGCAATGAAACTAACTGAAATGTTACTTTGTATTAAATGAAACGGTCTTCAATGTATTTCTCTATGTTAATAGATGTTCTAAGTATGGTATTATGCGACAAACGGGATAGCAGTCATTATACTCAGAATCTGGTCTATTAGCATTTAATATGAAATTGTATTTACGTTTTTTTGAGCTTGAAAAAAAGTACGTTTATATTGTTTTTATTATGTCTCAATGCATATATGTTTTATGTTAGTAAAGAGAAAAAGTTTCTGAAAATTTTAGATTTTGACAATGAAAAATACAATGTGTAAGATATTTGTCTTACTCATTATCATTTCGACCAATCAAAATAGCTGACGTAAGATCCGTGGCGTTATTTACGTAAACTGGAACGAGACCATTTGAGGAATCGCCGCACATGAATCTGCTAATCAGTTTCCAAGCAGGTCCTATTCTTTCTGAAGACATGACGACCGCCTGACACTTGCTGTTCTTGGCTGACAGAAGGAAATCTGAGCCATCAGCCAGAAGAAGCTGAAACAGTGAAAATGCGTTTTACTATAACTGGTATGTATAGTAGAGCTGGCTATCATGTATACGCTATGTAGACAAGCTGACCTTGTAAGTATCTGCGATACAGTTAAATTTCTTAGCCTTAGTGGACTTATAAACATCCATAATGTTTCGTGGGTGTGCTTAAGGAAATCCGTGACTTAAGTTTAATGATGACATGGTTACACTCATTCTATCTCCATTATTTTTTTAGATTTGTGCACTTAAATATGTTAAAAGCAAAATGGAGTATGATAATGGCTTCTAGTATCAAAATGCTTTCTCACAAAGCATGTAGCTTGGAGAGATGCCAACAAAACCTCTTTGAGTTCCCCGAAAAGGTCTGTATGCTAATTTTGCTTGCGCACGGTTGGGAGAACTTTTTTTTTTCTAATAAGATATGCTATTTTTCATACTGTATTTTGAAGTGTATCGATAATTCATTTAGAGTTATTTATTTATATTTTATTATGGCGTAGAGATTATTTGCGATAGAAGTGTATCGATGATTCAATTAGAGTTATGAATTACGACGTAAGCTTAAAGATTATTTATCTGCGTACACCAAAATGTAGTCTCTATAAATTAATCGTACGCTGTTTTGTTTCAGTTGTGAAAACTTCGTGGAAAATCCATTCAAGAATTTTCTGTACCAAAGCATATTTAAAGCACGCAGATCTGTAGTTTTTTTTTTCTGGTTTTGCAGCAAAGTACAGAAGCTACTTATTATCACCAGTGTTATTTTAAATAAGTGCTAGTATTACATTCTTCTTTAAACAATAATCGTGTGGCTTGAGTGTATTATTTTATAGTGAACCAGACACTAGACGGACGACAGACGACCCAAGACTTAACAATATCAATTATATTGTTGCACGCCTCATATTCTTGTAATAGTTCTAATCTGTTAGGGATCATGTTAAAATAAAAAATGAACGTGTCGGAAGCCGGCTTAAGATCGTTTAAAAGGGTATTGCCACAGATATATTTTTCATCTTTCTTTAACGTACTTTAGATCTATAGTTGTATTTAAGCAGACAGGTTCTGGTGTTGATTTTGTCAAGATATCTATGTGTCGATTTCAGTTAAATCTAAAAATAATACCAGATATTGATAAGATTCAATGGTTACTTGGGGACACAAATAATTTTAATCGGAAACCATTGTAACAGAAAGGGGTTGAGCTCTTCAACGTATTTGTTAATAAAGTCCACATTTTAGAGCTCTATAGTTTTGGTTTACTTACTTGTACATTCATTGTCACACATCCAGCGAGCATTATGCCGAGGTCTGTCACGACTCGCTCCGGTGAGTTGTTCAGAGTGTTGGCAATGACGTCACCTTTCTGGAACCCCTGCTGACGTAGCCTGTGGGCGAACCGCCCAGCCAAGGTGTACAATTGTCTTGAAGTGTAGGCGTCACGGACACCAGAGTTGTAAAACACGAAGAGCTCTCTGTTCGGGTGGACCTCAGACAAATACTGAAGCCTTTTTGTGATGGTGTCAAGATCGTTCAAGGCGCTAACGCTGCCACCCATGTTGTTCTATTATCTAAAGCTTCTCCACGTTGTTATTTATGGTAAATAAAGTATGATCCTTCCTAGACTTCTGGTAATGTTTGGATTATTCTGTAAGAAATGTCTTTACACTATTTGTTTTGCTAAATAAAACCGCAGAGATTCCTCTTTCATTAAGCGAATTCCTTTTCTACTTTTGTATATGAATAGTGTTGATATATTTAAAAAATGTCAGTCCCTCAGAAATATTGGCAGGTGGTTATATTTTACGCATATTTTCATAATACTGTCAAGTGTCTAATTCATGCAGAACGAGTTTTATGGTTTTGCTGTTCATAGATTCAGCAAAAAACTAAATTGCACAGTCCCCACTAGCTGTGGAGAAAAGCATTCGACTTCTACTGAGGGCGAAGCGAATGTTTATGATGGGATTTAAAAAAAGGAACTGTTCGAAAAAACATTATTTTTTCAGGTCTGTATAATAAAATGATCGCTACAATGATATGCCACCACTGGGATTAAAGATTCATTTTCCATGATAACTAACGCTAAATAACTATCTTGAGCGATCTATAGAATCTATATCATTGATGCTATTATAATGTATGTTTTACCAATGAACTGGAATTTCCTGTTAAGTATTTCATTACTAGAACAAGTCAATCACAATTTACTGCCGTAAAGAATCGTAAACGGTTTGAAAATATAATGTTTTAAGCCTTTATATGATATATAACCAAAACAAAATTATTTTCATTTTTAAATTTAAAAAAAAAATAGTTTTAATGTGCTTTTTAAAAAAGCATTTAGAGTAGTCTACTAATAAATTTACAATAACAATTTAATAAAATTCCTAAATTGTTATTATTCATTTGCTAATACTAGCCTAATCCACATCGGGCATTTAAACGATTTTTTGTTTGTTTTCGAATTCACAAAATTTACACAATCGTATGTACAACTAATATAAGAAAACTCCTGTTTGAACAAATAAATACCAACTAAATTATCGGATCTAAGTCAATCTGTTTTTTACTGTCATATAGGTTCCTAACAAAACTAGGACATATATAAATAGACTTTAAATAGGTCACTCCTTATTGCTAATTGAAAACAAATAATATCTTATTTGGGTCATGTCAATATTTTGGCTGGTCTTTTTTATTTCAGTGCCAGTTTAGGTCTCAAGTTTTTCTAAAGTTTATTTATCATAAGTCTGCTTCGTGTCATTGACTTCTTATTTATCACATTTACATGATAAGAGCGAACTATTTTACATTATTTTGTACGCATTTTCTTGTTTTTCATTCAAACAATATTTTGTTTATACAGATATGGTTGCAATGAAATCTTTCAATTAAAACAAATTACCAATTCAACTGTTTTAATGTCGATAAGAATGGCCATTTATCAAGTGAATCCCCATGTTGATGAAAATATCAAAAAATCCAATACTAAAATAGGTTTCATAAAAATATATTAACAAATATAGCATACAAATAACATGTTAATTGTCTCTTGAAAATTGTGAATTTCACTGCTCTAAAAAGAATACCAGATATTGTTCAACTTCAATGGTTATTTGGGGACACAACTAATTCTAATCGGAAACCATTGTAACAGAAAGAGGTTAAGCTCTTCAACAGCTTCTTCTCATTTTAAATGTTACACGCGCTTTTTCTATACTGGAGATTATGTGTGAGTTCTTTTCGATACATTTCAAATAAAACACACAAGTCTCAACTTAATACATAACGTGTAAAGAAAATATCAGCCTGATTCCTTGAATAACGTTGGGCCTCTGTCCTGCTGGCGTACCGAAGGTCCTGGGTTCGCATCCTGGTGAAGGCTGGGATTATTTTATCTGGTCTGGAGGGTGTCCCAATGTCTACCCAGCTCTGATGGGTACCCGACGTTAGTTGGGGGTAAAGTAAAGGGGGCTGGTCATTGTGCTGGCAATCACAACAAAACTAAATGGGTTACTAATAAAAACAAGTAAAGTTGGAGTAGTAAACACAAAAACACAGGTCACAAATACACTGCAAGTGTCTATCTAGGTTATCGAGAAAAAAAAACAGCTACAAATCCAACACAGCTTAAATTTAGTTTATCTTTTAGCATGCCGCTGTGCGTCGTTTAATGTAGCTATTTTTTATAATAATTGGCAAAACGTAGTCACACGTTTAGGCTATAAACTAGGTTAGTGTTTAAAGTTTAACGCTTTGGCTAAACAAGACTCAAACCACTAAAGTGCGTAGAACCCAATAATCTTCTTTATAGAAGGGGCATCTGTAGTGTATAAGATAAATAACTTTATAGAAGCAGCATCTGTAGTGTATAAGATAAATAACTTTATAGAAGGAGCATCTGTAGTGTATAAGATAAATAACTTTATAGAAGGAGCATCTGTAGTGTACAAGATAAAAAACTTTATAGAAGGAGCATCTGTAGTGTATAAGATAAATAGGCCTAACTTTATAGAAGGAGCATCTGTAGTGTATAAGATAAATAACTTTATAGATGGAGCATATGTAGTGTATAAGATACATAACTTTATAGAAGGAGCATCTGTAGTGTATAAGATAAATAACTTTATACAAGCAGCATCTGTAGTGTATAAGATAAATAGCTTTATAGAAGGAGCATCTGTAGTGTATAGGATAAAAAAACTTTAAAGAAAGAGCATCTGTAGTGTATAAGATTAGAAACTTTATAGAAGGAGCATCTGTAGTGTATAAGATTAGAAACTTTATAGAAGGAGCATCTGTAGTGTATAAGATAAATAACTTTATAGAAGGAGCATCTGTAGTGTATAAGATAAATAACTTTATAGAACGAGCATCTGTAGTGTATAAGATAAGAAACTTTATAGAAGTCTTTTTTTTCTTTTATAAAAAATAAATGGCTTACAATTTATAACTTTGAAATGATCAAACTGTAAAAAGTATTTGAAAATGATATAAATATTATATGACTAAAGAATGTATATATGTATATTTTCAAACATTACAATAACTACCCAGTTTGTATGATTACAACTTATCTATACCGCTTAACAACAATTTTTGACTACTACAACTGTCTAAAACACAATAAGGATATCACGGTTAAACTGATATCAAAATAACATTAATATTAGCAGATGTTAGGGCGACAGTGATTGGTCATCAGGGTTGACAGTCCGGTGAACCAACCACAGGACCAGCCGGCTGCACACGATATTTGCCAAATACAGACCCATACTTCATCGAAAAGTCACTGCGATTCCTATTTCTTATTAATATAATAATATGTAGGCATAGTGTTGGGGGATATCAGATATTTAGCAGTACTTGCGTTTACATCACATAGCTGAGGTGTTAAAATATATCAGGTACGTTTGTACCGCCCACTTGCCCTTCACCGCCCCCCAATCGCCCCCGGGAATGTCAGCGCCCCCCTAAAGCTTCTCACCGCCCCCTGAGGGTGATATCGCCCCCGTTGAGAACCTATGATCTACAAGAACTGGAACGAAACCATTTGAGGAATCTGCACATGAATCTGCTGATCAGTTTCCAAGCAGGTCCTATTCTTTCTGAAGACATGAAGACAGCTCGACACTTGCTGTTATTGGCTGACAGAAGAAAATCTGAGCAATCATCCATAAGAAGCTGGAACATAGACAAGGTAGAAGTATTTTATAAGACTGTTTATGTAATCATACGCTTGTATATATTATCGTAAACATGTTCTTTAAACAAGCAGTCCATATCTCTAATAAAATGTTTAAAACATTCAATTCATTGCCTCAGTCTGAGTGGAATCCTAAACATCAATATGTTGCAGGAGATGTTGTAGTACGCAATAATCTTCGGAATAATAATCCGTTGTTTGAGTCTTTCTTGCATTTTGATTTGTGTTTTAAATGATGTTACGTTAGTGAATTTTTAGTCTCTATTGCATTTTATTTGTGTTTTAAATGATGTTATTTCATTTTCATTGAATTTTTAGTCTCTATTGCATTTTGATTGGTGTTCAAAATGATTTTATATTAGTGAATTTTTAATCTCTATTGCATTCTTATTAGTGTTTTAAATGATGTTAAGTTTTTTTGTTTTTTTTTCAGGCAACCAATTTCATATCGTGATGGCACTCGGAAAGAAAGAGAGCCTAAATATTATTTTTTTTGCTTACGGAATATAAATAAAAAAAAAAAAACATCTGAGCATTGCTGTTTATTTTGTTGTATTTAATTTTAATTTTTTATTAATGTTTACTGCTTTGTTCTTTGTCTTTTTATTTTCCTCTAGTGTTTCTATGTTTAGTTATTTAGCTAATGGTGTTACATTTGTCACTTGTGAATAATTAAGAGTGGCGATAATATGATAGATTGCGAACAAAAAAAGTCTACGTTTTATTATGTCCAGATGGTACGCGTAACTCTTAAGAACATCCGACGAATATTTTGAAAAGTTATAGATGATTTGCAGCACAATCTTAATTGGAAACAATTGACAAACAAATGGATGAGTCCAATTTATTAAGACGCCACAATGAAGATAAACGGTCGTTCAAAACCGTTCAATACGTACGCACAAAGTGGAGATCGATTTTGAATATTTGATTTTAAGTACCGGCTGGGATCGAAACCTGGTGAAGGCCAGGGGGGGGGGAAACCACAGGGGAGGGCTGAGGAATTTTTTTTTAATAATTTTTTCAACAGTTGTTTTTTTTAAATATGTACTTACTTTGCTAAAAATTTTGTAAATGTTTGTCATGCGGAAATTCAGCCCCCCCCCCCCTCCTTGGGAAAAAATTCTGGCTTCGCCTCTGGTGAAGGCTAGGATTTCTGTTTACTATTTTTTGGCTGAGTGATTTCTAGATACGACACTTTGGAAACTTGCGAGAGAAAAAAAAATCAGTATACATAGTTGGGGCTAGGCGGATACACGTAAAAATAGACGCGTATAAAGTATTTTTACCAGCTTTTATTTATTCTTGTCATTTGGTGGACGTCTCTTGTCCACATTGCGCCATGGGCATGATTAAGGCATCTGATGAATGTTCAATGAAGTGTGTCAATGTCACAAAGTTATAAAATCATGGTCAATGGGTTTGATCGAAAAAAAAAGGGGGAAAAAAATGAATTATTTGTGTAGTTGATCACTGATAGTGGGTTACGTCCATTATAGATGGACCATGGACTATGAACCATGAGAACACTTTTTCAAAGGAAATGTTGCTACATTATTAAACACCCTCTATACAGATTGTCTAGTTGATAGTGATAGTGGGGTAAGTCCATTATAGATGGACCATGGACTATGAACCATCAGAACACTTTTTCAAAGGAAATGTTGCTACATTATTGAACACCCTCTATACAGATTGTCAAATAAGTAGGCCGATGTAAACTAAATAATTATTTGTTCTCAATAACTAATGAAATAAATTTTTTTTTAAAAGGAAATACAAAACTAGATCTTAATTGTTATCAATATATTTATTTAAATTTAATGATAACAAACAGAGTAAAATGGGCCGTTGAAATATATATAAATAACTTTGTCGTGACAAATCAAGAGTTGTTGTTTTTTGTTGTTGTTTTTTTTAAAGAAATTAAGTTCAATAATATGTGAAACATAAATGTTAATGATCTATCCTAGAGATAGAATACATAATGTAAACATTGCTTTTAATTAATAATTAAAGTTGAATAATGTTATTTACTTATAATAGACGATGTTAACTTACAGTCTAAGGGAGCGAACTGAAGTAATATTTAAAATGATGTACAATTAATTCCCTTATAGTTTTCTAATTATGCTTGTTAACTTGCTAGATACTAGAATGTTCTATTTTGATTTTCAGATGAACTCACTTAACATGAAAGTAGTGAATTCACAAGATATGAAAAGAAGAGTTAGTTAACTTCTGGATTTGAGAAAATAAGGAAGTGTATGTATCTGATTGTAGCTTCTGGTGTTTCTAATATAAAGTTGGACTTAGAACTTAGAACATTATTATTCTTTATCACTCCCTGTGGAGCATAAGGCAGCAATAAAGTTCCGCCAGGCCTCCCTATCCTGGGCGAGCCATCTGATTTCATGCCATGTTTTATTGGTGGCCCTTGCTTCCTCATCCATTGTTCTCCTCCAAGTCCTCGTTGGTCTTCGCCTTCGCCTTTTTCCTATTTCAGAGCCTATGTTCAATGCATGCATTTTAGTGTAGTTGGTGGTTGTTGTTCTTTACTTAGCGATAAACAAACTATAGGCCTTCTTTATATTGACCAGAGAAGTTGAATGTTATTATTGTACATAGGCCTATGTTCAAGCATTAAATTCTTCTTTAAACATTCATCGAGTGGCTTGAGTGTATTATTTCATAGTGAACAATATCCTAGACAGAAGACCAGGATTTGTAACAGTATAAATATCTATAGCAATAACAAAATAGAATAGTTTTTTTTTTTCAATAATTTTTTGTGGAACGGGTAAAAACGAGTAGGCCCTATGCTGGGTTCCTGTTATAGTGAACGAAACAAAACAAAACCGTTATCTTCCTGGTGCATCCTTTAGTCTTATATTACATCTTTAGGAATAATAGGCCTATCTCATAATATATTACTGACGCTCCTTCTAAGAAGAAGATTTTGAGCCTACTGCGTGCTACGCATATTCGTGGCCTGAGTCTAATCTTGCATTTTGATTAATGTCTCATAGTGTTTTAAATGATGTCTTAAGTTTACTAGTTTCCCTGATTTGTTCAAGCAACCCATTCCATGCCCGGATACCACTTGGGAAGAAAGGGTTCTTATATGCATTTGCTATTGCATGAAAATGGTCAATGTGGTAATATCTATAGCGGCAACCTTTTGATAATAGTAGGCCTATTCCAAAGTGGGAATTCTAATTCATTCAGCGTGCCAACAGCCTTAAAAGTCATCCTGCTCTAGCAATCAATTTCTTGTAGAAGAGACTTGAATTGATTTGTTTTTTTAGTCTTGTGGGTGCCATTAAAAAAGCTCTGTGTGCCAAGATGGGCACGCGTGCCGTAGGTTGCCGATCGCTGATCTATAGCATTCATATTGATAGATTATGCTGAAAAACTAGCCAGACTCTCAGTCTCAAAAGGTATTCTTTTGTAAATAAGGACAACAGTCAATTCCTTATGGAAGCGCAGGCGTTTCCATCACTAGGTCTATTTAGGATATTAGGCTATATGTGGAAAGCATTCATCATCAAAATGTGTCTGAATAGCAGGTCCTAGTAGCACAAAATGATTAACTTGCCTCTCTATACAACGGGTCGGTAACCTTTTGCTAATAGTATGCCAAACTAGGATTCCTAAATCATTCAGCGTGCCAAGAGCCTAAACGTCAATATTTTTTTACAATACTTTTTTTTTATAAGACAATAAAACTCCTATCAAGAAAGTAAAGACAATTTATTGAGAAAATCGTTAAAGCGTTTTATATTTAATAAAAAAATTACTGTTTGTGATTATCATCCTTTTTATTTGCATTTATACCAAATTCAAAATTGTATTACTAAACTTTCACATTTATGGTAGCTCTAATTAAGTGATGAAAAACACAATAGAAGTGAGAAACAATGGCATCAGATGGACTTTGTTATCAACACTCGAGGATTTAGACTATGCTGATGACCTTGCACTTTTGTCTCACACCTATCAGCAAATGCAAGCCAAAACAGACAGACTAAATAATTTTAGTTCTCAAGTTGGACTCAAAATAAATCAAAAGAAATCTGAAGTCATGGTGCTAAATACCACTACTATCATTCCAGTCAAAGTTGACAATAAAGATCTTCCTAACTCAGAAAAATTCACATACCTAGGAAGCTCACTCACACCAGATGGAGGAAGCAAAGAAGATATTCAGAACAGACTGAACAAAGCAAGAATTGCATTTTATAACATGACCAACATCTGGAAATCCTGTACATATAGTACCAGAACGAAAATAAAACTATATAACAGCTGTGTGCTTCCTGTCCTTCTATAAGGTGCAGAATGTTGGCGCATGACACAACAGGACCTTGTGAGGCTTTCAACTTTTCACACGAAAAACCTCAGGAAGATTTTGAAAATATTTTGGCCGAAGAAATAACCAACGAAGAATTAATGTCCCAATCCAACCACGAAGACATGGGCACAATCATAATGAAAAGACGTTGGCGATGGATTGGCCATGTATTGAGAAGAGAGGAAGGGAACATCTGCAAGACAGCACTACACTGGACTCCAGAAGGGAAAAGAAAGAGAGGTCGGCCAAAAGTAACCTGGCGCAGAACAGTGGAGCAGGAATTAAAAGAATTTGGTCACTCCTGGGGTACGATTGGAATTGTCGCACGTGACAGAGAAAGATGGAAGGACTTTGTTGCTGCCCTATGCGCCCACGGCGTTACGGGCAGTAAGTAAGTAAGTAATTAAGTTCTAAACATTATTATTTGGTTTTCAACACTGAGCTATGTGGTTTTCAAGATAAGAATCTTGCAGCTTCAATATTAATTACATTTTGTTCCCAGTTTCGCTGATAATGTATTATCTTTGTTAATTTCTTCTTAGGTTTGTGATTAGGCTACTGATGTTCAGCGTAATTGATAAGAAGTTGATACAAATTGGGTAGTTGATGTAATGTTAAAAATGTGCATATAAATTCTTTATTCGGAATTTAATAATTTTCAACTACCTTTTACATTTAGATCATTATAAAGTTTTAAGTTGTAGGCCATTTAGTCTTTTATACAAAAAAAAAAAAAACAGCAACATATTATAGTCATTTTTGAGTAGTGTATTGGAAGTGACCTTTTTGAATGCTTAAAACAGCTTTCATGTGCAACACATAGAATCACCTAAGAGCGAAAACCAGCAAGTTGCGAACACCTCTCGAAAAAACGTTCGCAGTTTCCCTATTTTCAAGTCTACTACGAAAACGAAAGTCAATCTAAAGAAAGTAGTACTTCCTCAATATCCTTAGGTGGTTTCAATTACGGGAAGAGTTTTTTTGTGATCAAAAAGTGCCGACATTTGGTGTCTTTAAAGAACCAAGTAAGACTATTTAACACAAATGTTAAGGCAGTCCTCCTATATGGCTCAGAGACCTGGAGAGTTACTAAGGCAAATACAAGCAGACTCCAGACTTTTGTTAACAGATGCCTGAGGCGCATGCTGAAAATTCGATGGCCGGAAACCATTTCATGCGTCAACCTATGCGAAAAGACCGGACAAAAACCCATCGACAACAGTATCAAAAGCCGTAGATGGAAGTGGATTGGTCACACTTTAAGAAGAACAGAAGACAATGTAGCAAGACAAGCACTTGACTGGAATCCCCAGGGCAAAAGGAAAGTGGGCCCAGGCAAACTTGGAGGAGATCGGTCGTAGGTGAGGCAAAGGTTGTTGGCCTCACATGGACACAAATAAAGGGACCCTCCCAAGACCGAGACTGATGGAAAAGTGTAGTTGCGGCCCTATGCTCCTATGGGGATATACAGGATTAAGTCAAAGACAATAACTACCCAGTTTGTATGATTACTACTTATCTATACCGCTTAACTATATACACCAATGCACACAAATCTTAAACACAAAGAGGATGCTTGTGTAGTTGGGGTGGGATGGATAAGTAGATAGATAGATGTGTGGGTGAATAGATAGATTGGGGCGGTGGATGGATGATTGTATAGATATGGATGAATGGACTCGTGAATGGATGAATTGTTAAATGAATGGGGTTGGCTAGAAGGATGCATGGATAGATAGACGGGGGATGGATATATGGATGGAAGTGGATCTAATATTTATCAGAAATGGATCAGCGGACATAGGCTATGAATGAACGGGTAAAAGGGTGGGGATGGATATATGATGGAAAAGTGGATGTGATATGGCCTTTCTTCTCCAACCTCGACAAGACTATTCATGCAAACATATAAAGAAATAGAAATAATTTTAATTATCGAAAGGTTAAAAACTTGTTCTTATAAAAATAGGAAGAAAAAACAAACAAATTTATATATTTTTTTATTATTTTTTTTTTGGAGATGTAGGGTAAGTAGGCTTACTAGGTTAGATTTTATAGGGTAAATTAGATCCTATTTTATTATATGGATATAGATCTGTATTATGTATAATTTATAAAGCCTTTGTTGTCTTTATATTTTTTTACTACAAACAAAATACTACTAAACATAGGCCCTACATACTACAAACACATGAGCTAGGAACCAATTTAATTTCAATTGCAAATATAACAATTTGAAACAAACATTCCGACGATTAACGGTAATGAATGGTAATTAGAGTTAGCTGTTAAAAATCTGGAATTGATTTCCTGCCGAGCATACTTTGCTTCATGATCAAATAAAATGTAAATGAAATTGTAATAGGCTACTTATGTGTAAACATATTTATAGTACAAATAAAAGTGCTTTTTAAGACTGTGTTAGATTCATTCAAATTCTTTGAAATATAAACAACTTAGTAGCTTTATACTTCAAGTAAGATGGGGCTAAAAGATTGTCCGTCGCGTCGGTTAGATTTTAATAATTTAATAATAATAACAATAATAAATAATATTCAACAATAACATTTCGGCCTAATTATTTTAATTTACAGTCTTGACGTGTCTCCACCTATTTTCTTTTTTATTTTGGCTTTTATATTTATTTAGTCTTAGTACTACAATATTATATTTCAACAAAAGTAACACTACAACAACAATTGAATAGTCAATACGACAATAGCAATAACATAATTCCGACATAATGAACAATTGACATTAACAATAGGTAAATACTAAAATAGTAAATTGACAAGAGACAGCCCCTTTTAAAGACAAAGAGCTACCAAACAAATTAGTAGCCTAAATATTTAAAATACTATAGGCCTACTATAGTACTATAGGCAATATAGGCCTATGGACTTTATAATACAAAAACATGTGGGCCTATTTATTCAGCTTAATTGCAAAGAAGTATAAAATAAGGAATATAGAGGCATATTTATACAAAATTAATGACGAGTGGAAATATATAGGGTTACTAATGTAAACAGTTGTTATTAACTAATCAGAAACGGGTAAATAAACACGTGACATTAGATGCGAGATATTTGGCAGCCATTACTGGGCTTCATAATCAGGGGCGAAGCCAGAAATTTTTTCCAGGGGGGGCTGAACTTTCGCGTGACAAATATTTACCAATTACCGGGGGGGGGGGGGGGCTGAACTTTCGCGTGACAAAGATTTACCAAATTTTTAGCAAATTTAATACATATTTTTAAAAAAAATGAGTTGAAAAAGATATTTTTTTTTTTAATTCCAGGGGGGGCTTAGCCTCCTTCAGCCCCCCCTGTGGCTTCGCCCCTGTTCATAATAGACAAGATCTAACACCCTGAACACATAACAATCATATAACATAAATTTCCACCTACAGAATCTCATCAAATTTTTTCAATAAAAACTAACATATTTTATCTAATTATTATTTGTGATTTCGTGATCCTAATTTACTTTTAATTATTTTTTCACTTGAAACCATTTTTTCGGCTTAGTTTTTGAACCAGTACAGTTGTAAAGTTTTTAAAAAATTAATAGCAGGCGTGTTGTGAAATATGTGAACCTTGTCATCTCACTTACCTTTAAATGTAAATATTAAAAAAATTCCTTTAACATTAATTAAAATAACGTACCAACAACGCGTTGCATAAAACCAGGTCACAGTTTTTAATACACAAATCGGAAGCCTCAAAAACAAAAATTGTCACATACCTAAAAATAGGCCTACTAATATACTAACTACAATTTAATTTTAATTTAGCCTGGCCCTATTATTTACTTAGGCTTAGCCTACTTTAGTCAGTTCATAGTGACTTAGACTAAGTGGTTAGAGTCAAATTTTGCTAAGAAACAAAAATGCTTTCTTATTAATTTATTTGCTTTTTTAAGGCTTGATTTCTATTAGTACTATTAGGCCTAGTCTTTAAGTTTAGTTTAGTCTGAATGATTATTTTACTAATACTAAGCATAAGTCATAAGGAACTTACTTAAAAAATTACTATATTTGTGATAGTTTGTATGAAATATATGCATTGGCACAACACAATAGGGCCTAGTTTTTATGTTCATTTGCCTATTGATAATTTCTTTTTAAAATAAAGCCAATTTATATAACATTATTTACTACATGAAGTAGGCCTAGGCCTTGTTAGTAGTTATTTATAGTAGTGTAGAAAAAAAAAAGGGGGCTGTTATGTGCATTGTCTCAGTTGTGTACTAAATTGACTAAATGCTAAATGTTTTGATATCAAAATGTGTTGTTTCTTTGTTACTAAAATTCTATTATGCCAACTCATTAACTAGGCAGTGGAATGTCTCTAGCTTTGTATCTAATATTTGCCTAACTCTTCTTTTTTATGCAGGTAAGAGATTTATGTTGTGTGAAGCAAGAAAGAGAATACAGAATCAGTGGCTGTAGACTAAACTAATGTTTTTTCAAAAGTCAGAAGTAAACAGTATAAAACAGGAATTGATAAAGATAAATTTTTTTCACTTTATTAATGTCCAGGTGCAATGCTTAAAACCAGCATTGATTTTTTTAGGACCAGTGGACATTTCTTCAGCAAATACAACAGAAAATGTATAAAAAGGAAACGACTTTTCAATAGGCCTAATGAACAGATGTAGTGTATGGTACAAAGTCCATTTTTTGCTTTCAATAACTTGATACATAGATTGCATAAAGTTAATTTTTCCTTGTAAGAGAATGGATTTGATTGAGAATGGCACCGCTCAAGTAGAGGGGGATCATATTAGAATTATACCCCAAAATTTTGACGAGGATTTTCCCAAAGTGAAACGAAAGAGTTCCCCTGCTAAAGCCAAAGTAAAAAATGGCATGTCAGTGAACAATGTTGAACCCAAGCGTTCCGATGACCAGGCAGCGTCAAATTTTTCAGCTTTGAACTACAACTTCTTACGCCCTGGGTTTAACATGTTCAAGTGCGACATCTGCCTCAAGTCATTTTTGAGAGAGGACCTCTACATGGAACACCTGCAGTCACATATGATCGCCAAACCGTACAAATGTGAGACCTGTCTCAGAACGTTCCTAAAAAAGAGTTACCTGAAGAACCACCAGTTTGTTCACGCAGAGGTCAGGCCGTACGTTTGTCAGGTTTGCGGCAAATCCTTTTCGAAAATTACTTCTTTCAAAGATCACGAGCTGACTCATGGGAAGGAGCGCCCGTTCCAGTGCGATATTTGCAACAAGGCTTTCCTGAAGAAGAATTACTTGAACCAGCACATGATGACACATACAGGAGAGAAGTCGTACATATGTGACTACTGCTTTAAGCCATTTTCTAAGCTTTCCCACCTGAAAAGGCACGTCCTGGTACACACGGGTCAAAAACCATTCACCTGTGCTACCTGCAACAAATCCTTTACGTGTCCCTCTAAAACGAAGGAACACGTCGCGGCCCATGTCGGTGTCGTGCCCGTAAAGGGGAGAAGAGGGGGCAGAAAAAAATTTCACCCCTGCACTGCCTGCGCCGAGGTCTTCAATAAACTGTCGCTCTTGAAGGAACACATGCTGACACATAAAAGCAAAATTAACTATAATAATACTACTGGCAGTGTCAATGGAAACACAAGCACGAAAACTCGAGGCAGACCCAGCAAGAAAACCTTTTACAAATGTGATATATGCAGTAAGACTTTCTATAAATTGTCTGACCTAAATCTTCATCTGTCCCTATTGGAATGCAACTACATGGATACGCTTGACAATAAAGAGCATGCTGACGATGGCAATCCTATGGATCATTTGCGTAGTGGTGAGGAAAACCCAGATCTGGGTTTGGACAACAAGCTCGGCCTTGCGAACGGTTTTGAAGCAGGTGTTGTGAATCTAGTGAATCCCTACAAATGTGAATATTGTGAACTTTTGTTTGCAAACAAGCGCTATTATAAAAAGCATGTAAAGCGGCACGTTGGCGCTAAACCGTTTCGATGTGATGTCTGCCTAAAGGTGTTCTCTAGCGAGTGCTACCTAAAGAGCCACAAGCTGGTGCACCTGAAAGTGAAGCCATTCAAGTGCGACACTTGCAACAAGACGTTTGCCAAATATTCGTCCATCCGTGAGCACCAGATCATTCACTGCGGCGAAAGGACTTTTAAGTGTGACCTGTGTGACAAGGCCTTTATAAAGAAAAACTACTTAAACCAGCATAAACTGATCCACACAGGGGTGAGGGCATATATTTGTGAGTTCTGCAGCAAACCTTTCTCTAAGATGTCCCATTTGAAAAGACATCACATGGTTCACACGGGGGAGAGGCCTTTCTCCTGTGAAACCTGCAACAAGTCTTTTACAAGCCGGTCCAGTCTGAAGGAGCACCAGTGGACACACAACACGGATGAGGCAGTGAATTTGGCTCTGTACGACAGCCTGTTGGCCAGCCAGAAAACGCTGCTTCAGTCCGGGATCAGGGTCTTCGAGTGTATCATATGCAGCAGGAGGTTCCCGAAAAGTTATGCCCTGAAGAGGCACCTGCTGGTACACACTGGGCACACGCCATCCCAGAGCTGCACGAGCACTGCACCGCCTCCGAGTGCCCAGAGCCCCGTCGACGAGAAGCTTCAGCGGCCCACAGAAGACATGTTCCACTGTGAGGTGTGCAACAGAAACTTTACGTCCATTTCCAGGCTAGACAAGCACAAACTTCTGCACATGACGAAGGTCCCCGGCTTCAAATGCAAGATTTGCGGTAAGTACTTCACCAAGGCCTGCAACTTGAGCTACCACAAGCTCAAGCACACGGGAGAGAGGCCTTACAAGTGCGACATCTGTCTCAAAACGTTTCTGCGAAGCAGCCACCTGAAAGAACACTTGAACGTTCACTCTGGCATCAAGTCCTACGTTTGTGAGCAGTGCAACAAGTCCTTCTTCAGAAATTCACATTTGAAAAGACATTTACTGATCCATAAGAGAGAAAAAGAGCAGAATGCTTAATATTATTATTAAGCTAAATAAATATTGTGAATTTTTTTTATTTAACATAGTCTCACCTTTTTGCTTTAAAAAAATTGATCTTTTTTTTAATACTTTAACATTATTATTTGCTTTTATTTACTTAATGCTGAAGAATTTTTGTATCCAATTTCATGGCTTCTTGAGAATATAAATATATGAAATAAGTTATATTTAATCAATGATTTTGTAAGTATTGTTTACTGTTAATTTTCTTTCTTCGGGTTCATGCAGATGACTGTCTTTGGTATTTGGCACACAATTCCACTTAAGATGGAAGAATTTTCCCCAATTACCAGTTGTCTGACTGCATAAAATAGCATTTTTATTGCTTGTATTGCTTGTATAATTTTGATGTATTAATTTTATTTGCTATGTTAAACAATTAATTTTATATTATCATCCATCTGTCCTATGTATAACATATGGGTGTTTGTCCCAGCCTTTTTTTTATCTTACCATCTGCAAGCATATTCAGATTGTCATTCTAAAAATCTTATGTATTCACGACTGGAGGGTGCCAGTCTACCCAGCTCTTATGAGTACCTGACACTATGTGGGTGTCTGTCCATGTTGCCAAAAGACTACGGGAAGTTATAAAAGTGTATTTCTCGCCTCAAGTACTTTACTGCTCTCACTCTCTGCCTTGTGTTATTTTAATTACATTGTTGCTTGATATATATTACTGAATTATTTTTATTTTATTCATTTATTTTCATTCAAATTTTTTTTAAATTGTACATTTAAAAATTGTATATATACATTTTAGGAATGTTGTTGTTTTATTTAAAATGATAAAAACAATGTGTTATAATCTATTGATGTATTCTGCGGACTAAACGTAGAGCACTGTTAGCTCAGCTTGTGGTCAGATTTTGGCTTCTATAATTAATGGCACTTGAGTATGTTACGTAACGGGGATGATTTGAACCTTTGGATGTTTCTTCCAGAAAATCCTTTACTGGAATGAGCTAAGCGTCTCTCTGAGTCCAAACGTAATATAAGAGTGGAGGACGGAATTTCCTGTCATCTGTCAGGACATTGAAGGGTACACGTCCCTCTGGCCTGCTGTAGGCTGTGTTGTGGCCAGGTTATAGTCGGCCATTCACTTATCTGGAGTGTGTATAGTAGATTTTAGTTCCCTCGGCTTCAGGGCAGGCTGTTGTGTTGTTGACTTCTCCTCTCATCCCTCCTCCATGAGCTCAAGGCCCATGCATTGAGTCCCAGGGCCAAGATAGGAGATGAGGTGATTCTTCAGACAATATGTTTTATCACTTTCAACTGTGAAAAAACAACTTCCCATCCTGTATTATGTGTATAGTGTATGTTGAGTTAATGACACTTTGATTTTAACTATGTTTTATTTTGTTTTACTTTAATGGGAAAGGAGAATCTATAAATTTTTATTATTTTTTTTATGATAAAATATAATCAGTAATGTGAATTATTATTATTATCCTGTGATGTTGATGTTTTTTTCGATTTAATGTTAACAAATCTTACAGCTTTGTTTGACAATTTTTTTTTAAATTCCTGTCTCAATTATATGTGGCTTTGGATGAGTTATTTCATTTCAAAATTTTTTTTAATTTATGATATAATTTGTGATACAAATGGTATGTGGTTTTTAAACCTTCTCTTTACGAATAATTGGTAGGCTTATTATGATTTATTTTTTAATGGCAATGACGGCGTGACCTATGTAACCAAGAGCCGACCTAAAAAAAAACAGTTGTAACATTATATATAGATATAAAGTTCAGCCCCTCCCTTTCCTAATGAAAGAGGAGATTGTGTAGCCCGTGCAAAGCTCTGGCAAATTTACGTTCCTTAAATAGATGAGTTAGCCTCAGTAAAACTTGACTTTTAATTTTAAACAAGCCCCCTAAAAAAAAAAATTAGGCCTGCTCTGATATCAATTAATATATAATTATTTAGAAGAAAGCTCTAAATGACGATACATTTTACATGTTATCTATATTGTGCAGGAAGGCAGAAATAGGAGAAGATAGTTTGCTTTAAACATGTTGAATCTGTCCATTGGATTTAGTTTTGTAGTCAACTGAAAAGTTGTTTGATATTTCTGGACTGCTGAATGTGTGTCTCATTGGAAATGTTCAGGTGTTAACTTATAGTTAACTTATACCTTCTTGCCACGGGCTAATTTCTTGCTATGCATATACCTTCATTACAGGCTATTACTAATTGCTCCCCACGGCCCAGAATTTGTTTTTAGAATGGATTCCGAAATTAAATGTTTACTTTTTTGTAAAAAGTGATAACAATGTGTAGAAAGTTAATTGTTTTAAACTTAATAACTTATCTTATTATTATTAGAATCATCTAATTCATAAAATAATTGGATTTTTTCATATTAATTCATAAGAAAAATTTTCATTGACACCAAAGTTCATAATAGTAATAGCAGAAGGTAACTTGGTATCACCCATTAGAACTGCACTTCCAATATCACAAAAAGCAACAACTCAGTAATTAGTAATTGGTCAATTTTCATAATTTAAAAAAGCGAAATAAAATTCTACTATTCAGCTATCAATAAAACATTCTGCCTGACATTATGGTGAAAGGTCATATCCTTATTTTTGTTCTTGTAATAGTCAAAACCCTTCCTTGAGGGAAATATATGCCCCTGGGCCACAGAAAATGGCATCGGCTGATGGAAATAATATACAACTAATCAAATGAATGAGCTAAAGAAAATATGCAATATTAACTACGGTAGCCATCATTTAAGTTCAAGCAGATTTATTTATTAGTTATGAAAGAAAGAATAATATTAACCCTTCCTGTACCGACCTACTTCTATCTATGCTGCCTTCAGTTCCGCTGTAAGGGTTAAGTATTAAAAACTTTGCTAATATTTTCACTGATACTTTGTAATTATGGTGTGGGAAAAAATATATTACTGTATTTATTATTGTTGAGTAAGTTAAATTTTTGGCATGATCGATTTTAATAATTTATAATACAAATATATATGTAAATTCTTTTAAAGAATGTTTTAAATATTATTGAACTTGAGCCATGTATTTAAGTATTTATATGTAATAATATTACACACTAAAAGTGTTTTTCAATGTATTCTATATTCTGAATATTTACCTAAATAAAGTTAATCTAACTACAGCTGTTTTATCCAGTTCTTTAAAAAAAAAAAGTGAATTTTCTTCATTTTTATGGTTTCTATTTAAATTTCTTATCACTGCTGCTGATAGCATGATACAATCATGCCATTATTGTTGCCATTGTAGACAAATGCTATATCTAGGCCTACTCATTTTTTAAAATGGCTACCAGATCTTAATCAAATATTTTTTGTAGTACCCTTTTTTTTTACAGTACAATAGATTGGGAAAGCGTAAAGGCTGCTGGAACATTGTGCCGGCCACATGCTCCTCTTGTATCTGGTCACAATAACTATAACTGATGAATGTGTCATTAACTAGCACCAACTGGTTTGTAAGATATTGCTGTGGTGTGCTTGGGTTGGACTTTATTGTGGGTTTCTTATTTATCCTGCCTATTATACAATAATGCAGTATGTATTATACATTGTATATACAATTTATGTCACACATGTAGCAAAGTATCAGTCTGACAAAATTGGTCCATGGGGCAGGTGAAGCAAGAGGCAGCGTCCACAATGTCCAGTGGCCTTTAGTTTACCCTAAGTAATGGGGACACCCTCCAGTCCTGGGAACAAATCTTAGTCTTCACCAAAATTTGAACTTAGAACCTTTGGTACACGTACTGCCACTCAAACAAATAATACATTCTGTTTATAAATATCATATAGCTCTTATACAACCTATAATAAAAAGAACAAAGCTAGACCTCCTTTGATAAAGAAAACTTAAATTTTATTATTTCATTGAGTACAGCAGTACTGATGATCCACCACCAAATAAAAACATAAAATCTCTGACCACCAAACACATATACACACAGACACATATACACACCTACTCAAAGATTTTTGAAGGTTTTGATTGCACTGATCTGTTGAAAGAACAACAGCACCTAAAAGCATCAACATGTTTGCTTTTGATTTAGGTCTGATTACCGGAGTATATTTACTTTTTGATTGGGTTTATAGTTTGACAAGTTTTGCATTTTTAAATTCTAAACATTATATATTTATGCATACATTTTTTTTATAATCTCATTAAATTTGCACAGGGTATTCTTTTTAATTGATTTTAATTTCAACATTACTCATAAAGCCTTTTTTTTGTAATGATTGTTAAAACAGGTCTTAAGAAAAGAAAAACAATTTCAAACATAGTAAAGCTTAACTGATAAAAAAAAATGCCCGCACAATAAGACACACACGCACAATAAGACACACACGCACAATAAGACACACATGCACAATAAGACACACAAATAAGACACACACACACATTAAGACACAAACACACAATAAGACACACACCCACAATAAGACACACAAATAAGACACACACACACAATAAGACACACACACACACTCACACAATCAAAGAAAACAAAATATTGAGAAACCACGAGGTTTAAAGCTATTTGGAGGGTGACACAAAAACGTCCAGACCATCAACACAACCAGCATGTGATGATACCATGCCCTTGTTAAACACACGAATCACACAATCATGACAAGTCTCTCACAGGTCTCCCCAGCGTCTCAAACATTGTTCCCACGACCTCAAAGCTAAAGGCAAGAGACGCAGCGCCTGTAACTTTTTCATATTTTCCATAAATTTGAATCCAATCAATAAATTAAGAGAGAGAGAAGAAATAATAATTAAAAGACTAGCTTTGTAACGGAGTTGAAGAACAAATCAGTTTGAAATCTACTCACAGGTTGTGCACAGTTTTCAAACTTCTCCAGAGTGTTCACCAGAAACATTGGTGTTTTTAATATTATTGTTTTCGAGCTAAAACTTTTTTCTATTACCGGTACAAGTAAAATTTAAAAACATAAAACTCTTAGGGCTTCAGCCAAGAAAAAAAATATTTAAAAAAATGAAAACAAAGATAATAAAAATATAAAACAAAATCTCAGTGGTATTTGTGTAGAAAGTAGAATTTTAAAATAGTAACCAATGGAAATGCAAGAATATATTGATCTGCATTCTTCTGTAGTGAATATGTGATAAACATTAAAAAAAAAAAAACAATAGAAAGGCAATGATAAGAAAACCAAAGCTCCAAATTTGTGTCTGTCTCTAAAGAATATACCAAGAATTGGACCAGATTTCTTGTGACAGTATTCTTATAGCCAAGTGCTAAAAATGTACCTAGCAGTATGTTGATGCCATTTCCTTGTTAACAAACACTGCTCAGGCTCCTAATGTACCTAGCAGTATGTTGATGCCATTTCCTTGTTAACAAACACTGCTCAGGCTCCTAATGTACCTAGCAGTATGTTGATGACATTTGTTAACAAACACTGCTCAGGCTCCTAATGTACCTAGCAGTATGTTGATGCCATTTCCTTGTTAACAAACACTGCTCAGGCTCCTAATGTACCTAGCAGTATGTTGATGCCATTTCCTTGTTAACAAACACTGCTCAGGCTCCTAATGTACCTAGCAGTATGTTGATGCCATTTCCTTGTTAACAAACACTGCTCAGGCTCCTAATGTACCTAGCAGTATGTTGATGCCATTTCCTTGTTAACAAACACTGCTCAGGCTCCTAATGTACCTAGCAGTATGTTGATGCCATTTCCTTGTTAACAAACACTGCTCAGGCTCCTAATGTACCTAGCAGTATGTTGATGCCATTTCCTTGTTAACAAACACTGCTCAGGCTTTTAATTTCACCACATGTGAAGCTACCAAACTTGATAGAACAAAAAAATGCTTGACAAAGACCTCGACCCAATAGGCAAAGGTCATGAGCAGTAAGTGTACTGTAACAGGTTAGTTCCACAGAGAACAGAGCAGGGTCAACAAATGTCCAATGCTTATATATTATTTTCCACGAGAAAACCTGCATTTCTAGATGCCAATATAAATATAAGTTTGTGTATTCTGCATGATCTGTTTCACTGACACTGTGTATGATTAAAACTCGGTAAAAATGTTTTATAATTAAAGAGTTCCCAGGGTTAAGTGCAACATAAAGATTCTGTCACTTCAAAAGTCCCACACCCTGTATTCAAAACCCACTCACACACTGTTGATACAACACTTGCCCAGCTGTCATGTTAGTCTAGTTAAGTCATGAGCTGTAGTGAAATGAACCAATCAGAATTAAAAAAATTAACTCACACCAAGTAACATTCTTAACATGAAAAGAAAAAAAAAATATTTTGATAATACAAAAACAAAAAACAGACAATAGTTTTGAGTGAATTGAGATAGGAAGAAATAAAAAACAACATGAAAAATAAAAACCATAATAAATCAAGGCTGAGAAAATGAAACATTCGCCGACGCCAGACTCAGGGAAAGCACATCAGTTTACATATTTAGCATCTATACACAGCACAGCGGCTGGCATAGCAGGTGGCTACAAGACTACAACAGCTTCATCACTTTCAACCATAGAAATACATCGCCACCCCTCACCACCACTGAAAAGGTCTGTCACATGGGCAACGAGGCTAAGTTTTAAAAATTGCCCAACACCTGATATTCACGTACACAGTTCTACTTTCTTTGTGCCCTCACAACAAAAACAGCAACAAAATAGACATGAGAATAGAATATGCTGCTGCCCCCAAAGGTTGTCAAATGTTGGCTGACAGATTAGAGAAAAACAAAATAATGAAAGAAAAACTGTACAGTACAAAGTGTTTGAAACTTTGCATCCAGTGAGGTGTTAAGATCAGGGACAATAATCTTCTCTGGTGTAGCAAAGCTTTCAGATAGAGATAAAAATATGACTGAAAAATATCAATTTATGATCCAACATTCCAGTTACAACAATTTTAACTCTTTCTATACTGTGAAACACTGAACTATTCTCATAAAAAAAATGTTTGAGCCAGTCTAAAAAAAAAGCATACATAAAGAAAGATTAATGTGTACACATTTGAACATGTTATCTTGTACAATATTCAATGTCAACCTGTCACACACAGAAACAAACAAATTTCATATCACAAGAATGTAACACCTTCACCCCTAAAAAAAACGTTCAAGAGATTTACCAGCGTCATTTTTGTTTTGTTAAATGATTGAAAAGAAAAAAAAACACAAAATGTTGACAACAATGAACAATATTGTCAGGAATGGCTATGTATAATATATCATATATAGTTACAACAGAGGGGGGGGGGGATGGAAACACACATTCTTCATTCCACATCCATAAATTAAGTATATCATCCTCAAACATTTAAAGGGGAGGGTGTAAGGGTCAACAGTGAAAACCACATTAAATAAGTTTCATTCAATTACATACCAGAGTAGTGGATAAACACACACACAGAAAATCCATGAGCAGGGGGACATTCATCATACCGCTACAGACAACAGTTAATATTCAATTACATTTGACGCACTCCCAAACAGCGTAACTCCTTTCATGGGGGGAGGTAACCAGAACCCGATGAAACAATTTCTTAAGGCTTTATTTAACATGATTTCTTTCTTTAAAGGGCCATTAAGGTGTGCTGAAAAATAAATGCCTTAGCAACCACCGTGTCAGAGGCGCCACTTAACCAACACATCACAAGATGAAAACCAAAGAGAAAAAAAAATGTTTGAGAGAATGTAAATAAATATCACTGATTTTAAATATAAATGTAACAATTTGATGATATGGGTAGGTTGAGGGAAGTGGGGGAGGGGTGTGAATTGGAAGAAGAAGTTTTTTTTATATATATATAAACTCTAAGCCTCTGTTAGCAATAAACAATGTATAGTTGAATCTCACAGACGTCCATTCAATGAGCTTTTCTCTCACGCAGGAAATATAAGATGCCTAAACTTTAATAGAATTTCTTCGCCTGGGCTTCTTTATTAGATCTGTTAAAAATAAACATAAAAAGAAAACAATGTTATTCTGGAAAGATAAGCTAGAATTAAATACAGTGAACCCTCGCTACTTCGCAGTTCGACATTCGGTGATTTTCATTATATCATATGAGAAAATACATTGCGATTTTCCGGAAATTTGGAAAATAGTCGCGATATATGAAGGCCCAAAATATTTCATTAATTCCATTAAAAGATTAATAAAAAAAATTATTTCCTAGTCTACGAACAACAAAACAAGTGTGAAATAGCATATATACATACTGTAGCAAAGCAGGACGTTTGGGCACAGCCGTTTTGGCGCGACCGTTTTGGCGCTGGACATTTTGGCGCGATGGATTAAAAACAAATCACATCATTTAATAGAAGTAACTTAATAACTTCATTTGAGGAAAACAATATTTTTTGTATGTTAAATGAAACAAATAGTATCCATTTTATGATTTTGATACAATTATATTCCAACTTAGGAATCACTGCACAGTAACACTTGAAAAAATATTGAAATGGTAATAGTAATCCAATGAATATCAAAATCACTTAATGTGTGCCTGGCAACTCACAATATATTTATTGAAATGAGGACTTAACTTAGTGACTTATATTCAGTTGTCTCAACTGAAACTGCTTATTTGCCGCTACCAATCTAGATAACGTCAACCAAATAATTATCTCTGATTTGTACGCACGTAGTTGACTGGACGCAATGACCACTCCTCATTGACCATTCCAAATCAAAATAAGTTTTTAAAGTTTAATAGTCCTATGTATGCATTAAAATGCATCGTTTTAAATTATTATTATTTATTATTAGTTTTATTTATTATACAACAAAAAAATTAATGTTAACCTCAATTATTTCCTCGCGCCAAAACGGCAGCGCCAAAACGTCACGTACCGTACTGTAGATATCTGTACATTACTGTAAAGGGTGGTTTGTTAACAGTACGTAAAGAAACGGTTTTAAAAATACTGTTAAATAAATACTGTAAACATGGTGTCCCTACTTTTATGGATTATTCGGCTATCGTGGCGGGTCTTGGAACCTATCTACTGCAATAAATGAGGTTTCACTGTAATCACTTTGTAACAAGGATATAATTATTGAAGAAACAAAAAAATTGTTATCTCTTTATACAAAAAGGGAAAACTTTTTTTTAATGATCCATTAGAGGTTAGTTTTGTTTAGTGTTCTAAAATAAATGGACACAGCTAAGACCACAGTGGCAGACACATGTAGTTCTCAACCAATGTTTCTATCTTTATACAAATAATAAATCATTTTTTAATTATCCACTACAGTAGAGGTCGGCAATCTATGGCATGCGTGCAACACAGAGCGAATTTCAACTGCACGCAGAAGACCCTCAAAAAGGCAATTAGAGTCTTTTCCATCCTGTTAGAGCAGGATACTTTTTTAGGCTATTGGCACGGTGAATGAATTAGAAATCTTACTTTGGCACACTATTATGAAAAGGTTGCCGACCTCTGCACTAGAGGTTAGTTTACAGTGTTCTAAATTAAATGTGCTTCTCATACACACAGAGTCAGACAACATGCAGTTATCAACCAACGTTCATTTACCTATAGACCATGTATCCTATGGTGAGCACAAATTGAACTATTAAGGCAAAGAAGAAGACAGTTGATGAAAGGCAGCCCTGGGATGATGAAGGTGGTGGACACTGCAGATTGGCCTGAAAGGAACAAAAATATTAACATCAACTACAAGAAATCAACACACAAAATAAACTTTCTACAATGATAGCCTAGTAAAGTAAAGTACCCTTCGGATCAAACTGATCATAGGGCTGGTTTAGCAGCGTTCACCAGTTTCTGTGGCCACAGCATACTAGGGGATGTGTGGCTAGCATAATGCCCAGCCGCCTTTACTAAATCAGAGCTGGGTAGACTCAGGGACACCCTCAAGTCCTGGGAAAAAATCCTAGCCACCACCAGGATTCGAACCCAGGACCTTTGGATCGCCAGTCGAACGTGCTGCCGCTCGGCTAGTGTGCCACATAATAATAGCCTAGAGTTACACAATATGGGGGGACGGACAATATTTCATGTCATCAATCATAAAAGTTTACACATGAATCATATCGGGTTCTTACTCTAAAATCATTTCAAAATTCACAAAATTTATTTTCATTCACCAAACCGATATGTGTGAACTATCTTATTGTCAAATATAAAAAATAAAACTTTTATGGATGTCCATATACCAATATATAATTGTTAGAAATAAACACTAATGGGAGTTAAGGGCTTTTTAACCTTATAATCTAATTAAATAGTTATTCAATATTTTAAGACTTAAAGCAATATTTTTCAGTCTACGTTGTCCATTTTAGCAAAATAGTGCAAAATGTGATACACTGATAATCTTAATGTTAACAGTTAGTATATATAAAATAAAAATTCACAAACTTTCCAAAAAAACTTGGTTGATAAAATTTTTTAGATTTGATAAACTTTCATTTTGCCTTAAACTGCCTATTTAAATATGCTGAAAGGTTTGAGATTCAGACACGATACAAACCTGGGGTTTGTTTATAAGTTCTTTCAGGTCACTGCCAATATTTGCCATCTTATCTTTCATCTCATGCAGCATCATCTTGTCCTGAACTGAACCGCCGCCACCTCCACCGCTGGCCTGGTTCTGAATGGTGTTGGCCTTCAGCTGGATGTCGTTGACTGTGTACCTGAAGTAAGGAGAGGAGTGACATAAAACAGTGTCTAATACAGATATATATGTGGATATGATATTAAATGACAGCCTATCTAATACAGATATATGGGGATAGATTATTAAATGACAACATATCTAATATAGACGGGTTTTTGTACATATTGTTATGATATTAAATGACAACTTGTCTATACAAGTATATGGGACTATAATTAAATGACAATCTGTCTAATACAGCTAAGATTTGGATATATGGTAAAATTAAGACATTAAATGAAAACTGTCTAATACACATAATATTTGGATATTTTAGATGACATTAAATAAATTAAGTTAAGATGTGGTTTTGAAATTAGTAAAGAATAAATTGATCAAAGTTTCTGTGGCCACGGTATACTGGGGGATTGCATGGCCAGCACAATGGCCAGCCGCATTTACTTTACCAGAGAGATGCACTTACTTTAAATCTCCCAGCTGCTGAATGAGTGAGTTTTGATTATTTATGATTCTGTCAATTTCATGCCTCTGTAATGTTCCACCAGAGACCTGAGGCTGCTGTGTGCCACCCTGAAAATAAAGTGATAAGAAACTCAGACAGCTGACACCAGGACACACATAAAACAAATACAGAAAAGAGCTACAGGGTTTATTACTAGTGAATATTCCTAACTGACAAGAATAACATCAACAGTTAAATCGCTAACCCTATAAACACCAGAGGACAGAAGGGCAGAGTAAAGTAGTAATTAGTGATGGGACGATTAATCGGAATCGTATCGGAATATCAGGATTTTTACAAAGTATCGGGAATCGTATCGGAGCTGAATAATTCAGACCCGATTCCGATACCAAAACGATTCTTAAATATACAGGACATAAGATAAAAAGCTGTAACACAGGAGTGCATTGTGTGGGGTTTGCATAATGTTCCTAACTCCCTTATATTTCTTCACTCTTTCCTGACCATTTTCCAATCCATTCAATTCAAGCTAATTCCAACTCTATGCAGTAACAGTATAGATTATCTTTCAAATGAATCTACCCTAACTATTCGGATAGTGGTAGCAACAGTGAAAAAACATTTTAGAAGTCAGAAGAACGATCATTTGCAGTTTGATTGCTATGATTACTGCCGTATTCCACGCACAAGTGTAAAGAACCACCTTAGATCTAATAGCACCCGAACAGAGTAACCAAAATCGCTTATAGAAAGTAGCTATGACATATAAAAATGTGAGTTCCAAGGACCTGATGAAGTGCGTCTCTATTAGTAATTATCTTGTAAGCGATTTTGGTCTCTCTGCTATGAGATCTATTGCTATTAAAATGCAATATGATTGTATTTGTTTAGTTTTTGTAACTCAATCTGGTCATCACCAGTTTTATTTATTAATTTCTATTCATTTTATTTCAGAGCCCAAATTAATAATGCTGAGTGCCAGCAAAAGTTTAATACTAATACATATATGTAATAATGTCCAGGAATCGAAATCGTATCAGGAATCGAAATAATTAGGTAGAATCGGAATCATATCGGAATCGTTAAAAAGTTCGGTATCGTCCCATCACTAGTAGTAATAATATATAAGGTATTAACTTCTAACTAAGAAGTATGACACAATTACAATCTATTGTAATGCTTTAGATAGACATAAAGACAAAAACACTTTTTTATCCGATATGCAGGAACAAATGCACACAAGTGCTCGTTCTTCCATAGTGGCATCCGAGCATAGAATAAGTTGACTGTACAAACCAGAAAACCAGTAACTTAACATCATTAAAAACACTAATCAAAATGCAAGACTATATTCAAACAACGGATAATCGTAGGACACAAAAATCTTGGTCTTCTGTATAGAAGGAGCGTCTGTAACATATGAAATGAGATCCTCTTGAAAGTTTCATTGAATAGCAGAAGAAAGTTGAATGCACCTAAGAATGACACAGTAGTAGATAAAAAAAAAGAAGGTAAAAAATGACTATGATCACGAGCAAGTTCTAGGGTAGAAATGACTTCACTGCTGATCTATTGACCATTTGAAAGAAAATGTCAGAATGGCTATTCAATCATTGGGTTAAGTAAAGAGACCCAGGCAGACAAGTCTTAATTTGATCCATAGGACCTATGAAAGCGTCGCTCACAAGTATTAGCTTGCCATGCCACAATAAAAGGAGATTGTACGGCCAGCACAATGCCCAGCCACCTTCACATTGCACAAATTAACGTCAGGTACCCAAAAGAGCTGGGTGAACACATGGACACCCTCCGTACACAAGTGGGAGACTTATGTTTTAATTAGATATCGAACTAATGTCATTGCTGCCACCAGTCGTGGGAGTGTTTTTATCAATGAAATTTTACTCCACCACTAAGACTTATCTTAGAAAACCCACCAATAAACAAAATTCAAATTTTCTAAACAGAATCTACAAATTTCATGTTTGAATAGTCTTAAAATAATGTCAGATTGATAGGTTTTCCTGACCAATTCAGGCAAAATGCCACTCTGGAAAAAAGAGGAGCTATTGTACATTTCGTCCAGGCACTTGAGGATTTCAACGTTACCTGAACCTGGCCTTGCTGCCCTTGTCCAGACGGCATTGAGTTGATTCTGGAGATGACCATCTCCTGGCGGCCAATCAGCTCGTCCAGCTTCCTGTTCACGTCCCTCAGGACATTGTTGATCATGTTCTGACCATCAAAGATCTGTTTCATTTCCTTTTCATTTTGGGACTGGAACTGGATCAAATAAATAAACAACCGTACATTAAATTTTACTTACTTTACATACAACTTTGTAACAATGTATTAAATGACAACTTTGAAAAACAAAATGTAAATAATTTTAAGATAACGTTAGAAATTAATTTCATAAGCACTTTTGCTCCGAAGTATTTTTTACAGCACAGTTATAAAACAACGGAACATAATGATTATACCTATTCAGACATGCCTACCCCTAAGGACTAAAAAGAGGAACAATCTTGATGAAAAAGAGGATTTTTCAACAAAAAAGCGGAACACCCTTTATGTAACAATCTTTTATAACAAAAAAAAAAAAAGAGGAACATACCCATCAATTTACTATTTCACTATTTAAAATGTAGGTAGGCCTACGTTTTACAGACAGTTGGCAATCAATCTAGATCTAAGACCTAAGAGCTTAGTACAAAGAACATTAGGCCTAAATCCACGTTTTTCTTTGCTGAATAAACTCCTCTGAATATTCCTTCCTATAAAACTGTCTGTTTTTTTACAGTTTGAACAAATCAGATTTAAACTTTCTGAGCTAGGACGTTTAGACATTTTCACAATCTTAGCAATACAGTAAAGAAAAATTTACAGTTTGAACAAATCAGATTTAAACTTTCTGAGCTAGGACGTTTAGACATTTTCACAATCTTAGCAATACAGTAAAGGAAAATAAGATTCCTTGCCAAACACGTGTAATATCGCAAATAAAAAAAAAAAACGTTAGAAAAGACTAGAATGTGTCTTTTAAAAAACTCAGAAAACCCAAGTAATAACAATATCATTGTGACCTTATTTATCCCTTTGATTTATCAACCTAGACACGGACTATATTTCAACACATGAAAAACCCAAACTTTCCAATTTGGCGTAACAAAACTAGTAAAAAGCGGAACGGCGTAACATTGTGTGTTTTTTAATAAAAAAGCGGAACAAATACGCCAAAAGCGGAACAAATACGCCAAAAGCGGAACGGTAGGCATGTCTGCTATTGATGTATTTTGAAGTACTATGTAACTAGGGTATGAAGCTGCATAATATATGAATAACTGGCCTGCAGCTCTCATTGACCAAATGTGTGCCCCACCCCCCTGACCTATAGCTTATATAGCAATAGAGACCACAGGACATAGATGGATCAAACTGGATTAGTAACCTATTTTGTTAGCAATACTTTGGAGGATACAAAATGTCTGTATCAGTTAGAAAACATTTCAATATTAAAATTATACAATTTGAACTGGACATGCTTAGAACTGTATGGAGAAAAAACAACAACTCACCCACTGGTCATCTCCTTCTTCTTCATACTTCTGGTCAGGGTGCTGCTTCTGATAACTAAACATACAAAATGGTATCATTAATATTTTTTCTTAAATTAATTACAGCAGAGTGTTTTTTTATTTTCTGATAGTATATTTAATTCAAAGAAAGAGTATCAAAACTTTTATTCCCTAAGAAATTTTTTTACAGAATAGAGTCAAAGCCCCACCCAAATTTAAACTCTCAAATGTTTCATTTAAATACTAATTTCGTCACAGTCATTTCACAATCGCCTAAGTCATTTTTGGGGGGTTTTGAGTTAAGAGTCAAAATTTATAGTTTAAACAGTCTTCTATTACATTACATGGCAAATCGTCCATATCTTAAACCAATCAGAATTTTTTTTTTACAAAATGTATCAAAGTTAAATAACGGATTGAATAAAGATGTAATTCTGTTTTTTTAAAGTTTTCTCAAAACATGAAAAAAATGACAGGCGATAGTGAAATGACCCTGACAAGATTATGTTACAAAGATTTTTTTTTTATAATTGCTTTTGCTCCTATTGAAATCAGCAGTTTTATATAAGATCTAACAAATTTTTTTATTTATTTCTGAAAAAAACACATTATAAAACGTCAACAGCAAAGTACATGAAATTATAATAATGTTGTACTTAATACTGCAAAAAAACTTAATTTAATATTAATAGACTGACTTTTGGCTTTAGTTGGTTAGCTTATCTTAGTACACCAATTATGATTTTACTAAGAGGCTTTATTTTATATATTACAGACGCTCCTTCTATAAAGTCCCATGCTCATATACGGTCTGAGTCTAGTCTTGCATTTTTATTAGTGTTTTAAATGAAGCTAAGTTAATGGTTTTCCTGGTTTGTTCAGGCAACCCAACCCATGCCCAATACCCCTCTGGAAAAAAAAGAGTACTTATATGTTCTTGCATAAGAAAATCATTATAGTTTTCTTGTTTCACTTACTCTTGCTTAGCCTTGTCCAACTCATCCTGGTACTGCTGGAACTCTTTCTCAAACTTGAGCCTTTCCTCCTCAGACACTTGACTGGTGTCAACAGTGGGGTCCAGTAGGGAGTGGGTCAGCAGGTAGAGGACATCGTGGTCATCTGTGAGACATAGTCAAAATCTGTATTGCAAGGTATCTATGCAATATAGCGATTTTTTTAAAAGTAGAATGCCCTTTGGTCCATAGGACTAACAGAGCAGAATCCACCATACCTATTGATCATGACAAAGGGAGTGTAAGGTCAACACAATGTCCAAACATATTTTTACTTTTCCCAACTGATGTTATGTACCTTTTCAGAGCAGTTAGGGCAGCCCCCAGCCCAAGGAATGCCAGTATTTGATTGTAATATAATGTAATTTTACAAGACATAACGATCACCAATAAAAATCACATAAGTGTATAAATATGAATTTTCCTTCCCATTTTTTTTTGGGACCTTGGAATTTGGGAAACGCTGTCCGATAAGATTGCTCCTTGGATCACAAGTTTTAGACAGGATAAGAAAGAGAACCTAATTTCCAATTAACTCCTTAGAGACTTTGACACATTACACAGGTAGGATTAGCCCCAGTCAGGGTTCTTACTCTAAAATTATTATTTTTTTTAAACAACCTTTTCAAAAATTGTACAAACCAATTTTTAATTTAGTGTGAAATTTAATAATGTTTATTGACAGTGTATATAAGTAGTCCCAATAAAACTATTGTTTGTGGATGTTTGTTTTTTTAAAACAATAAAAACCTTTATAATAATAATTTAAGAAAAAAGTATGATGGGAACAGAGGTCTACTTTTTATTTCTTTTTCAATTAAAAAATTTAATAAAAAATGTTCATTCTTTGATGCTCATTTGATCACAAACCCTCAATTTTTCCCAAAACTTTCTCAAACCTTATGGACCCTGGCAAGTCTCAGTACAGTAGGAGGACTTCTACTTGTCTGATTCTATTGACATTCAATTGTCAGAGCGTTCTCTCCACTTACCAGCCAGACCTCCAGTAGCTGCAGAAATGCCAATGTAGCCTGAAGTAGGGAGCACAACATTGGAGGCACTCATACAGATTTCAAAGTCACTAGGGTTGTTTGTTAAACCATTATGAACTCTGACCTGAACATTAACAAAGAATGCTGTTAGTTTTGCAAATATGTATCTCTCTCTCTCTCTCTCTCTATATATATATATATATATATATATATATATATATATATATAACTCATGTTTGTTGGTTTATTTTGATCTATTACACTTTGACCATATATATATATATATATATATATATATATATATATTATATATATATATATATATATATATATATATATATATAAGGTCAAAGTGTTGTAAATCAAAATAAACCAACAAACAAGAGTTATATGAAACTACAGTTAAGAAAAGAAAAAAACAACTAAGCAGTTAAGAATTTAACTGTAAACCCAAGGCCTTAAAAGGACACATTTGTTAGTTTCTCAGAAACAAAAGATTAGCAAGTTGACCTTAGGGTCAACCAAACAGATGATTACATTTTATGGGGGATTTATGACTTAATGATTTTACAGACGTTCCTTCTATATAGAAGATTATTACGCCCCTAGGCCCAAAACTCCTATAGTGCGGCAGGGCTAGATGCCAGGCTGTATTGTTGACAGTCCAGTGAACTAGCCACAGGACCAGGCGGAGGACAGAAGGGTTTAAATACTTAGCCAATAAGTTTTTGCTGTAAGTCAAAGACTCAAAAATAATTTGAGCTGATGCAAAATGTATGAATTGCAGTCTTTATTTTTCAACTAGTGATTTTTCATCAAGGATAATCAATTTAGAGTGCATTAGTACATGGATTGTATAGATGCTTTGAAATCAAATGCACACAGTAGATGTGTTTTGTTCAGATCACAAATATTTTCACAATTCAATCTGACATGCTGCACAGGGTTGTGCATCAGAAGTCTTGCCGATATTTCAGTGGGTATGTAAGTCACTACAGCACCAGATATATAGAGTCATTTTTAATTGCCGTTCAGGTCTAACAGAAAATTTTTTTGATACTTTTGTGGAAAATTCATACCATATTACAACATGTGTATTAATTAACTTAATTAAGGCATACAATTTTAATAAACAGAAGAAAAAAACAATGTACTGGTTCCCCATTGGTGGATAAAATTGGGAACATAATGATAATAATACATGAACTAGGGGTCAAAGCATATTTCATTTCCATTGGCAGTTGTACACAATCATTTCTATTGTACATGACCATGACCTGATCCCATGTCTAAGGATGTAGAAAGTCTAAAAATATCACACTTCACACAAAGGCTTGACAGATTAAAACTATGATAACCAATGGGTATGAAAGAAAATAAATTATTTTTAAAAAAAATAATTAAGGTTCAACTGTTCCAACTCAACAGTTTTAGATGAACTGTGAGAAGAAACAAGGGCAACAATGGGCAACAATGGGCAAAGACGCAAGCTTACTGTCAACATTTGATTGTAATACTCTATTTTCACTCTGACGGGGAACGGCTTGTTACGGAAGTCTCTCAAGCAGCCACCCAAGTTTTGCTGACTGCCATCACTAAAAAGAAAGAGAAAAAAAACAAGAAAAAAATACATCATTAGAACTAAAAAAAAAAATTTTTTTTTAATTGTAAATCAATCATTTTACAGTTTAAACTTTTAACTTTAAACAAACAAAAATTAAGTTTAGTTGACTTATGAATTCAGCATGCCTCACTTCACTTTACATTGATACAAGGTAGTACACGACATTTAACACAATCTTTAAATACCAAAAGTTTTGGCCATTGCAAATAAAACCCCAAAAGAACTTTTATTTTAAATAGACCAAGCCAGGGTACATAAAAAAAAAAATTGTGTTAAAATTGTGTTATTACTGGGGTGATTTGTTCTAAAATTCACCCTGTTGCCAAGACTTAACTAGTGCTTGAAAAATTACAACACAATCATCAGATAAGGCATGTCTTTATAATGGAAAAAGACAGCACGGATAAAAGGTTCTTTTTTATATATTAAAGCAACCATTTCTTTATCACATCTTGTAATAATTATAAGTTATTTTAGTTTTTTAGTTTCAATGTGACAAAACACTGCTTGGGGAGACTAACAATAAATAACAAGAAATCTAATAAGTGTCACAAGTTTCTTAATAGCAAAAAACACAAATATTTTCAAGTACCCTCTCTTAGGGCCATTTTGGTTTGTATGGCTTATAGTGGAACCAGTTGTTGTTTTTTAAACCCCAAACATACAAAAGGGATAGTGAGGCCACCCTTTACTTTTATACCCATCTGGTCAGGCACACAGCAGGGTTGGGGTGGACCCAGGGACACACTCCCGACCCAGCGGGAAAACCAAAATGTGCTGGACCACATAAACAGTTAGTAGCCAGTTCATGCCACAGGGTCTAGTCAATCTAAATCAAATATTTTATTTTAACAGTTCAGAATTAATTATAATATAATAAGGTATGCTACACAACTCTATTGCAGACCTTTCATTATACAAACATGTGGATTTGACATAGTATTCTTATTTTTTTATGAATACCTCAAGCAAAAAATGTCAGCAGAGAAAAAATTACACAAAAAATGTAAAAGTGTGTAGAAATGATAATTGCAATTATCAAGAAATTACAACAAAGCTACAACATTCATTTAGGTAGCTAACAGAAATTGTAAATAATAACATTAACTTATTCTGTATATTAAAAAAAAGAAAACAAAACAATAGCAGAATTGTTAATGCACCATGATATGTCTTTAAAAAGTTTGTGTATTCTATGTAGAAACATTTTCTATTTACAAAACAACTTTAACATACTTTGACTTGCCTAAAACCACAATAGTTTACTATGCCCCTGAACTATTACAATATACCCTGCCTAAAACAACTTCAAAGTACTCTAACCTTGCCTAAAACAACTACAGTGTAATAGTAATATGCCTAAGACTTAGTGTGCCAGGCCTTGAGCAACTATAACAACTAACTACAGTGTATATGCCTAAATCTCAGTATGCCATGCCTAGAATCATTTCAATGTACTTTGAATTGGAATTACAACAAATTACAAATACAGTGTACTAGGCCAAAAACAAAAAGAGTTTACTATGCCTAGAACAACTTCAATGTACTATGCCTAGAACAACTTCAATGTACTATGCCTAGAACAACTTCAATGTACTATGCCTAGAACAACTTCAATGTACTATGCCTAGAACAACTTCAATGTACTATGCCTAGAACAACTTCAATGTACTATGCCTAAAACAACTTCAATGTACTATGCCTAGAACAACTTCAATGTACTATGCCTAGAACAACTTCAATGTACTATGCCTAGAACAACTTCAATGTACTATGCCTAGAACAACTTCAATGTACTATGCCTAGAACAACTTCAATGTACTATGCCTAGAACAACTTCAATGTACTATGCCTAGAACAACTTCAATGTACTATGCCTAGAACAACTTCAATGTACTATGCCTAGAACAACTTCAATGTACTATGCCTAGAACAACTTCAATGTACTATGCCTAAAACAACTTCAATGTACTATGCCTAGAACAACTTCAATGTACTATGCCTAAAACAACTTCAATGTACTATGCCTAGAACAACTTCAATGTACTATGCCTAGAACAACTTCAATGTACTATGCCTAGAACAACTTCAGTGTAATCTTAACACTACACACAACCACCTGCTAGCAAGATAAAAAAAAGTATTAGCTCTTCACTACATTAAAACAACAACACCATTTGGTCTCTCTTAAGTGATCAATAAATGTATCACACTCACACTGTTGAGTCAAATAATTCTCAGCTGCAGTAAATTGCATTTCTTGTTCGTGACTAGAGAATGTCATGAAATTACTCAATAAAACCCTGGGACATGGATCACCTTAAAACATGTGCTGACTGTACACTCGTAGATCATAAATCATCATAGGCAATAACAATAGGGCATTACTTTTGGGCAATAGTAGCTTGATCTAGAATAGGGCATGACTTATGGTCAATAATAACTTGATCTAGACTAGGGCATTATTTATGGGCTATAATAACCCCATCTAATACTTATTACTTTAAAAAGATAAAGTTTATCTAACCAACTTTGTCTGATCATTGTGGAGACTAATTCTATACAATTTTGGTTAAAATACCATGAAATGGATGGCACTAGCAAAAAAATGTAAATGAGAAACATTGTCTTTAAAGTCTACTAAATTAATTCTCTGTCCAATTCAACTTTTTAAAATGTTATTTTGAAATATAAAATGACCGGTATAAAAAAAAGTATTCAATGAAAAATTGATAGCCCAATTAAACTTTCCATTGTTGTTAGTTATAAGTAAGTGATGTAAAAATCTGAAACTTAAGAGCGTTAGTATACAGAGGTCACAGCTAAAGTTAGTGCTATGCAAAAGGTAGGGCTGACATGCTGATTATTGTTCTTCTCATCTATGAAGTTGGAAAATATATTTTACAATGACAAGCTGAGCAATAAAAAAAAAAAGTTGCAGAGCACACAGCGCTAGGGGTTATTCAACTTTGCCTGTTTAGTAAAGCACCAAATAAAATTAACACCACCGGTGCGCAATGTTAGGCAACAAGTATATAATGAAATCTGAAATCCTCAGTGTCTTCACTGTCAGGATGAATGGCCTTTTTACACAAGTCATTGAAAAGTAGACATTTTTCATAGTTTCAGAGGGGACAAAATTCTTTGAGAAGGAAAAAATACAACACTGCAAAAGTTTACGCAACATTTTCAAAGCCTGTCAAGTGCATTATATTTGGTAAGTTACTTTGTTGAGTAACTGAGTAATCTCTAAAAACAAACATTCACTTGGAAGGTCTAAAAAAAACGTAAAGATTTTTAATGAAAGTAAATATGGAAATTTAAAAAAAAAAAACACTTCTTCCCTAAAGTCTAAACTTCAAAGAAAGAAAAATATTGATTTACTGTTAAAATGACAAGTGTTAACACCCCAAGCAAAGCATTAAACCCAAGCGTTAACAAAGGCTGAATGTTAACATAGAGTCCTGAAGTTACCAAAGCAAGACTTTTGTTTTTATCAAAATGACAAGAGGAAGAAGAAGAAATAAACAATGGTTCTCGCTGTTTCAAGTATTGATTCATCTCTTGCTAACTGTTGAGAAGGCCCCCCCCCCCAATTACAACTTACAATCAAACAAAGATGTATCGTTCCATTCACAATATTATTATTATAGACTGGACACACTTTAAAATATTGGACCAAATAGGATGATTCAATTTCAATCTGATGACCTCAATCAGAAGTCTTCCCTGGGGGTTTATCTAAAATTAACTTTAAATCTATAAAAGTTCTAATATAATATTTTGGGATTTTTTGCAGAGATGGACATATTCTTTTTTAAATATGTTCATGTCTATTAAAATCAAAACTTGTTTTTTTTTTATAGATAATCCTATTCTATTTTATTGATATAGCTTTACACTATCAAAAAGGTAAACAAAACCAACAATTTACTATTTGAACAAATGACTTGAAATGGGTGCAAAAGTCAAGGTTGTGTTCAGAAAAAAACTCACATGTGCTTTACCAGTAAAAGTCAGGAAAAAAAACTAAATGAATAGGACTAATTTGATATCTTATACTCTATATACCTTCTATATACAAGATGAACAGTAATTCATCATTGAATCAAGTAACCCTTTATTAGGCATCCACTTAATAAGGGATTTTGGCTGCGCTATTTTTTTTTTATGTTTAATGTTAAGAAACAAAAGATACTTTAAATTCAATGTTACGCTGCACATCTTTTAACTCTAAGACAACTACTATTCTATATTTTTGTCTGAAGCTAAATATCATACACACACATATATAAGAAAAAGTTTGCTGAAACTGAAAGATGTAGGCAAGGCTGTAACTAAAAGAACTTCATTTATCCAGCTTGCAATTTTTTAAAGTACTGCTTTAACAAAAAAAAGCAACACAAAATGAAATTACTCTCTCACACAACACAGACACAGCAGAAAAGCTTACAAAGTCTACAGAGAAAAATTGTGTGTAAAGCAGTGGTTCCCAAATGGGGTTTCCGCTGAGCCTTAGGGTTAGGTGGGAGTTTTATTTCAAGAGTTCTCAGCTCTGATACTAGCATAAGTTTTGTTTTAACCCATATGTTACCATAGACGTCACATAGATGTCATGGAGTACGTACATTTAACTACCAACATCATCACATCCAGGTAATAATACTTAAAAAAATTGTAAATGTGTAAGGTAAAATCAGCAACTTATTTTGATTAAAACCGCCTGGTAGTTAAAGGGTTAACTTTAATTCTTGTGGTCCCACAGAACATTTTCTTTTTTTAGTTTTTAGGGTTCCGAAGAAAGAAAGAAAACATTTGGGAAACACTGGTTTAATAAGAAGTATAAGAAAAATAAACATATATGAAGAAAGTACAATTTGTATTAGACAACTACTACCATTAATAAAAGTATCCAGTGAAGTACATCAATATTTGTACACATACAAAATATTGAATGTTAGAATGATTGAATAGAATAAAAAATTACAAAAAAAAAAAGAACACACTACTTCCATTGTTTTAATTTTTTTTTCTGAGAATGTGAAATAAAACAACTTACCCCATTGTGCGCTCCAAGCTTATAAAAATAATTACAAGTTTTTGTTTTTTATTGCATATGTTTGTAGATGTAAACATCAGGACTAACAGTTCTTTTTTTTTAAAATGTATTCATTTCCTTAAATAAATAACCTTTTCAGAAAGCTCACACAAAATTACAAGTTTGTTTGATAACCAAAGGTGTGTGGCAGGTGGAACCAGGTGTAATGCAAGTCAAAGATATTAATATTTATATCAGTTGTTTTTGTCGTGTTTTTTGTTCTTTATTTTACATAACTAAGAGTAAATCCTTTAATGGCAAAGCTTCATCCTAAGTGTATATAATTGTGCAATACAGTCTAATGCAGGGGTAAGCAACCTATAGCACACTTGGCACACAGAGGGATGATTTTCAATGGCATGCAGAAGACCTCTCAAAAAGGCAATTCAAGTCTCTTACATAAGAAAAGAGGAGGGTGACTTTTAGATTGTGTGCATGCTGAATGAATTAAAAATCCTACTTTGAAACACTCTATTTTCAAAAGGTTGCCGACCCCTGGCATAATTCTCAGAAAAAAATAATCTGAGAAACTATTATTTGGTGCACAGAAATTAACTAATATAATAAATATGTACTCCTAAAATTTTCTATTTTGTTTTAGTGATGTTGAAAAGTTAGTATTAGATATGTTACTTCAACATCATACCATGATCATGTCAATATTTTTTCATCTAAACAAAATAGTTGAGAAAGAGGTTTCATATTTATTTGTATATTTCATGTATTGGATGTATAGGTGGGGAAAGAGCGGGGGCCTGTTTGGTGTTGAAAACAAACATGCCGACCACAAATGCTCAGACAAAAGTTGGTCAAGTCTTTTGGGACTAGCCTTCTCAGTTAATGCTATGAAAAATACCTAGCCAACCACCCAGCCACCTCCCACAGTTACATCTTCCAGAACATGCCCTTAGAAACATTTCTGTTAATGTTTTTTTGAACAAACAGCTGTATCATAAATGAGGATGCAAAATGCTCATTTCAACACCCATGAACGGATAGTAACTGGTTCCCTAAAGATATTCTCATGATCTTTTTTTAAGTGACCACCATTCTGTTAGCTTTTGCTAACGTGTTTGTTCATTAATTAACAAGTGAATTTTTTGGACACAAACAGAATACCACTTTGTCTCAACAGTGACAGAAAAAAACAAAGGTTAGTCACAAAGAAATATAATTTTAAAAAAAGGTTATAACAAATACAAGATGCAGAGATAGAGCATAAATCTGGGTTTAATGTTATACCGGCAAGATTTACCTATTTCACTATTATTGTCACACAATGCTATCCAGTTCAGTTCAATTTCACTAGGGCTAGAGCAGCTTGACCCTAGCCTGTGGTGAGTGTGACCCGTGGGAGGAGGGGGAAACGCCCAAAATTAACACCGGTGATGTCAGACAATATACCAAACTGCCAAGAAAAAACTATCGCTGAATGGTAGGGTTGCTCAGTGTGAAAGTGTGCCAGTGTGAAAGAATGGATGAGAGCCACCAAGCCAGCTTGATATTTTTTTTTTTTTTTCACTTATTCTCAAACCTAAAATGTTCTACCTAAAGAATGGAAGGGGTCAGGGGTCAATAAAAAAATAAAACTAGCTGCTGCTTTGAAAGTAAATAAAGTGTTTGGATTTCATAATTCCAAAATGCTGGTTATTTTTTTTATCTAAAATATAATCTTTAAAATCTTCACCAAAAAAATAATCTCTTTTTTTTTAAAAGCCATGCAGCTAACTTTGGTGTATGTTAACCCCACAAAAGATGATATAAACAAAAAAAAAAGCTGTAACTAAGCCCTCTCTTTTTTTTAAAACTCATTTGCTACTACTGCGACTCAATGCGACCTACCCCCCTCCGTACTAATGCGCCCTAAAGCGGCCGCCACGTGTGTGACTAACCTATTGTCGTTTCTTGATTTTTCGCCATGCGTTCTGGATTTTTGTTTATGCTGCAAGCACGGTTTTTAAAAAGTAGGAATATAGTCTGTTTCGTTAATAAAAACCGGATGTTTTTATCTAGTGTCGTTTTTTTGCGCTGCGCGTTCAAAATACGGGTAGTTTTCAGTGGCCTTTCGTCTTGTAATAATTTTTTTTTATAGCCTTCGCTTTTAATTTTTTACTTTATTAATCAATAGCTCTATACCTCCAAATATAACATTTAACAACAGTTATGATAATAAGGATGCTGCAGATATAGACTTAGATGAATTTCCATTACAACTCGATTTTTGGGCTTTATTATACTTTATCGGACTTTGACGGTAGGGCTAGCGAAAATATTTAGTAGCCAAATCATAGGGTCTCAACATTCAGCGAATGATTCTACCGATAATTCGGCATTTTTTATGTATAAAAGTATACATTTCCAGAAAGCTAAGATATTTATCTATTTTATGATGTAATTTTTATTCACTTTGGGGAATATTTAGTCATTAAAAAAAAATATTAAAAAATAATGTACTAAATTTAATACGGAGTTCCTTCCCTCTGGCTAGTACTTTCCCGGGTGTCTTTGGAAACTAGGTTAGAGTAGCAAATGAGTTAAACATGTATCGGCCCAATCACACGTAACAAGATCCTTATATTTAAATGCAACACACATAAAAAATAGCTACCCAGTCTTATGAGCAAAAAAAAAAATTAGTGGATAAAAATATTTGACTTACTTTTGGTGGTCGTAAGCCATGTTCCCATCATTGACCACGGCCATTATGTATGGATTATTATGCTGGGAACATAAAAAGAGGATAAAATATATGATTTATTCTGACAAGAACATATAATAAAAGTGTTTTATAGAGTCAGATCAGTGTTTCTCTATTATGTGTTTTATGCTGGTAACATTACAAGAACATAAAATGGTCAGATTTGTCACAATCAACACAAATTCAGCATTGTATCTTTATGAGCGTCATTTTTTTTTTTCGATTAGAAATCTATGCTTTGTTTTTTAATACAGTGTTCTTTAAAAATCATTTCAAAACTCACTACCTTTTCATAAACCAACAGTTGCAGGTATATGTTAATTGGTATTTCTGTAGCTTGAATTGTGTTTGTGAACAATGAACATTAGGGGTTCATACTCTAAAATATAGCTAGCAGTTATTTTTTTTATTCAAAAATGTTCACACTGCTATGTCCTCAACTTCACTAAACTTTGGTCAGTTTTCCCAAATTTTCCCAACCTGCATGTACCCTGTATATAGTGCAAGTATTAGCAACAGAAATGACATTCATTATGTTTATTTCACTAACCTGTCCGTCGTTGTCAAAAGAATCCAGGAACACTCCAAGGCCTTTCCATTTATCTGCGGCCCCAAACACCACATTGTCCGTCGGGTTGTCTGAGGCAGAGCCGCGCCCCTCTGTGAACCAAATGGCCTGAAATAAAATTTTAAAAAAACCCACTGTAACACAAATGTATATTTTTCACAGTGATAGTGCTGGAAAACCACTCATAGCCTGTAAAATACCTCAGAAGGTTTCATGAACCTTGTTTATAGTTCAATGACGTAACTTAGATGCTTTAAGATTTATTTATTTTTAAAGCTTAGGATTGTGACTATTTTTCTTCACCAAAATGTGACATATATATATATATATACACATTTCATGAGCGTCCAATTATGTTATCTACTGCTCAAGCTTTTTGCTATGCTACTAAGGATCTAATGATTTCTTTTTTACCAATCCATCAGCACCAATCCTGCCTCTGCCAGCTATACGAACACCAGCTTCTATTTCCCAGCCTTTACTTTCAAGTTTGTTCTTTGACCACACCGAGCCTAAAAAATAGAAATCAGTATAATAACAATAGGACCAGTTCTGTAGGTTCAATTAAAACTAAACAAATTGTTGTTGTTTTTTAAATAAAACACTGACAAAAAAAAAATTTTTAATAATATTAAAATTACAGGCTGTGGCTAAATTTAAAAAAAAAAAAAGAAACAAATTATCATAGTAAAAACCTTTTACAGACCTTGCAGGTCTACATATGGCTGACAAAGCAGTTAAATCATATTTTCTATGGCCATGGTAACAGGAGGATTGTGCCACAAGCACAATGACCAACTGATTTTATTTGTCTTAATTAATGTCATATTTTTAAGCATGTCTGAGCTGGGTATACCCAGAGGCACCCCCCAAATGTAAAGTTTTAAGTTTCAATTAGATAAAACAAAGTTTATATACATGGAAAGGCCTGGGGATTCTTTTGACAATGATGGACAGGTTAGGTTAAATATATATATATATATATATATATATATATATATATATATGTATATATATTTATATATATGTATATATATTTATATACATATATATATATATATATATGTATATAAAAGATGAGCTACCTTTCTTGCTCCTGAGTGAAGGAGTAATTCTGATACCCTCATCGCCAGCTAAAGCATCTGTGAGAGTAAAATCAAAATGTTACTGAATGTAGTTGTTTTTTTAAATGATAAATAACAAGAATGGGCATGCATTTGGTCAATGAGAGACGCATTTGATCACATAAAATATAGAACAATAGTTGGCTGAGACATTTAAACAATATAGAAGATTATTTTTTAAGTATTCTTTTCAGACTAGCTCTGTGCATTGAAGGAGCGATCCTATGATCTTGACATTTAAAGGGATTGTGTGGACAGAACTATGCCAGTCTGTCTTTACTTTCCTACACTTGATATAAATACCCATTAACACTGAGCTAGTTGATTCATGGTTGACCTCCAAACAGGGGCAAAAATCATGCTGTTGTATACAATGACCCGAGACCTTCAAAGCAGAAATCATTCACTCTACTACTAAACTGTCACTGGTTAGTAAGGGGCAAAGCCCTACAAAAACCCATGAAATTTTCGAAAAAAAAAACAATTTTTAACATCTTTAAAAAAAAATATGTACTAAATTAACTAAATATTTGGTAAAAGTTTGTCCACACACACACAGAATGAAATCATAGTTTTGCTTTGGGGAAAAACCCTGCAGGGGGGTGGAAGTAGTACAGATACATAAGCCTGTGGGAAATCTACTGTAGGCGGCGTGCCACATTAACATGCCAAATCCTTGGACAGGGTCTTGTTGTGCCCATCCTTGACCCACTACTTCCAAGTTACGCCCTATGACGTCCATTCTTTTTATAAAGATTTTAAAATCAATTACATTTTAGAGTTAGGCCTTTAAAAGTACCCCTCGGACCAAATTGATACGTAGGTCGGTCAAGCAGCCTTCACCAGTTTCTGTGGCCACGGCATACTAGGTGATTGTGCAGTTAGACCTTTGGTTAGGATTTAAACAGCTCTTGCTAGTTTGTCTGTGAGTTCCTTTGTCTTTTAATTTAACCTTGTTACTTCTTTTTTTCAAGTTAGAGGAAAATCTCCTTATTAGCAAGAAAACAGTTGGTTTGGTCTAGTGGTAAGAATTCTAACAGTTTAAAAAAATTTATTGAAAACTTGTTTTTCCTGGCTTTCCAATAATGCACAATCCAAAATGTTGGCGACATGCCAGATAATTTTGTTGGTCAATTGACTGGCAGCATATAGACTATAAAATGTTATGAATAAGATAGTTTCTTTAATAAATATTTTGCATCATTTTTTATTATTTGCTATTTTTAATATTGTAGGCTATCTGAGTAGGCAGCGCCTATAGTAAAGTACCCTTCGGACCAAACTGATCATAGGACTGGTGAAGCAGCGTTTACCAGTTTATGTGGCCCTGGCATACTCGTAGTACTAAGGGATGTGTGTCCAGCACAATGCCCAGCCGACTTTACTTTACCCCAACTAGTGTCAGGTGCCCATCAGAGCTGGGTAGACTCTGGAACACCCTCAAGTCCCAGGAAAAGAATCCTAGCCTACACCAGGATTCAAACCCAGAACCTTCAGATCGAACAAGCTGCCGCTCGGCCACCGTGCCCCGTTGGGCCTATCAGCTCTGGGAAATTCCAATGTAAGATTTTATATGCGTGAGGCCCTAAGTTTTCAAATGTGCTCCACTTAAATTTCAGGTAGTAAGTTTTCAGGAGCTATGTAAGCTACTTTTTGTATCTCCCCCTAAATTACTCAGTAATACTGAGTGTAGATTACAGTATAATTTATAGGGTGACAGGTCACTTCATCCCCGTCACTTAATCCTCGAGTCACTTCATCCCCAAACACTTATTCTTTTCTACAGCAATATGTAGTACATGGCTGACAATTTGAGCAGTTGTCTTATGGTAGACTTAAGGGCCACCTCCTGTGACGGTCTATTATACTAATTAACAGAACATTAATTAGTCTGTGATATTCCAATTGATGATTTCTACGTTTGAAGATAAAAGAAAATAAAGCGGTCAAGGGTATAAAGTTTTCTCAGCGTTTATCTAAGTATTGCCCCTGGCTTGATTGCTCGACAAGGTTTATTTAACTTGGCCACCAGTGGTACCGGTAACTCGCGGTCGGCTCTACCTTTGTTTGATACGTCGTGCGCCGGGTTGGCTTTGATGATAAAAAGCATGACGGATAAATTGTTTGATTGTAAATGTATTTCAGTGTATAATTTGATAAATTTGCACTAGATCGTGCGAGAGATTTCACAAAGTAATACACTTATTTTCCGTACTTTGTGTACATTTGTTAGGCTATGTATCATGACGTACGCCACTGAAGTTACCCTATTCTGCATTTTTTAGCAGTAAATTAACAAATGAGCTGTATAGTTAGTTGTGTTCAAAAGATTTGTTTTATATAAAAATATGGATGTAAAAATTTTTTACATTATCTGAGAAGTACCGAAAATTAGGTTGGTCGGAAAAAACAAGACAAAGGGGGGTAACTCAATTAATTTTAACCCAAATATATAAACTTCAGTTTTCCTTCTTTGTCTTTGTTACTCACACTCACTTCACTTAGACTTCAAAATTCTGTTATATTTTGGTGTAATTGGTTCTATTTTTTTTTTTAAGTTTCATATATCATTTTAAAGATCTTTTTGTCCTGAATACTAAAATCGAGGTTTCATTGAGCGATTCCTTTTCTGTGATTATTTTATTTAATGTTGAATATTTGTTAAATTTGCATGTTTTATGAAATAGTTTTACTTCCCTTGAGTACTTTGTGTTTTATTGTGTTACGTCCCTTTGTTTGTTTATTTTTATTTATTTTTTCTTTTATCCCCATAATATCAAACGCACACACACACTCTGTGTACCACGCACTTCTCAGACCAGATTTTTTTCCCCAGTCTCGGTTAGTTTCTAGGCTAGGGATAGGTTTGTGGTATTTTTTAATGTTTAGTATCGGTTAGGTTTCAGGGTAGGGAGAGCTTTGTAGTTTTTTTATTTGGTTACACAGAGCCAACCTGGCCATATCTTGGGACAGGAAGTGTTAGCTATAGGAGACGAGCATGGTGTCGTGATCTAGGGAATACGATTTTTTTCTTTTTTTTTTTTGTGCTAGGCTATTTCTTATTAAATATGGCAGGAGTAATTTTATTTTTTTATTGCTTCTAAGTAGGAATTTTGATTGAAAATTTTGGTACGTGGAGCTATTGATAGTGTCTTAATTAAGAAGCGCGGCAGACAATAATGTATTGTGTTTGATAAGCCTGTGACGTCACAAGGCTTTTGTAAAGACGATACAAATTATAATTTTTTGTTGGAAAAATTTTATTTTTTATTTTTAATAGTCTGCCGCTCTTCTTTAGGACACTTATCAATAGCCCCATGCGAAAAAAATTTCAGTTGGAATTTTTTAGAAGCCTACTTTTCTAGAACCAGCTACTCACTATACAGTATTACCAAAAATTCATTAAAAACTTTATTTTTTAGGCCCTTTCCAATTTTAATGAATGATATTTAAGGCCTAGGCCTACTAATGGAATCCTCTCTTCAACACCTTTCTATTAGTAACCTATATATATATAGCATACATAGCAAAAAAAAAATATGTATTTTTAAAATGCCATGTCACATTCACATAGGCCCAGGCTAGGCCTACCTACTGTAACTATAGCCTAGATGATAGTAGGCTAGTAGTAAGATAATTCTAAGTCCCTCTAAGTTCTAAACTATTTATAAATTAGAAGCCTTTGCCTTTATCAATCAGATTATCATTTATCTTAGAAGGCTTAGCTGCTCATGCCACTTAAATTTAAATGGCTACACATTAACACAGCACTGTCACTGACAGTACAAATCAAAATCAAAGAAAGAATGTCTTTTAAAGCTAAATATTTACATCTAAATTTCCTAACAGTAGGCCTATGGCCTATAGTATAGTCCTATAGACCCTAAGAATATGGACACTATGGTAGGGTAGTTAAGTGTGCCGTAGTGTCTAATGACCTGTTCTTGTAAATTTTTTAAGAAAATTTAAGTTTAAGCAGCTGTTACAGTTCAGTCAGGAGAAACCGCCCAACCGTGTAATTAAAAATAGTTCAGTTGAATAAAACAAATATACAAGTAGTAGAGCTCCGAAAACATACGGATCTCTTATTTGAATATTTCTTTTTGGGATGAATGGCAATGCAGGGATTATATTTATTTGCATCACTAATATTTGTATTAATAACAAACTATTAAGCACTATCAATATCATGATATGATCATTATGATGCATAATTTTATTACACGTGGACAAACGATAGGTCGTAACGTCACACAGTGACAGTGCATCACAGACCGGTATCTGTTGCTAAATATCTTTACTCACCTCCAAAATATTCCCAAAATGGAACACTATTGTCTCTTTGAACAAGATGAGGTCCCTTAAAACTTAACTTGTATTCAAATCTTCTTTTTGGGGCCTGGGCTAAAGCACTCAGAAACACGATAAGAAAAACTAAGAAGTGAAACGAAAACATTGCAGAAGACATTTTTTTGGATTTTAGGTCAAAGACTAAACGCCACCTCGCGGTTTATATATGTGTGTGTGAATTTATATAGTTCCGGTTCAAACATCAGGCTATAAAGAAAAAATGTAGAGGTGACCGTTATGTCCAACTGCTTGGTCGCGTATCGCAGTTGTTTAGGCCTACAATATAAACACGAAACATGTAGGCATATCAATTTAATCAAGACGTATCTCACTTCTTATGTCAATTTTTATTTTATGAACATTAGAACTGATTCGTAACACATTTGATGTTCTACTTTTCAATGTCATCATACACTTTCCCACGACAAAACGAAATGAATGAAATTAGGTCTATTAATAGTCTTTTTTGGGTAGGCTAACCAAATGTAGGCGACTACGTGTGCCTCGAAGACTGGAATACCTCTCTCCTTTTACATCATGTTTTAATTTGGGAACTGTAGTTTAATGCTGCCACGTTGAACGTAACTTTGTTCTATCCTATCAAATCCTACCTATGGTCGGTAACTACTGAGTCCCCACTGCCCCTTTCGGATATGTGACACAACCCAAGCAGCTTAAAAAATGTAGGCCCCTACATTCGTGCCTACGTTTGTGAAGGCCCTATGTAACATATGATTTAATTTGTATGTAGGCCTAAAATAAAAGCTTTATAAAAATCAATAAAAAAATAGCATACAGGTTACACCATTTTTTTATTTATTCAAGATTGACGCACTGTGCGCGGCTCGCGAAATGTGGGCCTAATTTTTATTCTATCAATTATCAATTTAGCGTATAGGTTCTCAACGGGGGCGTTATCGGCCCCCCCCCCCCGGGGGGGGGGGCGAGGAGCTTTAAGGGGGGCGCTGATGTTCCTCGGGCGGTGAAGGGCAAGTGGGTGGTGCAAACCCTACCTGATATAATTTGAACGGTTACACGACATTTAAACACGCGACAGATAAACACGCGACACATAAACATACGGACACCTAATTCTACGATAGATAAACATACGGACACTTAATCACACGACATTTAAGTTTTAAGCATATAGGCCTACGGACAGTAAATCATATAGCGACAGATAAACACACTTTTTCACTATACCATTAAATTAAATAGGAAAATAACATAGATAATGTTGGCAATAGTCATTGTTTTCACTCTATTTATTAACATTCTTAATATTATTTATATATTGATAAAATACTAAATCTAGAACGGTCTTTTTTTCCCTTTTTCTCTCTCCCTCTCTCTTTCTCTATTATTATTTGTGTTCTAATTTTCTCGGCTATAAAACATTTTAATAATTTATTATAGACAAAAAGTATAGGCCTACTGTAGGCCTACCCACTAGTAGAAAAAAGAAGTTTTTTTTTTTTTTTAATAAACAAGATATATGGGCTACATTTAACCACCTTGCAGTCGGATACAGTTAAAACACGAAAAAGGGATAGGGCTAGTGAAGACATAACGGGTTAGTGTTAAGTTCATTATGTAGGGCCTTAAAATGCTCGACGCCCGTACGCATATCTGCACACAGATAGTCTACCATCGTAAACGATTACGATGGACAGCCAGCCACGCGTGAAGTCCCGCCCTTTCATCCAATTTCGACCAGAGATAAATATAAAAAAAAAAGAACTGTGCTATTTGTAACATAGCCTATAGGCCCTAATCTATAGGCCTATTATTTTCCTATTTATTTTAATGGTAGGCCCTATAGTGAAAAAGTGTGTTTATTTCTCGGGGGGGGGGGGGGGGGGCGGTTGTTTGTGACGCCACAGTTCTTTTTATTTGCCGTCTGGTCGGATGAAAGGGCGGGACTTCACGCGCGGCTGCCTAGACCTGCGATCAGACGGCCAGTATTACATAATTCACTTATCCGTTATAATGTCTTCACTAGCCCTATCCCTTCTTCGTGTTTAAAAAAAATTACGCTAAACAGTTATAGGCCTAAATAAACATTTCATGCTTTAATAGATTGTCCATTTAAGGATTTTATATTTTAAACATTAATAATTAAAGAAATTACATAATATAGTGCTATTAAATAAGTCTCTTATATTTCTAAATTAATAATACAAATAAATTTGTTTTAAAATTAGGCCCTAATTATATTTATGTTTAATTAAAGAAGATGAGCTTAAAAACTTGTTTAAATGTAATTAGTCTATATTAATTAATGAGCGGTAAAGTGTAGGTGGCTTCTTTATATGCTTAAAACAGATTTGATGTGCGATAAAATCTGTTTACATGTGTAAGTTGAACCAAAAGCTGAAAGAAAAGGAGCGAATGCCTATCTAAGCAGTTGAGAATAGCAGATTAAACTACTTTCCTAAGCAGCTTCCTTCCAGATTTTTTTTCGCAAACGGGCACATTGGGATGCCCATTTTTTTAATGTTTTAAACTCAACTAGCTCCATTTTTAAATCGCCAATATTCCTCATCTTAATAATAGTTCTACATCTAAGAAGGTTGTAGTAATATCAAACCAGTTAGGCATGGTGTGGTATGAAGAAAGGAGTCTTGCGTTTGATTAGAAAACTCCGCCTTGAGTGCTTCAATGTAGCCTACTTAAATTCTGAAAAGCCCAACTATCTATCTTAATAAAAAAAAAAATAGGGATGCTCATATATAGTTAAATTTTTTGAAATTGATTAATCAAGATATGTCCAGTTTCAATGCAAATCCATTCCAGTAGTGCTTGTAAATGCAAGTTGAACGCACTGAAATGTGACAGAAACATCGGCTTCAACAGTCAGTTTTCGTTATTCAGAACCGGAAAATGTTGTCGTTTTTGTCAATAAAAAACACGGCAATTATATTAAGTAAAACACCTTTTTTTTTCTTACGTAGCTTATATAGAATCTAGTACCACCCGGCACCCGGCCACCCTAGTAATTTGCCACTGTATGCTGCTGCCAAGTTCCCCTAGTGGTGGTTGAGCTCTAGGCCTAACTTTAAGTGACGTTTTCCCATATATATATATATATATATATATATATATATATATATATATATATATATATATATAATAGGCCTATATATATATATATATATATAAATATATAGGCTTAAGTGATTTGTAGGCCTATAAATTAGATCACTTAGTGAATAAGAAGTGTAGGCTATCATAATGTGCGATAAGAATAAAAGACGTTAGAGCGCATTAAAAAATTAGATAAGAGCAGTAGGCTATAGGCTCAGTGGGCCTAGGCCCTAGGCAGTTAGTTCGGCCAACTAACTTATTAATTAACACCCATGTTAACGCCTTAGTGTAACATCATTACTAAAATCGCCGAATTTTATTCTTACACTTCTGGAAACAATATTAAAAAGAAAACTAGACTATATTATAGAGACTCTAATTTTATTATGATAGGCTTAATTGGGTTTGGCTACATGAAGCATTAATTGTAGCCTAGGCCTATTGCAACTAAAAATCACAACGACAATCTCATTAAATAGGCTTACCACTAGAGGCTACTTAGAAAGACACAGGCCCTTAATATAGGTTTAGCCTACTTGTAAAAAAACACAACCTTATTCCTATATGCTATAGGGCTTATGCAATGACACATTTAGGCCTAGGCCTAATATATTATAGTCTATTCCTATATGCATTGTCTATCTACACAAAATTGGCTCTACTAAACAAAATTTTCGCTATTAGAACTAGGCTATAAACATCGCTTAAACCTCTTATCCAAATGCAAGATTAGAGGCTAAACCATGATGCAATATAATCTTCTGTGGTCATATAGAAGAAGCGTGTGCGAACTAAACGATAAGATACACGCTACTTAAACGATGACCTAAAGGACAAACATTCATCAGCCAAGTAGTGGTCTATTGTTTAGCTCCCTTTACTCACAAACAAAATTGTCAATTTAAATACGAAAGGCATCCACATGTATTAAATTCATTTTGCAATCCTACCTAAATGAATGATATCTTATATGCTACTGACGCTCCCATGAAGGAAGTGTTGCAGATAATGAACACGAAACACCTTCGCACCTCCCCTTATCACCCCCAAGCAAATGGACTGGTAGAACGGTTCAATCAAACTGTGGTAGGTATGCTTAGGAAAGTCGCCTATGGCAATACCGATGAATGGGACACATATCTCCCCGCAGCCCTATACGCCTATCGCGCTACCCCTCATGCCAGTCTAGGGTACTCGCCATATGAAATTAATCCGTCCTACGGCTATCCGTGGTCTGAGTCCAGTCTTGCATTTTAATCAGAATGTTATTATTTTCCCCCTGGTTTGTTTAGGCAATCCATTTCATGCCCATATACCACTCGGGAAGAAAGAATACTTATATACATATGTTCTATGGTATATGAAAAGTATTTTTGTCCGCTTATCTGAACATTGTAATAGATTGTGTTGTATTCCTATTATAATTAATGCCTTGTGTATGCCCAATTTCTTTGCCATTCTATTCTTTTAGTTTAGTGTACACGTGTAGTGATTTAACTATTGGTATTACTTTACTCTTTTTTGTGTCTGTTGTATTCACTAATAACTAGTTATGAACCTTGCAGCTTATCTGAGTTTGTTTTATAGTTTAATTTAAAAAGGTTTTCAGTTGATATTTTTTTTCACTGATTCAACTATTGGTGATACGCTTGTACGTTGTGAACATTCACTAGTTACGAGCTTTGTAGCTCTTTTCTGAAAGACTTTTATGTTTTTTAAATGTTTTCTTTTCGAAAATCTATCAGTTGCATTTTAGACACTGACAACATTTGCGGCACTAATAACACAGCGAAACCTTGTTATGTTAATGAATTCATCTATTATACTAATGTTTTAAATCACTGGTCAGCAACCACACATGGCCAGCAACCACACATGGCCAGCACCCAAACATATGACCAGCACTCAAACATATGACCAGCACTCAAACATATGGCCATCACCCACATATGGCCATCATCCACAAATGGCCAGCACCCAAACATGGCCAGCACCCAAACATGGCTAGCACCCACATATGGCCATCACCCACACATATGGCCAGCATCCAAACATGACCATCACCCACACACGGCCAGCACCCACATATGGCCATCACCCACACATGGCCATCACCCACATATAGCCATCACCCACATATGGCCATCATCCACATATGGCCAGCATCCAAACATGACCATCACCCACACATAGCCAGCAACCACACATGGCCAGCACCCAAAGATGGCCAGTTAATGCTTTTCAAAATTTTCAAACTAATGTACGAACAAGATTTGAACTTGAAACCTATAGAATGAATGCTATACCAAGATTCTGCTGCTAAGCCACCCGTACCTCATTACAAAATACTAAAGAAATGTGGAAAAAAACAACTTCTGAAAAACATAAAAGGAATATATAAGTACTGGTACAAGTTTAACAATCGATCTAAGAAGAAAACAAAAGAAGAAAACATGAAATAAGCCAAATGACAAAATCTAGTTGTTGTCTTTTTAAATTTAATTACAAAAGTTTTATTTATTCTTTGACATATCATAAAATGTAAAGTCATGAAAATGCAAAATGTATGAATAAACACAAACATGTTATAAAAGGGGGGCTTTAAAAAAATAAACGATGGGAGGGGGAGACAGAACACTGACATAAAAAAATGCGTATGAAACAAACAAAATGATGTTAAACAAAATCTGATCATGTACCTGGCCTGAATTTTGAAAAAAAAATGATTTATCAATATTGATATTTATTTAAAGAAAATAAAATGTATGGGAGACATGTACAAATACATTCTTGTGAGCTTAATGCGATGACAGGTGATGTTAAGGGAAGGTGATGCTAGCCGCATGCTAATACAATGCCAGGCATATGACTTTTTCAGAAAATACAAAAATAGATTGAGGTTAAAAAATATAGCGTCAATCTGCTGTTTTTCTTTAGTTTGTGTTTGTTCGTTATAATAAGTATATCCCTGGAGCTGACAGCTCTGCTGTAATTCCTAGACATGGTTAATAAATATCAGAAGTTTTACAGTAAATTAACCAATTAGAAAGAAAAAGATTTTTTTGAAATACAAAAATAAAAATTTGTTCAAGTTGACAACTATTTACAAATATTACACAGTGTAGACATGGTTCACTGATCAAATGGTCTTTGCACAAAAAACAAAAACAAAAAAAAAAGGACAACAAAAAGAAACAACAACAAATCCGACAGACTGAAAAGTCAGAAGAAAAAAAGAAAATCCCCTGAAAAAGTTATATTTGTGTTGTGTTTGTATATAAACCTGTTGGAAAGGAAACGGAAAGGACTTGTGCTAATAAATAATTTTTCACTTTAGTTTATTAGTTTTGTTTAGATAACTTTTTTTAACAAAAAACAACAACAATGAAATGATTGTTACATTAGAGCGTCCTGCATAATAGTATTTGTAGACTTTTTAATCGTGATTTACTCCAAACGCTATAAGATGTTAACGTCTTGGTGTGGATGAAATCGCTTGAAATGTTCACACCCAAACATACCTCCTTTGTTGAGACAAAAATGGGGAGTCTTTGAGTATTAAATGTTAAGAAAACTAACTTATTACTTAGCTCTCAAAATTAGTAATTTCTCAGCGTGGATGAAGTTGGACTAAAATTCCATCATTAAAATATGATAATCTTTATCTCAGGTGAGAATGAAGTCTTTATTGAATACAAAATGTTTTAAGCCCCAAATGAAATAGCACATCTCAAACTAATTTATAGTTCATTCCTATAAAACACTAAAAAGCTTCTTTCTCCTCAGTGAGAAATGAAATGTTTTTTTTTATAAAATTCAGATTCTATAATGTACACATGAGACTGATAATGATGATGAGAATTTATTGAATGCAAATGTGTTTAAAAAAATAAAAACAAAACAAAAAAATACAGCAACACAAAAGAAAATATAACCTCTCTCCACTCTAAGAAACAGTATTAAGGCCCAAATAAGATACACTCATAAGATAAGATAACATAATAATATGTGATCAATGTTATACACAATCTGTTTGTGTTTCGCTTAAAAAAAACCCCCTAAACTTCTTCACTGGACTACAAAACATAAAATTTGCTCTTCCATCAGACTTTTTTCACTTTAAGTTGATACAAGAGCAGACAACTAGCTCACACACACACAAACTTTTACAGGTTCAGCCAGACTCAATTTAAAAAAAAAAAAGACTCTAAATTGGTGAGTAAAATAGCCTCATGACACCTGACAACCCCAAAAAAATAAATATTTAAAAATAAAACACTAGAAAAAAAAAAAGCTAAACCAGTGGTTATATGTACAGTTTCAAAAGATGGAAGATGACAATGACTCATTAAACATCTTGCTTTAATGAGTCGAATATATTAATTCATGATAAAAAAATATTCCTGCTTATGAAATTTAAAACCTTGCCAGTAAAAAAAAATAGATCTATAAATACTTTTTTTTTTTAAAGTAATAAAAAATATCAATTTACTTATCTTAAATTTGAAAATATTTAGAACATTTCCAACATTGTTATAAAAATCTGGCACATACGTTTGGCAAGCTCAATGTCAGAAAAAGATTTCTATGGGGGGCATTCACTTCATAGGCACAATATGACAACATACACAATCCAGAACACATCATCTGCGCAAGATAATATTTTCAAATCCACAGGTAAATGAAAATATAATCATTGAACAAGATACTTTCTGTAGATAGAACATCACAAAACGGCACAGAGAGAAAAAGTCTACAAGCACAAAATGTCTAGGATGCAGCAAAACACAAAATGTTTTGTTCAACTTTTTCAACAAGGCCCTTCAAAAAGCAGAGTGAAGCAGACCTTTAAAACTTTTGGGCCATATTGGTCAATAGGGCTACCGAAACAGCATTCACAGGTTTCCCTGGTCAGGTGCGCAAGGGGATTGTGTGGCCTGCACAGCACACAGGTGCCATTTACTTTAGCTGGGTAGATCTGAGGTGGCACAAACCGCTCCCTTAGGGACCCACCGGAATGGCACTTCCCTTGGACACCTCCATAGTCCCACGATGCAGTTTACAGCAAAACAAAAATATGTACATCAAACAAAAATTTTTAAAGTTTTCCCACAAGGGGGCCAATACCAATGCTGTTTTGCCCTTTTTATCCTGCGTCCCACCCTCCCCACCGGCCACAACAATGCTGAGTCCCAGCAAATGATGCACTCTGGCCAGAGACTTCATAATGCAACTTAAAGATAGGGTGGAAAAATGGGACATTTTCACAAGCAGCTTTCCGCAGACCTTTCCGCCGTGACACGCACACACACAAAAAAAAAGAACAAATAAAATAACTATATAGCATGGTATAAGGTGTATAATAAAAGGGGAAGAAGGGCTGGCACAGATGAGCATTAGGAATTATATATATGAATATATATTTATATATATTTACACTCCAATACTGGGGGGCTACAGTACTATTGGCCAAACTAAAAAGAAAATGGTCAAAGAAGTTTTCAAATAGCAGTTTCAGTTTAAAAGTTTGTACTTTTTGTTTTATAAGCAAAAATGAAAACAAGGAAACAAAATTAAAATACAAAATGTCTTCATTCCTGAAAGAAAAAACAACTATACTTGTTCCTCTATTTCATCGTGATAAAAAGTTGTCCAGGTCAAAGGTCACACCCCAATAGTCTAATAATATGATGGACAAAGTACTGAGCTAAACAAAGATTCTGGGGTTGTAAATGTCTTACTAAGGAAGTGACACACTGTACGCAATCAACACAATCAACATCAAATTAATAATAGTATTGAACTAGTCTTCCATGCCAAACAAAATGCTGTTGTTTTTATACAAGTGGAGACATTAACTTGGAGCTGCCCCCCCCCCCCCCCAAACTTTTACTCATGGGAGCAATTGGGTTTGGACAGCCTTATACAGCAAAGGCATGCCTGGCCTGTGGGGGCAAACCCTGATTATCCATAATGCACAAACCCTAGCCCTCCCCCTCAAACCCTAGTGTAGAGGGTACCAGGGCAAGGCATAGTCCAATTCAAATGTTTTAATCATAAATAAAAATGATAATAAATAAAAACAAACAAAAAATCCAATGTATAGAGACAGAATAAAATGACCTGTGGTCACCTACTAATTGCTGAGGTTGGGGTGATGCAGGTCTACGGGAAGGAAAAAATATTCTTTGTTTTGCACCATTTCAATTAAAATAAAATGAAACTTATAGTACAGCCCAAAAAAAAAAAAAACAATAATGAACTTTACAAGTATATAAATGTTTTTTTTTTTAGAAAATTTATTTTTAGCCTTTTGAGATTACTTGCCATGAATAGAACAATGTGATGCATTAATTAAGTGATTTGAGAGATTGTATGGTCTTGATGAATCTTGAAGACATTTGTTTAGGTCTCCAATGTCATATAATAAATTACACTTGTATGCCATTATGTTAAAACAAATTAACATCAACTGTTACAGGAAGATTTTGTTTATTTTTAAGTACAATTACAATATTGTAGAATGCTGTCATACACCACAACCACACAAAACCACATGCATAACAAATGCAGACAGGCCCCAATAAATGCTGGTATATTTCCATAATAATATAAACATAAAAATGTCTAAATACAACAGTTGTACATACTGGTCAATAAAGTTTTATAAATATTTATACAAACAGCCTAAATAAACTAAAAACATAAGATCTAAGACCCAGAGATTTTAAACACACAATAAAATTGTATACAAAGTCTATTTTCACAACTCTTGTTCACCTTTTCAATATTTAAAGAAAAAATGTTTAAAATAAAATTCTAACCCAAAAACTTTAAATGTAAATACACATGAAACTGTTAATAAAAGTCTATTTTCACAACTGCTGACAAAAAAACTACACACAACCTTATTCTGGTTTAATAGTTAAATAGAGTTGATGCGAGGACAAAAGCCCATTCTCTCTATTTGACCAGCCAGATCTTCTATATCAGAATTGAAAGTATCCTGTTGGACCACATTGATCCATAGGGCCGGTGAAGCAGCGTCACCAATTTTTGACTTGGCCTAGGCATACTAGGGGATTGTGTGGCCCAGCACAATGGCCAGCCCTCTGTACTTCACCCCAACTTAAATGTGCCCTTCAGAGCTGGATAGACTCATCAGGGTTTGAGCACAGGGCTTTCAGTACACCTGCCGAACACACTGCGCTCGTCCATTAAGACCTATATATCAGGATTACTGGCTAGTAAATTAACAATATTTTTTAAAAATATTTAACATAAACATCCTAACAAAGAAATGTATACATATAAACAACACAAATGAGCTCCGAGAAGCTAGTAGCCTTCCTACAATGTTAAAAGAAAAAACTACAACAGACATTAAATCAAATGTTGAACAGACAAAAAAAAAACAGTTGGTATCATCAAAGAAAATTTACAGTACTATAAATAGATCATGTACATTTTGTGTGTCTTCTGTTAAGGAACTTGTAAATTTTCAAGTCTATTGTATACTTCATGTAAGCTTACAACATCTTATACATTTTAAGCTTAGGGGAGCTGAGTATTAAGGAGAAGTACGGTACAGGGTTTATTCCTAGATTTCTTGCTAGGTGGAAGTTCATTAGATGGATGGTTGGATGGATTCATTGGTACAAATAATTTGCTGCGGTGCGTGTGAATAAGTGCATATGTGGAGGAGTCCCTCATCTGGAGGACATCCGTGTTGTGAAATTTTTTTTTTCTTCGCCTGAAAACCAGCCCTGCCCCCACAAAGCATCTCAGTACAGACTCCCACCATTCATACACAGAGTTTCATACTCACCCCCCCCTCCCCACACACACACTAAAAATTTAAGAAAATATTAACAGGGGCGATGCTCGTTCAGTTTGAATCTCAACTTCACAAATGGAGTGGGGGCCTGTATTCCTGACACAATGAGGCAACAGTATCCGAACACAATGTGATGCCATGCACGATACACACACAGACAATATAGCCACTAGCACGTATATCTCTTTACTCTATGACTGCACTGTGTGTCCAGTCAATACAATTTCTGCCTGATGGCAGAACTAAACCGAATACAAATCTACCCCCCAGCAATGAACTACACAATTAACAACAAAAGAAACAACAACAAGATGAATAATATATTCCTGGCCAGAAGTCCATTCAAAACAGATTCCAATGAGCATTATTAAGTCTGTATCAGCTTCTTTCAAGCAGATTTTTTTAACAAACAAAATATTCTGGGCTACATAAAAGATAAATGCTAGCACTCAAATTCTTGCTGTGTAATTGCATTCAGATCCTTCATCAGCCCTTCCAGGTTGGCCATCTCAGCTGTCAGCTCCTCTGTACTTAAAGATTTCTGGAAGGAAAGATAAAAGACACTCTAGTAATCATAGTTAACAAAAGAAATGCCATCAAAAGAAGGTCTTATAATAATATTAGTATGATATAAAAAAAACAACTTAAGTTTTGTGTAATTAAATTTTTTTTTTTTTTATTATAATATCAACATAAGAAATTTAAGGACAAGTAAATTGATTAATAATTCAGGAGAGAAGGTTAACAATTAGAGTAGGGATAGTATACAAAGCATTAAAATTCTTACTTAGGAAGACAGTAAAAGAAAAATAATATAAAAAGTTAGACATAAGCAATTAAGCAAACACTTTTCTTATTTCAGTTGCAGGAACAAATCTATACAATTTATATTTCTTCCCTAGTGGCACTCAAAGTACGAGATACTCAAACTACAGACATAGTTAGGACTAATTATTTTCTTACTATTTTATTAAAACTCAACATAGTATAGTTCAAAATAGCTTGTACAAGGTAATCTTCATGGTTCATACCCCAAAATACATTTTAAAATTCCCATACTTTTCACAAATATAAGAGAACTTTCAACAAAAAAATTTCAGATAACCAAACATACTGGTATGTTTAAATAAACTTAATGTTAAGTATTAGTTAGTAGATAAAGTGTCCAAATTAGATTAAGTGGATTTTTTTCACTCCCAGGGTTCTCAAAGAACAGAAATAGCTCTTGAATATTAAAAAAAAAAAAACAAAAAAAAACTGATAGTGGTAAATGACTCTTTAAAAATAGAGTCAAATACTTTAATTCAATAATAAAATATATTCATACTAGTTTGTCCTACAGAGCAAATCTCAACAAACTTCCCAAAATTGAAATAAAAAACAAGTAATTTTCCCTTATACTTTCCAAATCTGTAAGAATATATTACAGTTTCTTAGAACTTTGTTTCTGTTGTATTGCGGCTGTTTGATTCAAGCCAGTAACAATACAGTTTTCCGAGCAACACAGAAATGATTTCTATATGATTGCATTAAAGAAAACCCAGGCCAACTGATTACAATACTAAAACAAATACCATTATCATGCAAAAAAAGGGTCAAATTTAAAACACGAATCTCAGGGTTTTTTAACCCATGAAAGAAAAAGTTTACTTAAAGAGAGATCCACATCATAAATTTAAAACAGATCTCAGGGTTTTTAAACCCATCAAAGAGAAAACAAAGTCTACTTACAGAGAGATCCGCATCATCCTTTTTACTCTTCAGGTCGGGAGATTTTGAGTTGAACGAGATGGGCGTCCTGGACCCTTTGTTGGGGGTGGACATGACGGGGGCCGTGGGCTTCTTGTACGGGCTGATGCTCTGCTGGGGCTTCACTGTGGGCCAAATAAGGGTGACCGGTTAAAGAAAGTGCAAGGCATAGGGTCACAACATGTAAGTATAATAACGCTATGTGCAGGTTTAGTGAGAAGCATGGATGTGAACAATTCCATTTACCAACACATGCAGTGCATAAGAAAAGAAAGACAAAAACAGACAAATTAGTGTCAGGTCCATGCGTACAAGCTATTAGACTATATTAGCAGAACCAGGGTTGCAAAACAACAAGCTGTGGTGGCATAAATGTGGAGTTTTTCTTTAAAAAGTTATGCTAGGGTTTTACTAACTAACAGACTATACACTATAAGGTCTGACAAGGATCTATGTTTAGTCCCTCTCCTCCCATTCCCTTTCACCAAAATTCTGAGGAAGAACCTCATAAATAATTATTTTTTTTTATTTAATAAAAAAAAAAATTAAAAATAAAATCAATAACATGAATGAAAGGACAAATGGGAACAGATCCACATTTTCCCTGATGTCGCCAGAGATAGTTATATGACTCGTAAAGCAAGAGCCCCCCCCTCCCCCACGAGGCCCCAACTACACAATGTCGGATGTCATGAAACAGAATAAAAAGAAACAAAACAAAATGTATGACCCCTATGTAACCTTGGAGGCCATATCGAGATCATGGGTTCCACACACTTAACTGCATCACAACAACATCATACAATTTATTTTTAAGAAATTTTAAAAATGTGCAGAGTCAGCAAATATTTTTGAAATAAAAAAAAAACCTGTGGAAGTTTAAAGGTTAAAAATAGTTTGTGAGTGACATCTCTTCTATTAAGCAAGTCCCAGTAGCAAATAGAAAAACACCCTAAGAAAAAGATAGTAGTAAATGCTGAACAAACCATAACCGATCCTCGAGTTGAACGACTCCTCCATGCCACCATTCATCTCAGAACTTCCGTCATCCTCGTCGACGGCACATAGGATTTTGCCTGGAAGCACACAAGCAAACACACACAAAAAAAAGATGCACACGCCATGCTTATGTTAGTTGAAAATGAAATTAAAGAAAGAAAAGTGTGAATCAGAGTTTTAGGTATTTAGGTAAAAAGTAACTGTTTTACAGGTTAGTGCTTCTCTTACCATTTAATAAAAAAAATTGTGTACCCAAAACAAAATTCTAGCAGCATTACCTCTGATATATTTTCATATTTGCTTTCAAAAGAAAGGATTTAACAAAAACCAAACCAAAAAAAGTAATACCGGTCTGTACATAAAATAAACTGATGTTATTTATCAAGTTACAAAACAATCAAAATGTTTAAAAAAAGGTTCCAATAATTAAAACAAGGATAATTATTCTCGACTTATAACATTGAACTACTAGACTAGTTCTATTTAGCCTTTGTATAAAATTTAAAATATCATACAATAATTTACTTTATGCATTTCAACATGAAATGGAAAAATTCCCAAGAGATGCGCTGACCTGTGAAGTTACTCTAAATAAGTTTAGTGAAGACAAACACACAAACAAACTGTGTTCACACTGGTGGTTATGATGTGCTTAGCTGAGTGCCTATGTAAGTGTGTGTGGATGCATCATGCAAAGTGTGATTATAATAACGACGGTTGGAATAAACACACAATAACACAAAGCAAGACTCCTTGATTCTACAGCTCTAAACTAACGGGACCAGGGGGAATAAAGCCAAATATTAACAAGCAAGAACAGCTTCTGATAACTCTGAAACCTAACCCTGAACTGAAGCTAAAAATGACTCAATCAAATTAGACATTGCTAGGGGGGTAATTACCATAGTATATTTATTTCTACAACTTTTTAAAGATTAAGACTTTTGGTTCACAGCACTGGCAGGGGTAAAGCTGAAAAGTTCCAATGGCCAAGGCCATGATTTGGGGAATCATGTGGCCTATAAACAGCCCCAACAATGATTTGAGCTCTTCAAACCTTCCACTATACTTGCTAAACCTAAACTGAGCTTAAAGCATTTATACTTCTTATCAATGTCATAAAACTACTTCAAATCTACTTTATGGGTCCATAAGAGTTGGCACACTGTCCAGTGACATTGCCCATTAGTGGTGGAATTATTTGGTTAGTTCAGATGCCAAGTGCACACAGTTTAGCAATAAATTTTAAAAACATTCCAATATAAAAAAAAAACAGTTGTTTTTTTATTTTCTCTTTGTCTTCAGGAATAGATAACTAAAGAATTCTACAAGTGTAATTACGCTCACTCCAGTGATAATATATATAGCTCACAAGTTGCAACTAATAAAAAATCCTAGAATCAGCATGTTGAGTTAACCAAAATGTTCACTATGAACTAGAAAACTTTCAATTCCATTCTTTCTGTTCATTAGAATAACTGAGCTGCACACTTTGTCAAATTAATTTCTATTTGTTTTTAACTATATTAATAATAAACTCTAATGCCTGTACTAGGTGGGGAGAATAGCAGTACCCCAGAAAAGATAACCAAGAAAGCTTTTTGTTACATAGCTAAACTATGACAGTGACAGGTATAAATGTCTTACTGGTGGGTGGGCAAGTGTGCGGCAGATCTCCTGCATTGACCCGGGCTGCGCTGGTGTACTGGGTGTTGTACTGCGTGCGGGGGTACACAGGCCTCAGGGGCATCTGGCTGCCTGGGCTGTCCCCGTACTGCAGGATATGACCGTTTGGTGCTGCTGTGACTGTGGCAATAGCTAAAGATAAATAAAAAACGATAAAATGACATTTTGTATCATATGGTTTTGATTTTTCATAGTTATTAGTCAAAATGATTGCAACTAATCTGAATATCTTTTACAATGTACTTACGATCCCTCATTGAAAACTGGGCCTCCGGCGGCAGAGACACTGGCTTTGGGCGGATAAGGTTCCTGGATTGGATAGGCTGGTACCTTTCTTCTCCGCTGGAAGGGTAGCCCCTGTCATCTGTGAACAATACAATATGATTTCATGATCATTTATATAACTAACCTCTCTAACAGCCACAGAATTCCAACTTATGCCCATGCACTGGTCTTGAAAAGTTTTTGTCTTTCTATATGCAACAAATGCTACCATAGTGGACCCAGGGTATTTACTGCAGTGCGTCAGGATACTCACTGTGACCTTTTGTTAATATAGTTTTAAGAAGAGGGAGGGCATGCATTGTTGTCAAACTTAAGACTCATGGGAAAAAAATATTTTAAAATCTACCCAAAATTATAAAGTGCTATAAAAGTAAGGTTTTAACTGCTGAATAAATACTTAAGTTTGGACTACAACTGCATTAGCGATTGGAGTTTGGCCCCCTATGGAATTGAGTTTGACACCCCTACTTTAGAGTACTACATTTAATGTTCACCAGTAGAAATACTGCATAATGATTGTGCATATTTAATTAATATTGCAGTGTTGGTTCATAGGGTTAGTGAAGCAGCACTCACCAGTATACGGGCCAGTGGCATACAAGAGGCAATGTGGTCAGCACAACGCCCTTCCTTCCCATGATTTCCAGGTAGAGCTGGGTAGACCCAGGGAAGACAGGCCAGGACACAGTTACTTGAGAAATGTCATCCCAAAGAAATATAAACCACAAACAAATGTGTTTCCATATTTCAACTCCAATGTCTAAAATCTCTGACTGACTAGGATTTTCATAATTACCAGATCACACAGCTGGTTCATATTGACTTGCAGATATTAAATAAATCCAAGAATGGTAACTATTCTATCAGAGTGTTCGGCTGGTGTACCCAAGTTCTTGGGTTCGAGTCCTGGTGAAGGCTAGGATTTGTTCTCAGAGCTGGATGGTGTCTCTGAGTCTATCCAGCTGTGATGGGTATCTGACTTTAATTGGGGTAAAGTAAAGGCAGCTGGGCATTGTACTGGCCACACAATCTCCTAGTATGCCGTGGCCACAGAAACAGGCTGGATCAATTTGGTCCGAAGAGATTACTTTACTTCTTTTTACTAACCTATATAAGAATTTCTCCTCCTGTCCAAGGTAGAGGCTTGGTCATCCGTCTGGTCAGCTGAACCCCTGGAACCTCGCCTCAAGGTGCTGGTGGCCACGGAGGCAGAGCTCTCACTCCTGTTGGACCGTTCCATCTTCTGCAGCTCCAGGTGGCTTGGCTGGTGGAAGCACAGGTCCGGGGGCTTCACGCCGGGAGGGGGCATCTTGATCACTTTGGTCGGACTCTTGTTCAGGCTAGGAAAGAAAACCAGAAAAAAAAAATAGACTCAAAGGTTAGGGAGATGACCTTTGAATTTGAAAGAGCTTTCTAGGCAGGGCCCTCTACAATCCTATATAGCGCCCCAGGGCAAAAGTTTCAGCGACGCCCCCTTGCATACTGTAACTGCTTTGTTTAGTGCCTGCTCTTAGTTAAACATTATGATTAAAGAAATTACAAAATTAATTTTTTTTATTAAGAATATTTCAGATGAGTCAATCTTTTATGAAACATTTGTATAAAACGGTTTGAGTGTAATTAAATGAGAAGTCAACTTCTACTAATCTATATTTATTCATTATTCCTTTTGTTCACAATTTGTGATTCAAATTTTATTTCCCCTTCAACTCTCCTAAAATTTCTGGTATGAACTTAGGCTAAATGTGCCGCCTCCCTAGAAGTGCCGCCTCCCTAGAAGTGCCGCCTCCCTAGAAGTGCCGCCTCCCTAGAAGTGCCGCCTCCCTAGAAGTGCCGCCTCCCTAGAAGTGCCGCCTCCCTAGAAGTGCCGCCTCCCTAGAAGTGCCGCCTCCCTAGAAGTGCCGCCTCCCTAGAAGTGCCGCCTCCCTAGAAGTGCCGCCTCCCTAGAAGTGCCGCCTCCTTAATGTGAGAGCACTGTCTCTTCCATAGTGGTGGCTATGAAAAACTGATGACAACTCTGAGCCATTCAAAGTATTATAGTGGAAATGGCCATTTTATATAATACAACAGTTTCCAAATATTTTTTTCTTAATATGAATCATGACATTGATTCTTCTGGTATCAATAAGTATTCTTATATTTATAGTCAAGTGTTTTCACTTTAAAGAATTTAAAAGTTTTTCTATGCACAAAAGGCAAAACGGCATTTTGTAAACTAAAAGACTTTTAAAACTAATATTTATTGCTAAGACTATATTATGAGTATGATTTGATTTCTTAGTTGGGACAGTCCACTTTTTCTTGTTAGAATTTAATAACCTTATACAACCAACACATTTTAATGACATAACACTAATATGCATGGCAATATCCTTAAATAGTAATGAACACATCTATGAATGACCATACATAGTGATGACATAACACAACCATGACATGGCAATGACCATACATAGTGATGACATAACACAACCATGACATGGCAATGACCATACATAGTGATGACATAACACAACCCTGACATGGCAATGACCATACATAGTGATGACATAACACAACCCTGACATGGCAATGACCATACATAGTGATGACATAACACAACCATGACATGGCAATGACCATACATAGTGATGACATAACACAACCCTGACATGGCAATGACCATACATAGTGATGACATAACACAACCCTGACATGGCAATGACCATACATAGTGATGACATAACACAACCATGACATGGCAATGACCATACATAGTGATGACATAACACAACCCTGACATGGCAATGACCATACATAGTGATGACATAACACAACCATGACATGGCAATGACCATACATAGTGATGACATAACACAACCATGACATGGCAATGACCATACATAGTGATGACATAACACAACCATGACATGGCAATGACCATACATAGTGATGACATAACACAACCCTGACATGGCAATGACCATACATAGTGATGACATAACACAACCATGACATGGCAATGACCATACATAGTGATGACATAACACAACCATGACATGGCAATGACCATACATAGTGATGACATAACACAACCATGACATGGCAATGACCATACATTTCAATGACTATACATGGCAATGACCATATATTTCAATGACTATACATGGCAATGACATAACACAACCATGACATGGCAATGACCATACATTTCAATGACTATACATGGCAATGACATAACACAACCATGACATGGCAATGACATAACACAACCATGACATGGCAATGACCATACATTTCAATGACTATACATGGCAATGACCATATATTTCAATGACTATACATGGCAATGACATAACACAACCATGACATGGCAATGACCATACATTTCAATGACTATACATGGCAATGACCATACATTTCAATGACTATACATGGCAATGACCATACATTTCAATGACTATACATGGCAATAACATAACACAACCATAAGTGTCAAATGATCATACCTGTTGGACCTGCTTCCGTGCCAGCGGCACAGGCAAACAATGATCACTATCACGACGGTGCAGAAGATAAAGCCCGCAGCGCAAGCAGCGATGATGATGATCATGTTGGTGGTCAAGCCCTTTTCACCATCTGAATTTTCTTGGTCAGTTTGAGTCTCTGTGGGGAAAACCCAAGGACAGATTGTAACCAATGCTTTGTAAATAAATAACAACAATCAACTTAACCAAAGGACAGATTGTAACCAATGCTTTGTAAATAAATAACAACAATCATCTTGCAGGGTTCTTACTCAAAAATCATTTGCCCAAATTTTTCCACAAAATTCACAAATCAGTTTATAACTGCATGTGTGAACTATCTTTATGTCTAATAGTGTATAAAAGTAAGAAAAGTAAAGTAAAGTAACCTTCGGACCAAATTGACCATAGGGCCAGTGAAGCATACTAGGGGATATGTGGCCAGCACAATGCCCAGCCGCCTTTATTTTACCCCAACTAATTTCAGGTACCCATCAGAGCTGGGCAGACTCGGGTAAACCCTCCAGTCCCGGGAAAAAATCCTAGTCTTCACCAGGATTTGAACCCAGAACCTTTGGAAGGCCAGTCGAACGTGCTGCCGCTCGGCCACCGTGCCACAGTGTATAAAGGTAGTCCAAATATTTATAAAAAAATAATTGTGGATGTCTTTCAAGTACCAATAGACGCATTTTAGAAAAAAATAAAACTAGTATGTTCTTATCTCATGTAAGCGATAATTTTAAAAAATTCAGCCAAAAGCGGTTGGAGTTACTTAATGAGAGTTTAATTAAGCAAAAAGAATACTGTACAAAGTCTATTTATAAAGAGAGAGAACTAAAATCCTGGCCTTACTTTGCGGGGTCAAGTATGTCACAGGGTCAGACTTAGGACTAAGTCCTTTGGAGTTCCTGGCCTGGACCTTGAAGTGGTACCTGGTGTCTGGCGTCAGCTTGTCTATGACCGTCGACAGCCTTGAGAAAACAAATTAAAAAATTAAACGGAGGGCGTTAAAATGCAATTTCTTGAAAGCCATAACAGTATCTTGCACCAAATGCTTTTAAAAAAACTAGAGGATAAAAGCCCTAGCGCCTGCTCACTTGTCTCCGACGACTCCCTCTACTGGCCAAAGCATGTCGTTGGCGTGCAGGTCGTGAGTGTAATAGATCAGGTAGCCAGTGATCTGCCCGTTGGGCCTCATGGGCGGCTGCCAGTTAAGGCTGACAGCAAATGGATTGTTTTCCAGGCCAACAGGGGTGACGTCCCTTGGCTCAGATCCCGGAGCTGTTAAAAAAAAAAGCAAATTAAATTTACTTTTATATGTTTTTATTGTCATGTGACATTCTTCTTACTGTAAAATATTTTTTTTTAACTCCAGAAACTTGAAAACAGATTCACAAAACAATATACAGTCTACTGTAATGCGCAGATTATATTACTGTTAACCAGTAGCTTATAGGCTATAGCTTGTCTGAATTGAATTTGTACTTTGATAACTATGCATTGGGCTAGGCTTATGAGGGAAAGGCTTTATTATTTTGATAATGCCAAGATAATAGTGATAGTGAAAGCGTTGTAGAAGTTGAAAAGGCATTGAATATGAGGATTTGAGTCCGATATGATAATTTCTAAATTCCATGAAAAACTATTGAAATTGATCGTTGTAATAGTTGTATGCTGTTATTTATTTTATTTTCACTTTAATTTATCTGTTGATTTGAATCTTTTCTGGATTGAATTAAACATAGATTAATATTTGAACCATGAAGTATTTACTAGAGTTGCTTGAATAGTTTTCTTTAACAGTAAATTTTTAAATAACATTTTTTGTCTCTGGTTTTTGTTCAATTTACAGAGTTATGCAACTTGGCTTAGGGATTGGGGAGTTAAAGGCTGGCTACTGCTTAGGGCTGAAAGTGTTAATAAAATTTAAATAGTATAACTGAAATCATAAAAAAAAAGTGGAGGCTATATAAGGACAACTTAAGTTTCCCATAGTCAATACAATTAAATAGTAGAACTTCAGTAAAAAAACAAAAAACAAACTGAACCAAATGTTATAAAAAACTGCGTACCTGCTTCCTCCGTCTTATTAACAACCGTCATACTGTAATCAGACTCCCGTCGCCCTTTGACGACCTTCACCATGAACTCGTACTCTGTGTGAGGGCGCAGATATTCTATGTGGTAGTTCAAATCGGTGGCGTTGATGTACCTGCGTGTCAGTGAAAAGGTCAGAATGAGGGACGCAGATTCTCATACATTTTCCAAACAAATGGATGCACTTTAAATTACTCTGTGTGATGCAGGACAATAATGATGATGATGGTTATTTATATAGCTATTTATTTATATATTTCTCATTGCTATAACACTTAGCATGCTCAGTGAGCTCTTTATTTTAAATTTCAATGGCAGATTTAGGAGTAGATTAGGCACGCAAACACTCTCTCTCTTATTCTTTGTCACTCCCAGCGGAGCATAAGGCAGCAAGAAAGTTCCACCAGGCCTCCCTATCCTGAGCGAGCCATCGCAAACACTAGTTAAAAGAAAAAAAAGCCTTCAACACTTAAAGTAAGTCAAGTAAAGTATCTTGTCGGCCAAATTTGATCTATAGTGCCTGTGAAGCAGCGTTCAACAGTTTCTGAGGCCACAGTATACTAGGGTATTGTGTGGCCAGCACAATGCCCAGCCGCCTTTACTTTACCCATATTATAGTCAGGTACCCATCAGAGCTGGGTAGTCTTAGGGACACCCTCCAGACCCAGAAACAAATCCTAGCCTTCACCAAGATATGAACCTAGGACCGGGTACGCCAGCTTAACGTCCTGCCACTAGTGCCACCAATACTTAAATGTTTCACCCGTAATTAAATAATGCCTTGAATCTTTTCCACAAAAAAAAAAAAATGTCACAGCCAGGATTCACTCTGTTCCCTTTTTTGATTAAAAAATGTCTGCCCTCCCCATGACCGATGTAAGTTTGCATAACTTTTGACCTAATAAATCAATTTTAGACCTTTTGTTTTACCTAATCATACATTAATGAAGAATAAGCTTCCATAAAACAACTAGAACTAAATATCTTACTTTGCCCACTTCAGTACCATTCCATGGAGTTGCCTGATTTCCAAATAATCCCAGCCCGTGTGAATGCTGATTAACATAAACAGATTAATTAATTTATTTTCTTCCGTAACCATTGAGAGACGACACGAAGACTCACTTGAATTTGCTGTTCTTCGGGTGAACCTGCCTGTATTTGATGGTGTAGTAGCGGCTGTCCGTGATCCGCTGATTCCTGCTGAGGGAGTTGTCCGCCCATGTCAGGATGATGGTGACAGAGGACAGCACGTGGGCGTTGAGCCCAACGGGAGGCAGCATGGGGGTCATGGGCTCCTCCTCTGAAATGTAAAGGTAAAAAAGGGGATGAAGAGGTAGCAGGGTTTGATGTGTCAAATCTGAAACTGCATATGATTGGTGTAGTGTTTTATTTTAGTCAGCTAATGCATTAGGATTAACTTGCTGTGAATCTGTTCTTATAGTAACTAGAATATACTTATAATATACATTAGAAGTTTCATTTAACACAACACTGTTTTTATTCTCATGCTAACGGCTACTTGCCGGATGACAATAGCACGAAGGCATTCTGGGTCTTTATTAAAGGGGAGTAACTACATTCATTAATATCCAAACATTACAATTGGCTTAATGCATTCTGGGTCTTTATCAAAGGGGAGTAACTACATTCATTAATATCCAAACATTACAATTGGCTTAATGCATTCTGGGTCTTTATCAAAGGGGAGTAACTACATTCATTAATATCCAAACATTACAATTGGCTTAATGCGTTCTGGGTCTTTATCAAAGGGGAGTAACTACATTCATTGATATCCGAACATTACAATTGGCTTAATGCGTTCTGGGTCTTTATCAAAGGGGAGTAACTACATTCATTAATATCCGAACATTACAATTGGCTTAATGCGTTCTGGGTCTTTATCAAAGGGAAGTAACTACATTCATTAATATCCAAACATTACAATTGGCTTAATGCATTCTGGGTCTTTATCAAAGGGAAGTAACTACATTCATTAATATCCAAACATTACAATTGGCTAAATGCATTCTGGGTCTTTATCAAAGGGAAGTAACTACATTCATTAATATCCAAACATTACAATTGGCTTAATGCATTCTGGGTCTTTATCAAAGGGAAGTAACTACATTCATTAATATCCAAACATTACAATTGGCTAACCAAGAACAATGTCCAAATCTCAAAGGAAATCCCAGTGGATATCCTGGATGAAATTTCAAATCAAATCTCATAAAATGAAAACAATGTTAAGTTAAATCTCAAATGAAAAGCCCAAATGAAATATTCTAAAATGAATTCTTCCATTTATCTTCTTGAATGAGATATTTTCTAATCAAATTGCCTCAAAAGAAAACTTCAATTAGATTTAATCTTTTCCAAATAATTTCTTAAATGAAGAGTTTTAAAAAATGTCTTTCTTTTATTACATTAGACATTTTAAAAACAAAATAAAAAAACATTATTATTTTATTTATTTTAATAAATAGGGTTAATGTACAGCGCATTTGAAGACTGCCATGAATAGCGCTATATAAAATATGTAATTCGTATAAACATTTCATTTGTTCCTTTACTCGTGGAATGTCTTCTACGACCCTGTGGCTATACTCACGCATTTCCTCTGGTGTGTTGACCGTCTCGTATTTACTGGGTCCCTGGCCTTTGCTGTTGAACGCCCGGATGGAGATGACATACTGAGAGTTGGGCTCTGAGAAACACAAGAGGTGAAAGAAAAATATAAAACAGAGTTAGATGCTCGATATAAGCAGTTCCCAAGCCGGCAGTGCTTGCAGTCACGTGCATGGTTACGTAGCGAAAGGGTTTTGATGGGTGCAAAAAAAAAACAATATTGGAAATCACGAAAAAGCGAGTATGAGAAAGTTATTGAAATAAAACTATAGCCAATTGATGGAACGGTTGATGGTGATGGGACAGCAGAATCCATAGCCTTTGTTAAGTGGCACCCTTCAGAGTGGCTATAGAGGAGGACGGCTCATGCGTTTATTTTAGAGACAAAAACTCAGTGATGGGAGGTTTACTAAATAAATAAAAACATATCAAGGAGTACCAGAGTGAGAATAATTCATTGCTATAGGTCTAAATTAAAATGAATTATTGTGTCTTCTTTACTGATGCTAAAATAAAGTAAAGTAACTTTTATAGACTGTTGGTCTTTAGGGTTGGTGAAGTGGCAATCACCAGTTTTTCGTGGCCAAGGCAAACAAGGGGATTGAGCTGCCAGCACAATGCCCAACAGCCTTTACTGTACCCAACTATTTTCATGTACCAATCAGAGCTGGTTATCCTCCGGGACACCCTCCAGACCTGGGAAAAAACAATCTAGCCTTCACCAGGATTCTATCCCAAGACCTTCGGTACGCCAGTCAAATGCGCTGCCGCTCAGCCACCGAGCCCCTATCTGTAATATATAACATAAGGTAATGGCAAGTTCATATGCATATAAAAGATACTCACGAAGATTTTTAATGTGGAAGTCGTTGGTGTTGGCGTCCAGGGAGTGCTTGTAGACGTCAGCGATGCCTTTGCCGTAGCCCAGCACGTAGCCCCTGATCATGATTTTACTGTGCGGCGATGGGGGAGCCCAGCTGACTATGATGGAATTTGCTTTGGGCTGGGCGTAGAGGTGGGCCGGAACAGCAGGGACTTCATGTTCTGAAAGAACATCCAAAATCAAAACAGTTCAAGGGTAAACACAAAACAACAACAGTCAATGTGCAGGTCCATGACTTGGAAAATCAATATAATAACTAATAATAATTGTTTTCACATAGCGCTTCTATCAAGCTATTCGCATGCTCAGTCTGCTATAGTAGATTATTACGTCCACTAGGCCCAAAACTCCTGCAGGGCGACAGGGATCGGTCGGCGGCAGGGATAGAATCCGCGACGTGTCGGCCAGCCACCCTCACAAAAGCAAGGATATTTTTTGGTTGTAAACACTGCTCATGTATAAAAGCAGGGTGTCCTTATTGCAGCGTAGTATTCACAAATTTCCGCACAAAAACCTTGGTCAGTTTACCCATGCTTGAAAACAAAATAAGATGGTTGCATAAAAAAAATAAAAAATTTCAGAATCTTTTATCTGATTATCAAAATGTATTAGCCTAAGACCAGCATATATCTCATACAAGCAAACATTCTGTGATGTTTGAACTTGATTTTAGTAACTGCCCTTAAGAATAGATGACAGTATAATATAATATTTTACATCTAACAGAAAAAATAAATCGGTTACGCCATCCAGGAGTTCTGGGCCAATGGCGTATTAATCGTCCGTATTAATCGTCTATCTAGAAGAAATGTCTGTAACCTTATAAGACTTAGAAGTACTGCAAAAGAATATAACAGAGAAATAAATAGGTGAACCTAGTTTGTACACTATTCATAGGTGAACCTAGTTTGTACACTATTCATAGGTGAACCTAGTTTGTACAGTATTCATAGGTGAACCTAGTTTGTACATTATTCATAGGTGAACCTAGTTTGTACAGTATTCCTAGATAAACCTAGTTTGTACACTATTCATAGGTGAACCTAGTTTGTACAGTATTCATAGGTAAACCTAGTTCTGTATAAAATGCATTTTTAGAAACTGAATAACAACCAACAACAGACCTTGGAGATCCTCTTTGAAAGTGGTGACTGTCTCCCAGGGTGTGTTTGGCCCAGTTCCGTTGATGTTCATGGCTGCTATTCTGATCTGGTACTCTGTCCCTTCCTGCAGGTCTGGTGACATGGAAACAATTCAGATATATACATTCATGAAGGATGCTTTTCTCAATGAACGCACAGAAGGATACAGCAATAACAGCATTATTATTTAGTTGATTACACAGCATAGAAGGTAAAGTCCCCCCCAGACAAAGCCAAATTTGGTGGTCTTGTCAGAAGGCAGAGATTATGCAGATGGCAAAGTCATAGGGCAAGTCTCACAAACTGTATAGTCAGGGATCTTACACTAAAATAGTCTCCAAATTCACAAACTTTCCATGAACTTTAGACAATATTTACAATAATAATTTGTGTAAGCATTATAAGCACAATTTAAAGTTTATACAATGTTTATGCGTAGATCTAGATTTTACAAAATGTATTATTGTCCTTGTGTGTTCGAATTGACGAAAAAAAAAAAGGTGTGTGTGACTTGTAAGAAAAAAAGAACATCCTCATATTCTTGCATGTCACACTAGGCTCTCCTGCATGTCACACAGGGCCCTCCTGCATGTCACACAGGGCCCTCCTGCATGTCACACTAGGCCCTCCTGCATGTCACACAGGGCCCTCCTGCAAATCACACTAGGCTCTCCTGCATGTCATACTAGGCCCTCCCGCACGTCACACTAGACTTACTTCAGCTGTGGCCACAAACAAACAAACTTACTTGTTAAAGCATAATTGTTCCTCTCCCCATCGGTGGAAATGGTCTCGGCATTCTTGTGATCTGGCCCTTTGGTCCTGTACCGTATCTTGTAGCCTGTGATGATCCCGTTCTGGGCGTCTTCTGGGGGTGGATGCCATCTAAGGCGAAGACTCTACAGAGATATATCAGCAGTTATCAACACACCAATAAAACATTTTCCAATGTCATATCCCTTTTTAAAAAATATTATTTCTATACAAAAATGTTTTGAATATAGTCTATTAATTTTTAAACCACTTTACAATCAAGGAATTTTTTTAAAATGTTTAGAAAGAATCAAAATGAATAAAATGACCCAATAAATGATGGTAACCTTTGAACTTGTGGCTTCCACTGTAAAGTTACGTGGGGCCTCGGTGGGCACCCCTGAATAGGTCCTGGCCAGGACCTCTGTTGTGCTGGTGCCCTGGCCGTTCTCATTGACCGCCACCACCCTGAAACTGTACTCCTCTGTGGAATGAGACAGGTATCAATAATTCGTATATGGAATGAGACAGGTATCAACAATTTGTATGTGGAATGAGACAGGTATCAACAATTCATATATGGAATGAGACAGGTATCAACAATTCGTATATGGAATGAGACAGGTATCAACAATTTGTATGTGGAATGAGACAGGTATCAACAATTCGTATATGGAATGAGACAGGTATCAACAATTCGTATATGGAATGAGACAGGTATCAACAATTCGTATGTGGAATGAGACGGGTATCAACAATTCGTATATGGAATGAGACAGGTATCAACAATTCGTATATGGAATGAGACAGGTATCAACAATTTGTATATGGAATGAGACAGGTATCAACAATTCGTATATGGAATGAGACAGGTATCAACAATTCGTAACATTATGTGTGGAAGTTTAGATTTGGGGTTAGACCAGGTTAGCCAAGTACCAGGGTGCAACAGACAAGTTCAGAAGTAGGGATGTTAAAACTTTTTTTTTTTTTCCAGAACCGGATTTTGGTTCTATAAAACAGGTCTTAAACAGGAGTAATAAATAGTAATGAAGTAATGATTACCTTCCAACCAACAAACCAAAATCCAGTTTAGAAAATCAAAACCGGTTTTTGGTTTCAAAACCAGAATCCGGTATTCCAATTTTTGTTTAACATCCCATTTAGAAGTCAGGAAAGAAACAACAATAAAAGGACTTAGGCTAATGATCAAGAGGTTGAACGGTTTTGAGTTAGGAAATAATATAAAATCAGTATCTAAGATATTGATTACATGCTTGAACAAAGAAATCTGGACAACAGATGATTTTGTGCTTGTAAAGAGCTTTTAGAGAGACACCGAGGACAGTCAGAAGAAGACAAGCTTACAATTATCAGTGATATCATGATGAGATGAGTTAGCCAATTGTCACTTTGTAATAATATAAATAATGATTAAAAAATATGGCTCCAAAAAAGTGGGTTGGGTTAAGAGAATCATTACAAATTTTTAATTCACCTGTTTCATCCATTAACTATTTGAGTATTTAACAATTTGGAATAAATACTATTCTTATTAATACACTTTTTCATAAGTGATGGACTCTTTAATGAGTGATCCATTAATAAAAAAATTGATTGACAATTTCAAGAGGGACACAATTTGATAACATAGGTATGTAAAGAATATTTGGATCAATTCAATTCAGTACTATTACTTAAATGGGGCGCGGTGGCTGAGCGGCAGCACATTCAAGTAGCATACCAAAGGTCCTGGGTTTGAATCCTAGTGAAAATTAAGATTTTTTCCATGGACTAGAGGCGGTCCCTGAGTCTACCCTGTTCTGATGGGTACCTGACATTAGTTGAGGTAAAGTAAATGCGGCTGGGCATTGGTACTGGCCGCACAGTCCCCTAGTATGCCGTGGCCACTGAAACTGGTAAAAGCTGCTTCACCTGCCCTATGATCAATATGGTCTGACGGGATACTTTACTTACTATTACTTTTATTGATTTAGTACTGTAAGCATCAGAGTAGACTATTTTAGAGTACCAGCAATCGTCATAACATAATTTTTCATATTCATAACAAAGTATTAAAAAACTATTCCACTCACTGAAAGTCTGCAGGTGCCTCAGAACATAAAATGTATCACTGACGTTAATCTCTGACTCAGTCTTAGAGCCAACCTGTTGGAACAAGAGAAATGATCAGTCTCAAGCAAACCAGTTAAAGACATTATAACCCTTGAACTACAGTGAACCCTGGCTACTTTGCGGTTTGAAATTCGCGGATTCACAACCTTGCGGATTTTGTTCATTATATTATAAGGGAAAATATATTGGAGACATTTCCAAAATAGTCGCGATATGTGTAGACACAAAATATTTCAACTTCTTTCGTGGTGAGTAAAATTCTGTACAATTGTACAGTACCATAACAATTTTTCTTTTTTGTGTGTGTACATCTACTGTTTTACAGCTAAACTTTTGTGCCTGTGTAGTGAATGTACATACTTTAGATATCTGTACATTACTGTAAAGGGTGGTTTGTTAACAGTGCGTAAAGGGTCGGTTTTATAAGTCCGAATACACGTTAAATAAATACTGTAAATATGGTGGATTTTCAGCTATCACAGCCGTTCTCGGAACATATTTACCGCGATAAACAAGTGTTCACTGTATTGGGGTGAAATTAACACTTGGGTGGGAGAAGCCCCAAAACTAAACACAGAGAGTTTCCTCAGGTTAAGCCTGACCCACCGCACAGCATTTTGTGATTACATCCCCATCCCCCATAAATCCATTAAGATAAAGTCTTTGTCCATTGATTCCAATGTATGGCATTTGATACACAGGAAAGAAAATTCCTGGATTGCCTTATTTAAGACTGTAGAGAGGTCTGCAAACAAATCCAATACCATCTACCTTATTTTGTTGCCCGTTCAGGCCAACACCAGAATCTCCAGCACCTTCTGCCCCTCTCAGACCTACTCCCTACCCAGAAGCTAAATTACATGACAATGAACCAATGAGCTGTAAAAATCAGGCAACAGTAGGGAACGAATCTCCGACAATGAAGTTGTAGTATATAAGTGCGTAGTAAGGAATTAAATTCAAAACATCTTGGGCATTCAAAACAAGGCTTTATTCTGGATAACATTAACACTGCTCACACACCAAGTAGTAGTGTAGTACAGTGGTCAGCAACCTTTTGCTTATAGTGTGCCAAACTATGATTTTTTAATCATTCAGCATGTGAAGTCAAACTGATCAACTATTTTATTTTTATAAGACAATTTATTTAATGCCGTAGCAAGACCAAGACCAAAAAAAAGTAGTGCAATAGAGAAAATCATTAAAGCGTTTTATAATTCATAAAATTAACCTGTTTGTTATTATCATCTTTAAAAAAAAATCCATTCATAGCTAATACACAATTTCATTACTCAACTTACACATTAATAGTTGAATTTAGTTGTCAAGATATTATTCTAGTAATAGCTTTAAAGTCTTTATTGTCTGATCTCAGTATAACTGGGATTTACTTTAACATATTTTAGACCCGAAACATGTCCTGACGATAGTCAATAGTTAATTGGAAGAAATACATTGTAATCATACAAACTGGGTAGTTATTGTAATGTTTAAAAATTTACATATACATTCTGATTTTCAATCATCTTGTCTAATTTGATCAATTTAGAGTTATAAATTGTAAGCCATTTATTTTTCTAAAAGGAAAAAAAAAAGAAACATATTAGAAATATTCATGTAAAGAAAACGGCTAATTATCTCCCTTCAATTTAATTCCCAAAATTTGATGCTAGTGAAACCAGACGAGTTAATTGTTTTAATATAACTAGAGTACTTCTGAAAAGGCTCATCTATCTTAATTAGCCTTAAATTAGGGAAAGAGTTAAATGTTTTGAAATTGATTTCATGGAAAGATATGTCCAGTTTCAATGCAAATCCATTCCAGTGGCCCAATACTTCAAGTGCTTTTGGACCCAGTCTGCTAAATGGATGTTTAACTCACTGAAACGTAATTCAGAAACAACGGCTTTAACAGTCAGTTCTCCTCATTCATTGAATTCAATAAAAAAAAAATTTTTTTTCATTAAGATACAACTTAATACACTGAAAATCGTTCTGCCAAGTCTGGCACGCATGCTTTTGGTTGCCTACCCCTGGTGTAGACAAGGTCACAACCATCTCACTTGGGAAATTCTGGGGGTAACAACACAGGGGGCCGGCACTCTCACAAGTTTATACAAGGGGAACAACACAACAAATAATTATAATGATTACAACAGTAGTCAAGGACCTGGTCACTTATAAATGAACTAAGAATCATATGAGATGTATTTGTCCCACTAACAAACGTATACATTGGCATCAATGATGTGTATTTGTACCATTAACAAACGTATACATTGGTATCAATGAGATGTATTTGTCCCAATAACAAACATATACATTGGCATCAATGAGATGTATTTGTACCACTAACAAATGTATACATTGGTATCAATGAGATGTATTTGTACCACTAACAAACGTATACATTGGCATCAATGAGATGTATTTGTACCACTAACAAACGTATACATTGGCATCAATGAGATGTATTTGTACCACTAACAAATGTATACATTGGTATCAATGAGATGTATTTGTACCACTAACAAATGTATACATTGGTATCAATGAGATGTATTTGTACCACTAACAAATGTATACATTGGTATCAATGAGATGTATTTGTACCACTAACTAACAATTCCTTGTAATATATTAATACCTCAACCTTCCCAAACCCCACACAAATAAGCCAACAAGTAATTTACCTTGTAAAAATAAAGGGAGTAAGACTTGATTTTCCCTTTGGGCTCAGCTGGAGGGTCCCATTTGAGTCTGATTTCACTTGATGAGACAGACATGGCCTGCAGATTCACAGGTGGGCTGGGCACTAGGGCTGAAAACATGCAAGTAATAATTGTGAAAAAAACAACACAAAATCAATGACACTCAAAACAACAACAAAAACCCAGTAATGTTTAGGTTAAATAACTGCAGTGAATTCCCTGCAGTAAAAGGTAAGAAAAAAGTCAAATATTTGTTAATGTGTGCGTTATATATACCATACATAAATATTTCTATATATAATAAATAAAAAGCAAACTTTCAGCGTGAGATTGTAATTAAAGTAAACTTGAGGGGTACGTACCGTCTTGGCTTGTGGTCACTGTAATCTTGGCCTCCTCCTGGCTCGCCCCCTTGCTGTTGTAAGAGCGAACTTGTATCTCGTACTTTGTCCTGGCCTTCAGCCCCTGGATGTTATACTCACGCAATGTTGTGTTGCCCAGCCGTTGCCTAAGAAAATAGAATAAATCAGATTTTACAGTCAATACAATCTTTTCTAGACTTTGCCTAATATAAAAAAAAACCAGTGCAGTTAAAAATCACTACATTGTTTACCCAGTCATTGCCTAAACAAATAATGAATCTGCTACTATATTGTTACAGTTTCAAAACTAATAAGCTTAAAAGTAGAGTACTCTCCCCTATTTAAACTTAAAAACCAACAATATTTGTCCTGCTAGCCCACCAGATAAGCAAAAGTAAGAAATTGTGTGTTCTGAAACTAGACCACTTTAAAAAAAAATAAAGTAAATAAAACAATGGTGGTCAAATGTTCAGTTTGGGAACCAATGATGCAAACTATTAACATTGCCTGTATACTGTGTTGTTTTTTTATAAACATTTAAAATACAGTCTCTTCAAAACAGAGGACGCAAAAAGCTAAAACGACTTTCCCTAACACTGCTACTGCTATTAAAGATATATCATCATCATTGTTCTAACCCAGCAATCATCTGGGGTGTTTGCCCTTTGATCTGAATTAAACATGTTTAAAAGTGAGATAGTTGACCTCAGCCGGTCTCAATTTATTTTCACTGTATGGAAACAATGAGCAACGACCATATATGCCCACATATAGGCCCACATAAATACCCACATAAAAACCCACATATATGCCCACATAAATACCCACATATAGGCCCACAGAAAGGCCCACATATATACCCACATAAATACACACCTATAGGCCCACATAAATACCTACATATAGGTCCACATATATAGGCCCACATAAATACCCACATAAATACCCTCATATAGGCCCACATATATACCCACATAAATACCCACATATAGGCCCACATAAATACCTACATATAGGTCCACATATATAGGCCCACATAAATACCCACATAAATAACCACATATATGCCCACATATATACCCACATATAGGAACACATATATACCCACATATAGGCCCACATATATGCCCACATAAATACCCACATATATGCCCACAGAACAACATAACTACTTGCACTATTGTCTACTTGACCGCCTCACACAACCCAGACAGCCCAGTCAGAGAAACGTCACATGACCATGACCCACCTGTCAGATCCGGCCTCCCGCCACAGCACAGAGTACATGGTCACCTCCTTGGCCTCGGGCTTGTCCGGGAGGTCCCAGGTGATGGTGATAAAGCGGTTGTGCACCAGCGCCGTCCGCAGGTTCACCGGAGCTGGCGCCTGGGAGAAGTTCTCAGAGTAGAGGGCTCCTGCGGGTAAGGCGTAGGGGTGGGATAATTTGGATGGGACTGGGGAGTCTACACTTACACAACAGGTAATATTTTTTTTTTAGCAGCAGCAGGACAATACAAATATACCAATATACCAAATATACCATTGGGGTTGGTAGAAGGATTTTAAATTATTTTTTTTTAATAATTTAATATATGTTAATCAATGGGTAAATATTTGAAGTTTTTATAAGAATAATTTTGATTAATATTAATGGTTAATCATGAGTTATAAACATCAAATTCACGTCACACAAGCACAGATCAAAGTTTTGTAAATTTGTTAGGGGAGATTATGTTGTTTATTTTGTAAAAGAACCAAATTGTTTTTTGAAGATATATAATATATATTATTTAAAAATAAAATAAATTTACATTATTTTTATTTGAAAAGAAAATGAAAAGCATTTTTTTTAATGCAATTGAATTTTTGACAAATTTTGTATAGATTTGTTAATATCATATTAATGATATGATCAAAACATTAGTTATGCCATTAGTTAAAAAGAAAAAAAATATTTGTTTACATTTAATATGTTTTATCAATTGATTAATTTTTTAAAAATATATATGACATGAAGATTAAAATTTGCAGCAGGGAAGGAGAATTGAAGGTGTTATAAATAAAAACCAAATAAGATTGTGTAACACACAAAGGGGAGCCAGGTGTACAAGTGACAAAATGCATCATGGGAAGGGAGGTCATGGTGAGGGGGGTGGAAAAAAAATTGAAAACAAAACGTTTTAAAAAGCAACAAAAAAATTTTTAAAACAAAAAAGCACTAAACTACAAACTAAGTGACCAACACATAAAGGAACAACAGAACATGTTCATTGTACTATCAGCCAGATACACTTACACCGCCAGGTGTTAATTTTTAACAAACTATTTGTTTCTTTTTATCTTTTCCTAGAAAAGAATCATATAGAGCAGGGGTTGGCAACATATGGAATGTGCTACATACTTGGCAGGCAGAGCAATTTTCAGTGGCACAAGGAAGAATTCCAAAATGGTAATTCAAGTCTCTTCTATGAGAAACGAGCAGAACGACTTTAAGGCTGTTGGCACGCTGAATGAATAAGAAATCCTACTTTGGCCCTGACATAGAGAATAGCTTAATAGCTAATAGCTTTCCTATCATTGCACCATTCTTCAAGAATACAATGAGGAGGAATAAGGCAAAACCAAATTGAGATCACAACATAATCTTTTTCTGAAGATTTAAAAACGTAAGACCTTATGAACCTCAGATCATGGTGACAAGCAGCTACGAGGGGGCTGAGGAGAGCTGCCTGAAAATTTGGCAAGTCTATTTGTTCTAAGATATTTTTTAAAAATCTGTACTAAAATCTAGAAAAATTTGGTAAAAGTTTGTCACGCAAAAGTTCAGTCTTGCCCCTGAATAAAAATTCTAATGTTTAATTAAAAGTTTGTCACGCAAAAGTTCAGTTTCGCCCCTGAATAAAAATTCTAATGTTTAAATTAAAAATTTGTCACGCAAAAGTTCATTCTCGCCCCTGAATAAAAATTCTAATGTTTAATTAAAAGTTTGTCACGCAAAAGTTCAGTTTCGCCCCCGAATAAAAATTCTAATGTTTAAATTAAAAATTTGTCACGCAAAAGTTCAGTCTCGCCCCTGAATAAAAATTCTAATGTTACTTTAGCCACGACAGATATAATTTATTTTAGTGTCTTTAGTTTCAATCTTATTTTCAAAACCTGCACATTAGTGTTAAGTAACAAATTTTTTTGTACTAAAAAAAAAATATAGCCTTAATTATAAATGTAATGGAATCAAAATTAATCTCTAACAGTTTGTGAAAAAAAAAAAATAATAATCTATTTGTAGTTAGCTAAAGAAATCTTCTACTGAGAGAGAATATAAGTTGTTGAAAACTGAAAATTAATTATCAAAAGTTGTGAAAAAAAAAATGTTTTTATGAACTACAAAATCAACTGTGAAAAAAACAACAAATTGATCTAGGTAGAACAAAAAACTGCAATGAGTTTAATACAATAAATAAATGCCAGTTGTTAGAGTAATTAATGGGAGCCAGTCATCATAAGTCATTACTATAAAAGAAAATCAGTCCAAGACCTGTTAGTCTAAAATCACAGGTCATTGTTATTGCAAAGAATAAACTGTTAATAAAGCTGCAACTATTGAAATAATAAAACTGCCATTTCATTGCCATTATAAAATTAAATTATTAAATTGGTTACATTTTTGGTTTGGACAATGTCTTTTTTTTAAATAGCTTTTTAGTTCAATGGAAGGACAAGCAATCAGAATTTGGAAATTAAAGCAAAGAACACAACTTCACAATCAGTGTGATTCTAATACAATGGACAATAATACCACCTTGGTGTGCAGAACTAGTGAAACAAGCAGCTTTCACCATCTACAAAACACAAAGGGGAAACGTCCTGCCCTGTTTACTTTGCCCCAACTAGAGTCAGGTGCCCTATCAGAGCTGGGCTGAATGTGCGTTGGCTCTCCAGGGTAAACATTTTGTAAATTTTTTTCTCCACCATCAATTTAAACCCGAGCTTTGAGACAGCTATCCAACTCATTGCCATTAGACTGGGGCAAGAGTCTGAAAGTGTGCTTTTTTTAAAGATGTCCATGCTCATTAATGATAATATCATCGATCAGTTCAAATTTTCCATTGTGACTGAAGAGAGTCAAGCAAAGAGCCCGAAATTCTTAGCAACAGGAGAAGGAAACAACATTTACTGTTTAGTTCTAGCTGTCAACACAGCTCAGAAAAACTGGTTTGAGCCCCACTGCTGACGCAATCAGTGATGCTCTCCCGCAGCTACTGAACCTAACCAATATGGAACCACAAGTGCACACAACACATGTCCAGAAACGCAAGCCTCAGTTTTTTTGTTTGTTTTTTTGCAGGTGCACAGCGCCAGGTATCACACATGTGCACACACCAGGTGTACAGGTAGAGGAAACAGGTGCACAGACAGGTTTACCACACAGGACATTGAGAGACACCATATGAAACTGAAAACTAATACATCGATACCTAAGACACGGTTTACAATGGGCAGCAGTTTTCAGGGCTTTCAGAGGGATTTCACAAAACCCTTAGATAATAAGTATAACCAAGTCATCTTTTTTTGGAGATATTGGATGTAAAATAAACAAGTGAATGTGATGTTGTAGCTTAAGCCTTCCACTACAGGCTCATAAAGTCCAACCAGCTATTGTATTTCAGTAAGCCAAGGGTGTGTTTGTTGCCCTACATAAAAGGGTATCTTTTTAAAACACAAAAAAATGTGATGTGAACTTTGAACATAATTCTCAGATCGAATGCTTTTGAGAAAGAGGATAAGTCCTTTTTTTTTTGTGTGCTTTTGAAATCAGCCAAGTACTGATTTAATTTTTAGCGGGGACCTGTAATTTTTGTCAAACACCGGGAGTTACCTAGTGGGAAATAATGCATGGTAAAATATTTGCAGGAACTGTGCAATTATTGTTAAAAATTACGCTAGTAGTGGAAGGGTTAAGATTAATACTTGAGTTTCCCTTTATTTTCTTTAACTCCAATCAACACAATTTTATTGTGTTAAATAAAGGGTGTGGGAGTGTGAGTTACATAAGCCCTCTGTCCTGAAATCTGCTGCCATGTTTTTACTTTCTACACACTCACACATGACACACGCACACCTCACTGACCTTTGATAACAACGTCCAGGTGGGCCGCGGCCTGCGCCTCGCCCAGCTCGTTCTCCGCGAAGCACTGGTACATGCCCTCGTCCAAGGGGAGCAGCCCGAGAATCCTGAGGCTCCCACCGGGGAGGACGTGAAAGTAGTCACCCACCCTGACCGGCTGCCCGTTCTTCATCCAGGAGACCGCGGGGTGAGGAGCCCCCTCGACCTCGCAGTCCAGAGTCACGTCGGTGAACGTGTCGGCCTGGATGCTCTTGGGGGCCATTTTGAATCTAGGTGGCACTGCAAGCAGAAAAACATTCAATCATAAATAGCTTTAATAGAAAATCATTTTTTTTAAAAATCCAATTACTTTGGAGTGCTACTTATCAACATGGATGTTTAACCGTCACTACAGGGGGCAGAAGATGAGCAGCTGCAGCCCAAGAAAACTCACCCAGGACCGTGAGAGAGGCGTCAGCATCGACCGAGTCTTCGGCATTGACAGCTCTGCAAGTGTACACTCCGGCGTCAGACTCGTTCACATTGGAGATGACCAGCGTCCCGGAGCCTTCCACGTAGACAGACGAACTGTTTTTCCTGTAGGGTGGTAAATGAAGATCTACACTACAAAAACAAAATCAACTACTTCTGCTCAATATAACAGCCATAGCTATTACAGTTCAAACTCATGTAGCCATACAATAAGATGTAACCAAATCTAACCTTAAATTCTCTTTCAACTTTACTCATGCAACTCAACTATATTTTTTCATATTGTAAATTTTCCACTTTATGTTACTTGGCTATCATTAAGTTTAAGACTGTACATTGAAAACTCTAACAAAGTTCAGATACAAATAACACAGGCCTAACACATTAACTAGTATATGGTAATTTCTTGCATCTCATATCAAATAGGTTAACTGTCCATATTTCTTGTGACAACTTGATGACAGAACAAGCCTGGGATCCAGCTTTTCTTTTATCATTTTAGAAACATAATGTGCCACCGCAGAGTCAATAAAGAATGTTTGCTTTTCCCTATGTCCCCTCTGCAGTGCACTGGCATGTATGCTAAATAAGCCAGGCCTAGCCTTGCAAGATGTCTCAGTGAAGAGAAAACTAATAAGAACATCTTTCCTATTTCTTTTCTCCCTCACACAAACCCAGTCACCACAAAGAAAATGGAGCTGGAAGCTAACTTGTGATGAGGATTTAATAATTAAATTAATAGCACTCCCACTATTGGTATTATTTTTCATGATAAATTCACCTTTGCCTTTGGTCAAATACCCACCCAACTCTTCCGCACCCTCTTTTGAAAAGGAAAAAGTAATCAGCTATTAACCCTTCCCGTACCGACCTACTTTTATCTATGATGCCTTCAGTTCCGCTATATACGCGCCCAGGACTGTAAGGGTTAAGGGAACTAAAATAAGGGACACCAAAGCAGATTCAAGAATGAGACATGGGGGCAACATCCCTCACCCAGGTAACAGTATGGTGCTGCCGTCCTTCAGCCAGGATATCACTGGTGCGCTCCCCTGCCTGTCCTTGCCTTGAGCCACGCAGTGCAGGTAGGCCTTCTCATTCCTGATCACCTTCTGGTCTCTAGGCCTGATGATAAGCCTAGGGGCGCCAAGCTTGGCATCTGAAGGCAGACAGAGAACACATTCTATATATAGTCAGACAGACATACAGACCGACAGATAGATAGATAGATAGATAAAGAGAGATAGATATATAAATGCTCTAAAGATATATAATAAATATTTAATCATCAAACAACAAAAGATCTTTTTTTTCCTTCATGGAAATTAAGAAGTAATCCTAACCTGTCGGACCAAATTGATCCATAAGGTCCGGTGAAGCAGCATTCAACAGTTTCTGTGGCCACGGCATACTAGGTGATTGTGTGGCCAGCACTAGTCACACCCGCCTTTAATTGCCTCAACTAAGGTACCCATCAGAGCTGGCTAGACACAGGGACACCCCCCAGACCCGGGGAAAAAATCCTAGCCTGCACCAGGATTCAAACCCAGGACCTTCGGTGCGCCAGTCGAACACGACGCTGATTGGCCCCTGTGCCCCTTTATGGTAATCAGCCTAGCTCTAAAAAGTTGGGCCGCCTAACGCCGCTGACCTTGTGGTCAATAAACCATTTTAAAAAACACCATATATATTGAGCAAGAAGAAACTCTCGTGAATTAAACATCCTCAAAGACTTACACACACCCACACTGTGGCAGGGAACAATAAGCAGGACTGCCGTTTATGTCAAATCAATAAAGCAATACAATCTTCTTGCTTTTTCCACTCTTAGCTTTCTAATGCTGCTCGTTTACCTTGGAATTCCCAACAATGCTCATTTTTTTCTAATTTACAATGAAAATAATAAATATTGGTTTAACCAATGACGACCTTTAACTACTTTAACACCCTTTGCCATTTTTGAAACAATCCATTCAAAACAAAAGTAACTAACCATAAAAAATTTATTTTCTGAAAAGGTTTCTTAGAGTAAAGGACTTGGGAGATCTAAGTTAACAATTAATGGATAAGTAAGAAACAATTGTTAGTTTATTTATTTTAAACATAAACGTCATGAAATTTAAGTAGAATTTAAGCAGTCAGTAAGTCCTGCAAATGGCTTTAGTGAAAACAAACCCGCCAGCCAGCTGCTTAGCCACATACTCACCTAATGCAGAGACCTGGGAGAGTTGCGCCATGCGACTGGTGCGGGAGTTCTCAAGGGACTCCGCCTCACAGGCATACGCCCCGTAGTCGCTGCTGGTTATTGGGCCCAGCTCCAGGAGACCTGGGGAAAATAAATTGTAAAAACACTGAGTTGCTGCTGATCTTGACAATAGCTTGTTGACATGCAAAGAATAAGATTAAATCTTGTGTAACAGCAACTTTGATAAACCAAGGACTTTTTATATCTTTTTTTTTTATAGAACTCATTTTAAAGTGTTTTTTTAAGCCACAGATAAAGAGGTACCAAATTCCGTTTTTAGACTTTTCCCGGTGCATGTAGGTTGGTTAGGCCAGTGTTTGCCGGTTTCCGTTGGCATGGCATACCAGCAGGCTGCCCATCTTACCTGACATTAACACACTGACTGTGTCAGCTGCCCATCATACAACACAGCGTACGTTTATGTAGGGTAAAAACTATAAAAAATCTACGTGGTAAAGAATTTAAAAAATATAGCAAAGGAGTGTTTACCAGTTGATGTCATGAGGACATTTCAGAGAAAACGTAGTGGTCCCATGTTACCCTAGTGCCCTTTTATTTCATCCCATATTATATCAAGTACCATTTAAAACATGGTAGAACCAGGAATAAAGATGGGGACATCATCCCAATCTAACAAAAACTTCCTGGCTTTAAGCTGCACTTGAAATCTGAGACCCATTATGTAAACAGCTCAGCATTTTTCCTCTATTTTCAACATTGCCTATTAAATATCAACAGAAAAGCCGCAGAGGCTGGGGGAGGGGGAGATTTTGATGGCATCCAGGGCTGAGAAACAATAGCAACCTAATTGAAGAGCATGGAAAGGAGAATATATTTCATAGAAATGGCAGAAGCTCTGCAAGCAGACGCCAGATGAAATAAAGGATCACTTTCAGATCACGTTGGTCCGCCAGGTCTTGGTGAATCAGAGTTCGCCAGTTTTCCATGCCACAATGCAAAGTGAGATTGTAGGTCAAGCATAATGCTCTTTTTATAATATAATATATACTATACTTTTAGCCAACTAATGTGAGAATCCAACTGAAGAGCTGGGCTCCTTCCCGCCAGGCACTAAGGAAAAAAATCCTACCGTTTAACCTGGAATCAAATGCAAGACTAGGGCCTAACAAAATAGATGATTTCCACACAGTACCGAATCCGAGTATTTGAACTTACTATTAGCTGAATCTGGGTCCAAACCGAGTAGTAGGGGCATCTCAGGAATTTCTCTGTCATATGCATATCTTAATCTCCTAAATAGAGTCCCCACTCAAACCCTACACATTCACATCTAGTTACATGCTTACTCACAACAGAGAATTAATTAGAACCTGTAAGGTATTACGCAAGACAATTGGAATGATAATCAAGACATTTGGAATGATAATCAAGACATTTGGAATGATAATCAAGACATTTGGAATGATAATCAAGACATTTGGAATGACAATCAGAAACATGCTGCCTGTAGACCACCCTTGCCTCATTAGCAGACTGAGAAAAAAAAACAGCCTACCTGTTGGAAACACTCTGGCTCTCGGGTTGACGAGCTTGGTGGGTCCTTTATACCAGGTCACTTTGGCTGGCGGCCGACCTCCGATAAGACACTCAAAAGCAGCATAGTCCCCAGGAGACAGAGAGAGGTCCTTCGGCTCTTCTTCAAAATGCTTGAGGATATCTGGCAAAGGTTACAAAAAAAAACGATAACGAATGAACCCATACAAGTCAATCAAATCCATGTGTGATTTTAATCTAGTATTGAGATAAAAGAGCTTAAGTGATCTGGCAAGATCAGGCAACACATTCCATGCATTAATGCCACTTGAGAAGAAAGAGAACTTATAAGCATTAGTCCTTGCATAGAAAATAAGAGATATGTTTTTGTTTATATTTGAATAGATCATTAGATAAGTGTGTCGTATGTCTAAGTAAGAATTCAATGCTTTTCTGCATAATTACTCTTTATGCATTTAACTGCCATTCCTGTTGTGTTTCCAAATTTACTATCTATACTAATGAAGTTACTTGTTTTGACATTCATTTGTAAGTGAATTATACAGCAGACCTTTCATGAATTTCACAGTTATCTAATCAACATGAACAGTTTATAATGCTTAACATAAGGGAAGCTACTTAGAATTTATGGAGCCACACAGTTAGATTTTACCCTAACCCTAACCCAAAGTGACATTAAAAAAGCTTCAGTCAGGTGAATGGGACACAGTAGCCGAGCGGCAGCGCCTTCAACTGGCGAGCCAAAGGTCCCGGGTTAGAATCCTGGTGCAGGCTAGGATTTTTTTTCCCCTGTTCTACCCAGCTCTGATGTGTACCTGACCTTAGTTGGGGTGAAATAAAGGCGGCTGTGCATAGTGCTGGCCACACAATCACCTAGTATGCCACCATAAACTGGTGAACGCTGCTTCATCAGACCTATCGACTAATTCGGTCCGATGGGTACTTTACTTTTTTTTTTTTCCAATCAGGTGAAAGTGAAAGTCTAAAATTGTCTTAATCAGAAAAGGGTTAATGACATCCATCCCTTCCCCCCTCATCCCTAAACTATAATACAATGTTTGCTGGAACAACACAACTTACAGGCTATTGCCAGGGTGGCCTTCCTGCTGACGATGGTCCCCAGCGAGGTGACCGTGGCCGAGCAGCGGTAGTCCCCCTGGTCCGACTCGATGGACTTGAGGTGGGAGACGACCTTAAAGTGCAGGGTCCCATTAGGCAGCATGTACCTGTGGAAGGCAAACAAAAGGCTGCAACAGTCAAATAAGAGGAGAGAACAAACGATAAAACACTAAAAGCTCACAAATACATAAAACTCACAAGTATGAGCTATTACAAGCTCTTATTTTACATGTTAGAGAATCTCCTTTATACAGAAGATGATTGTGCCTTACACTTATCCATGGTTTGAGTCTATTTATGTATATGATTATGTTTCATATGATGGTTAAGTTATTGTTTTTTTGTTTTTTTTTTGTTTGTTCAGGGAACCAATTCCATGCGGATGACATTCGCCAAGAAAAAGAAATGACGGTATATGTGTTTGCTCTTGCACACATATGTCTATCTGAGCAGTGTATTTGTTGTCGTGTTGTATTTTTGAGTAAAAAAATTTAATGATTTAAATTATTATTACTATTTTTATCATTTTGACAAAACTTTCAAAAACTAACAAAACCTCAAGAAGGAAAAAAAACATCAAGAAAAAGAAAAAGAGAAAAAAAATGTGAAAGGTTTCAATTTCTCAAAATCTAATTTATATAATGTGATATTTGGTTTAAAAAAGTTTTTTTAAAGCATGCTTTTTTTTTTATAAGCTGACTTGCAAAAAAATACAAAATCATAGACATTTTATTTTAATCATGATATTTTTGTGCAAACAACGAGACTCATTTGTATGCCATCCCATAAAATCCGTATAATTAATAATTTGAACTGTAAAGCTTGATAAAGAGTGAAATGAATAACTGCTAATCTTATTTCTTCAACCTTCAATTAAAATTGTTATTTTTTATTTTGTGGAATCTAAGCAAATTGTTAGGCTTCAAAACCACCGTATCTCTAAGAGTCTAAAACACAAATGAAACATGTTTTTGAATACCTTGTAAAGCTCAACTCTGCATAATAGCAATGCATTTTTCAATTCCAGACAGTGACGGATAAAACAATATATATATATAGTTCTGATAGATTTACAGACAGACAGATAGAAATACAGGTAGTGATAGACAGAGAGATAGAGATAAATACACTAGATAGCATTCCATATGCTCAATATTCTCCAGGGCTGTGTTATTTAATTCCCTGCAGTATTTGCATTTAGTTATTGTTCTTTCTGTCTACCTGAAGGGAAATCCACCACACCCTCGCCCCCCCCCCCCCCACGATACATTCCCAGCGCCTGTGAGGTGCATGGTAGCGCCCTGTGGAGGGTAGACTCGCACCTCCTTGAGCAGCTGCTCTCCAACCTTGGTATGCAAAACCCATGAAGGGGGGTGGACGTTATGTAGAGGGGGAATATGGAGTACCTTGGAAGTACGCAAAACAACAATAATGGTAAAGAAGGGGAGGGGGGCCATCGTAAATGAAAAACAATAGCCGTGTGGGTGGGTTCTCAAAAACACTTAAGGGATACAGAGGGAAAAATAACGCCAGAGAGAGAGAGAGAGACTCTGCTGTATAGGAAAGCTTGTCAAGCAATAATTGGGCTAACGGTTAACTCTGATAGTTCCGGAATCTACCAGTGTCAACAAGCAAGCATCACGGCTGAGTAATAGAACATTCCCACAAAGTCTGTGCATGGTACCGGCATCACGGGCAGTTGTCCCGGTGAAGAGGGCGGGGCGGGGGGTGCACTTTAGATACATAAGGGTCATTCAAATGAACATAATAAAATGAAACTATCCTTGGAATATGGCCTAGTTAAAGTGAGAGAGGGAGATAGGGTGGGGGAGGAGAACGTGAGAAGGAAAGAGGTGCTTGTGTTGTCAAATCTCTACTGCAATCCAATGATCGTGCCTGTACTTCCAGTATTGACCTCTTTAGCCAGATGAGGGACTGCAAGGGAAAATAGATCGTCTCTCGAGTCGTAAAATGCCGACCACTGCATAAGTTTAACTTACTAATTAAAGGGGGGGGGGTGGTTGTGTGTTATAGACAATCGCGGGATGCCTTTGTTGTTTTTGGATGAGATGGAGATGGGGGAGGGGCGGGGCGGGGTCCATGATGAGATGTGCCCGGGCTTGCACGGGGCGCCAGCAACCCTAGGGCCGGCCCTGCATATCCACCGTCTGCAAACACAATTACATATGACTTTCTCCTACATAAGTTTCTTTCCCTTTTACTGACGAAAAACACGCATACCTACATTTGCATAAAAAGATTATACCCTCCCCCCCCCCCTTTTTTTATTTTCATAATGGACTAACGCAACTCCTATGATGAGATTGGTATTATAATTTCACAATAAAGTATTTCTTGTAAACAAACAAATAAAGGACTAAACAAATGGCTTTATTAAAACTCAAAGATTCAATGACATTTAAACGGGATTCATAGGTATAGAATTATAGAATATTACAACTAGATCGCTTACTCTCTAAAACAAAAACAAAATTGCGAAGAATATGATCTCGACTTCCGCCCCCAGACTCATTTGTGATAACATGCACAACTCCGCAATTATTATTTTTTTTTGTGCAAAATTTGGAGTGTTAAGGCTGAATTACACGAGCTAGTTTACTAGCTGCTAGTCGGCTAGATTACTATCTTGCTAGTAGACTAGCTCCGTGTAATCAGTCACTAGCAGCTAGTCAGCTACTAGCCCTGCTAGTAAAAAAGCTGCTGGGAGAGTTTAAAGTCGTTAAACTTTACTCGCCACTAGCCGGCTTTTGAGCGAGAAATCAGTAGTAAACTCGCCCGTGTAATTGAGCGTGTGGGAAGCTTTAAGTGCAATCGTCAACTAGCACACTCGCCAACTCACCGGCGACTTAACAACTAGCCGACTAACAGCAAGTAAACTAGCTCGTGCAATTCAAACGAAAAAGACGTCATCACTTTATGCGTATTACTCTCATTCTTGGGTTTATTAGTAAACAAAACAGCACAAAATAACAACAAAACAATCCAATTCCATAAAACCTCCAAGAAGGGTGACATCCATTGTGTAATCTTTTTTTTCTCAAAGTCTGGAAGATGACGTTACCGACACACTTTATAACTCCCATGGGATGGAGGTGGGGAGAAAGAGAGAGGAAGAGGGGGCGCAGGCCCGAGCTATAAATAAAAAAAATGAAATCAACAAAGAAAGAACTTGACCCCCTCCTTCTTAAATCCAGACAGACTAAATACACTCAAATAACAAAACAATAAAAAAATTAACAAGGCACGGAAAGCAGGGATTTGACGGGCATAGGAAGAGAGAGAAGCCGGGGGGTGTCAGGGGTGGGTGGGCGTTTGATGAATTTCATTTTGTTCCGTCCTCTGGACAAGACACACAAAGGCAACGATGATGGAAGATTGAAACTAATTGAATTGCGAGGGCGCACGAGAGAACGAGAGAAGAGACGGGCGACCTGGATAAATGGGGGACAAGAGGTGATGAAAGGGTGTGTGTGGGGGGAGGGCGCAGGGGCCCTCAAGAAAGAACCGAAGTACGTATCCCTTATACGTCATCCTGTATTCACAATACAGTCATCGTGGTCTAGCCAGCGCCCGGAACGGAGAAGGAATTTTGCAGCGGTTCCTTAAAACCGCGTTTACCAAGGAACCCTATTGCTTCCGTGATAATTCTAAAGGGTTTGAGATTGTGATATTGTGACACTAGATATTGTCACTTTGATTATTTATTTTTGTCAAATGAAAAGTTAAAACCATGTCTAGTGAAACCAGCGTTCATGAGTTTCCTTAGCCAAGAATACAAGGGGATTGTGTGGCCAGCACAATGCCCAGACGCCTTTACTATGTCGGAACTGAGTAGACCCATGGACACGCTCTAGATTAACCTACATCCTTCCAGGACTCAAACTCGGGACCTTCCGAGCGCTCACAGGAGCACCCTAAACTCCGAAGAGGCAGGATAGATTGTCGATGGCAGACCAATGGAATGAGTCGTTGATTAAACTCACGAGTCGTCAGGCTTTGCGGTGAAAAACATTGCCGCATCGCGAATTAGACGCTTTAAAAAAAAAATGTAATTATATTAGCTCTTTACTTTTGAACATTTCTTTTTAACATTCCTGGGGGTTCCCCAAGTTTTAGAATTCCATGGACATAAAGAATAAGTTCCAGAGAAACTGAGGCAAAGGACCATCGCCTCCCCTGTTCCTAATGTGTTGTTTTTTGTTGGGACACTATTGGTATAACAATTTCAAAAAGTCCGGCGTTATATATTCTGTCTCTACCATTAAAGAAAAATGGTCTCCGGAGGATCTTGGTAGATCTATCTTCATTGGAAGGATGATTACACCCAGTTTCTCTTTTTCAAAAGTGTATTCCTGATCACAATATGGCGTGTGGGCAGTGCGTGACTGCTCTAGTCAAATTCACCACAATGCTATGTCTGGTCAGACTGACCACAAAGCTACGTCTGGTCAGATTGACCACAATTCTATGGCTAGTCAAACTGACCACGGCTATGTCTAGTCGAAGTGACCACAATTTTATGTCTGGTCTAATTGACCACAATTTTATGTCTGGTCAAATTTACCACAATTTTATGTCTGGTCAAATTGACCACAATTTTATGTCTGGTCAAATTGACCACAATTTTATGTCTGGTCAAATTGACCACAATTTTATATCTGGTCAAATTGACCACAATTTTATGTCTGGTCAAATTGACCACAATTTTATGTCTGGTCAAATTGACCACAATTTTATGTCTGGTCAAATTGACCACAATTTTATGTCTGGTCAAATTGACCACAATTTTATATCTGGTCAAATTGACCACAATTTTATGTCTGGTCAAATTGACCACAATTTTATGTCTGGTCAAATTGACCACAATTTTATGTCTGGTCAAATTGACCACAATTTTATGTCTGGTCAAATTGACCACAATTTTATGTCTGGTCAAATTGACCCCAATTTTATGTCTGGTCAAATTGACCCCAATGATATGTCTGGTCAAATTGACCACAATTTTATGTCTGGTCAAATTGACCACAATTTTATGTCTGGTCAAATTGACCACAATTTTATGTCTGGTCAAATTGACCACAATTTTATGTCTGGTCTAATTGACCACAATTTTATGTCTGGTCAAATTGACCACAATGATATGTCTGGTCAAATTGACCACAATTTTATGTCTGGTCAAATTGACCACAATGATATGTCTGGTCTGTTAATGTTTTTTTTTCTTTCTCTGCAGAGGACTAACGTGCCAAAATCAAACAAAGAATGGTGGGGTGGGGGGGGGGATAGAAAAAACAATGGGAAGATATATGCACTGTGCTAATCTCACAATCCCATTCTAATCCGCAAAATTAATATTATCTTATACATTATAGACGCTCCTTCTATAAAGAAGATTATTGCGTCCTACGCTCATCCGTGGTCCGAAGTCCGAGTGTATCTTATATTTATGTTGTCACGATTCTGGATTAAACCGTGACTCGTAGCACTCATAGATAGACTATAGCATAGATAGCAGTGTATAATTAGAACCTTAGATTAGCTTAAGTTTAGCTAGAATAGAGAGAAGGTTAGTCTGACGTCACTATCTTCTCCCTCCCTTACGCAATTACATCTCCCCATCACTCTTTCTCACCTGTTTCTCTATCCGTCACTATACTCTTGTACTACGCCCAAATTCAGAGTCTACTGACTAATACGATTCAACTTGGTACTACATCTTGGTTGAATGGGTACGAATGTGTTAGTTAGAATGTATATATTTATCCTATGCTATATTAATGTATTCATATCATGTCTTAATGTATTTATATCTTGTGCTATTTTAACGCATGTGAGCGAGTCATTATTCGATCCCTCACTCGCCCCTCCTCTTCGCGTCCCCGCCACCCCCACCCTCTTTTATATCCCTTCAGCTTAGCGGCATGTTATGCAATTGCTTTGAGACGGTCGTTCCCTGAACGCTGACCAGAGAACCCAGTTCGCACACATATACCAAATTCTCGTCCGAACCCCCCCCCCAGCCACTTGAGTTAACTACTTAAAATTCTACCAAAGGGAGATAAATTCCCCCACTCAGCAGGACGTCTGTATAAATTGTCTTTCATCTAGACCTCTCTCCCCCCCCCCTTTTTCCGCCCTCGCAACCCCGACCCCCAATCCATTTTTGGCTCCAATAAGCTTTTCTTATGCAAATGTATATTCAATCTAGCCAATGAGAATAGGATGTAATTAAATGTAAGCCAACCAAATTAACTTTGGGTCAGGTGACTAGTGTCCACGGAAAAGCCCGCCCAACTAAACTAAGGCAGATCTCTCCCAGCTCCCGAGCTAGATACATCGTCTTGGTCTAGCTCCCAAATTGTTACTCGGACTTGCAGATACTTAGCCAGTAATCGTAATTCCCTCATTATAGTTACGTAGCCTAACCTTGGATTCCGTAACAACACAGTATATTGAGTGTTAGACGTTCCTGTGCATATATCTCAAGCATTGTATCTCCCCTGCATGTTAGTATGTGTGTCTCATCATTGGATATTGAATTTGAATCATAAATAAACACCTGAAACGTAACCAGAGACTTGCTTGCCTAACTTAGAACTGTCTGTCTGTGTGTGTTTAATAACATCTAAGCGAGCCAGTAGAGAACAAATAAATATTCCAGGTCAACTACAGCATCGGCACCTCATATCTCTAAGACAACCAGCCATTATTACCCCCCTCTCAATTGCCACATCGTGACAAAGTGGGACCTCGTATCCGGGATTATCTGAACTTCAAGCCGTTCAGCGCACTGTCAACAGCAACAACCCGAGGACTACGCCGATTCTGAAACCGACCCTGGATGGGGGCTCATCTCTCTACAACACAAAGACTCTAAGCCAGCAACCAGACCCGTCATCCCAACGCCAGCAACCAGATCCATCAACCCATCAAACCAGGCTCGCCACCTTACGCAGCCCGCGCCACCCCAGTCTACGCTCACGCCACCCCAGCCTACGCCTACGCCACCCCAGCATACGCTTACGCCACCCCAGCCTACGCCTACGTCACCCCAGCCTACGCACCCCAGATACGCCAACCTAAGCCACCCCAGATTCGCCACTCCGAGCAATCTACGCCACCCCAGCCAGCTCACCCCATTAAGCCAGGCTCGCCACACTACGCCAGCCTACGTCACCCCAGACACACCAGCAACCAAATTGCCACCCCATTACGTCAGATTTGCCGCCCCAACCGCCAGGTCGCCACCCTCTGGCCCCGCATCAATGTACCGGCACCCGAGACGTCAGCAGAGAGACCCACCGCCGCCGCATCAGCCTGCCCGACAACTAGAGACCGCCGAGAACCCGACAACTGCCCTGTCAACCTCCCCGTAGGAACCCGCCGTAGTTCCCGGTATCCAAACCCGGAAAAATAGACACTAACATTAAACGCTAATCCAGTCCCGGCACGGGGAAAGAGAATTCCTAACCAGCCCGAAGATCTGCACCAACAGCGCCGAGCGCCATATAAACGATAACTTTATGATTGGATATACGTGTGTTAGTGTATGTGTGTAAAATTCTGGAATTGCTGTCTGGTGAGTACCATTTTGAGTTGTATTACGTTAGCTAAACTCTGAACCCCAACACCACTCCTATATTTTCCTTTCCTATCTCGCTATATCTCTGTCCGCCTCTAGTATCTTAATCTCGCCTCACTCTGTTACTATGGCGGAAGGTGTACTATTGCGTAAGCAGTTGAGAGAAGAGGCTATAGCTATAGGCTACATTGACTCAGACATCACTAAATACGTAGTAGAGCAGGTAGCGGCCCATGAGGCCAAGACAGAGAGACTTAGATTAGAACAATTAGAAAGAGAAGATAGGCTTAGAGCAGAACAGTTAGCTAGGGAAGAGAGGGTTAGAGAAGAAAATAGGCTAGATGAGGAGGCACGCAGGACACATGAATTCAGACTAGCTGAATTAGCCGCAAGCACTAGGCCCCCGGACAACAGCGACAACCCAAACTCCCCCTCATCATTTAGCTCAGCCACCCCCAGCAACCATCCCCTCCCCCGACATGCTTCTCTATGGACTGAAGTTCACGACCCCCGACTGGAACATTTCGACATTTACCTCCGACGGTTTAGCGACTGTATGGAGCTAAATGAGGTCCCCCCAGAATTACATTGTAGGATCCTCGTCTCCACTCTAAGGGGAGAGGATTATGACGCCTATTGTAAACTGGCCCCAGAAGACAGGGAGTCGTGCGTGGCACTGAAAAACGCGCTGCTAAATCGCCACCAGTTACACTCATCCCACTACCAGAAGAAGTTTCGGTCGTCCACGCTACGACCGGGGGAAAACTATACACAATTCGCGGAGCGAATACAATCTTACCTACTCAAGTGGGTTGAGTTAGGCAATATTGAACAGTCATTCGACGGTATGGTCACCCTCGTAATGACTGAGCAAATAGAGTCACAGATGACACCTAAGCTGAGGGCCTTCCTTATTCAACAAGGAATCACCGGTTTAAACCCCTCCCTGCAGGGCGCAGATAGGTTTCTGCAGTCCAACCTAGTAGAGTCATCCCACCCCCGGGAAAAATTTCAACCACCCCCTGCTCCCCGACGAGAAAACGGTAGGTCGACAAGGCCACCGGGTCCTCTCTTCCGCCCGGGACACCCACAGTCGCACCGGAATAACTGGGACAACCACCGCACCAACCCTCCCCCGCTAATCAGCCACAACAGCTTCCCTCAGCCCCGACCGGGTCATTCCCAACCCAGACCCCCTCCGCCCCTCCAAGACTCGCGACGCGCGGACCAACCCCACCACATGACCAGGCCACAAACCGGCACCAATCATCCCCATTCGACCCGCCACGGTAACTCCGCTGAGCAGCAACCCAAGGCACACACTAGCCATAATCACTCCCAGAACCCCCCCCCCCCAGGAGTATACACCGCCATCCCTTGCCCGGCAGACACCCCCAGGACGCAAGACCCAGAAACCGACCCACCCCCCGCTTACACCCCCGCCAAACCGGAAACCAAGACAGAAAGAAATATAGAGATCAACTCAAAAAAAGCCAGGGCCCTTCTCGACACGGGATGCCAGCTTGATGGGTTCGCTAAGACTTCATTCGTGAGTCCCTCCGACTATACTGGCGAGTCAGTCGAATATAGAGTTATAACGGGATACGTTGAGACCCTCCCAACCGCCAAGGTCCACATAAAGTCAAAACCATATACTGGCACGGCTACCTTAGCAATCCGAGCCGAATTACCCTATGACGTCATCCTGGGGGAACGATACCTCAACTTTGCCGACGTCCCCCCCCCCCTTGCCTCAGTGGCCACACGCGCGCACCCTGACCCTATTCCCCACCCTCCCCCGGAATCCCCCACGGCCCACGAATTCCTGCGGGCTCAACAAGAAGACTCGACCCTGGCCCCACTGTTCGCTAAGGTCGGTCAAAACCCAGACCCCCCGAAACCCTACTCGTTTATTCAAAAAGGGAAACGACTGTTCCGACGGTCCAGCCTCCCTGACGGTTCGGTCAGAGACCAGCTCATCATCCCCGGTCCTTACCGTAGGCAAGTTATGGAGGCGGCCCACGACTCAACCCTGGGCGGTCACCAAGGGCAAGGGTCCACAGTCAACAAAATCACCCATTACTTCCACTGGCCCGGTATGCACAATGAGATCAAACGATTTGTAGCGTCATGCCACCAATGCCAGCTCATGTCCAAGGCCCACCACGCTAAGCCAGTACCGTTAGGCAAACACCCGGTGACCGACACGCCCTTTCAGCGGGTGTCAGTAGACCTAGTAGGGCCACTCTCGATAACACGGAAGAAGAACAGGTTCATACTGTGCGTGATATGCCAGGCTACCAACTGGCCGGAAGCTGTGGCGCTGCCGAAAGAAGACGCGAAACACGTGGCCGAGGCACTGTTTACCATTTTCACGAGAGTGGGGTTTCCCGAAGTCCTACTCTCCGATAACGGGCCCCAGTTCACCAGTACACTGATGAGGGAAGCGTTGCACATCATGAACACCACTCACCTCCGGTCCTCCCCCTACCACCCTCAATGCAATGGATTAGTCGAACGGTTTAACCAAACACTAATCGGGCTATTAAAGAAAACCGCCGATGGTCCTCTGGATGAATGGGATACCCTCCTCCCTACCGCCTTATTCGCATATCGGTCTACTCCCCATTCTACCTTAGGCTACACTCCCTATGAGATGTTATTTGGTTCCCAACCCCGTGGTCCACTAGAGCTCCTCAAGCGCGCCTGGACTAAACCCTCCCCCCACCCCGAAGAACTCTCAGTCCACGCCTACATCAATGACCTAAAGGCTAGGCTGATAACTGTCCACTCTATCGCCTCAAAGCACTTAACCAAGGAGAGGGAGAGACAGGAGAAGTTATACAATCGGCGGGCCAAAGAACGCTCTCTGGCTCCGGGCGATAAAGCACTACTGCTCCTTCCCTCCTCTTACAACAAACTCCAGTTAGCATGGAGAGGCCCATACCCAGTTACAAAAAAACTCTCAGGCACCAACTACCTTATCAAGATCGGCAACAAGGACAAACTGTTCCACATCAACTTGCTAAAGCGATACATAGAGCGACCGTTAGACGAGACACCCCTGGTAGCAACGGCTATTGCTGAAGAGACAGAAGCCGATGACTCATTAACCGCCTTTCCCCTACAACAGACAGAGACCGTAGATGATGTAGAAATCTGTCCCCTTCTAACCCCTGAACAAGCTGACACAGCGAAACATTTACTCTCTTCGTACTCCGACGTGCTGACTGACACCCCAGGGCGTACCAACTTAGAAACATTCACTATGAAGGTCACCGACCCCCGACCCATTCAGGTCAAGGCATACGCTATGCCCCATGCCAAACTAGATGTCATTGAAAAGGAAATAAATTATCTGCTAGCCAACAACATCATCGCCCCCTCTACCTCCCCGTACAATGCGCCGGTGGTACTAGTAAGGAAATCAGACGGTTCTCACCGTATGTGCATAGACTTCCGCCGCTTAAACGCAGTCACTGAATTTCAAGTTGAACCAATGCCAGACCCTGATTTACTGTTTTCAAAACTAAGCAACGCTCAATACTTTTCCAAGTTTGATCTTAGCAAAGGATTCTTCCAAATAGAAGTGGAAGAGAAGTGCCGACACTACCTCGCCTTCAGTACCGATCAAGGGCACTTCGAGTTTCAAACTGTCCCCTTTGGCCTAAATAACTCCCCCTCCGTGTTCACACGCATGATGCGGAAGCTTATTCAGCCAATTAACAGGCCTGGGATCACCCATTTCGTAGATGATATCTTGATCGCCACGCCCACCTGGGCAAGCCATGTAGAAACAATAACTGCCCTGCTAGTTAGGCTCCGCGAAACCGGCCTAACCGCGAGGCCCTCAAAATGCATGGTCGGGTTCAATAAATTGAAATTCCTAGGTCACATGATCGAAAGGAACAAAATAATGCCGGACGAAACCAAGGTAGAGAAAATTAAGTTAGCCCCTCAGCCCACCACCAAATCAGGTATACGGTCTCTACTAGGGTCAACAGGGTACTATCAGAAGTTCATACCACACTACAATAGCATCGCAGCCCCTTTAACAGACCTAACGCGGAAAAATCTCCCAGAGAAAGTTACTTGGTCCGATGAGTGCCAACAAGCGTTCGACCAATTGAAGACAGCTCTCACTAGCAAACCCATACTGCGACTGCCGAACCCGTCCCTTCCCTACGTGCTGAAGTGCGATGCAAGCGGACGAGCAGTAGGCGCGGCCCTGTTACAACCTGACCCGGAACATGATAACATGCTGTTCCCTGTAGCCTACGCGTCACGGAAACTCAGCTCCGCGCAAAAAAATTACGGCACCTCTGAACAGGAGTGTCTGTCTCTCGTATTTGGAATTGAGAAATTCCACGTATATCTGTACGGACGCCATTTCTTTCTCCACACCGACCACCAGCCCCTGACGTTCCTCGCATGCGCAAAGAACCTAAACAGAAGGTTAATGAGATACTCACTCACCCTGTCACAGTACAGCTTCCAAACCGTTTACCAGTCCGGAAAAGATCACCACCTCGCGGACTTCCTATCCCGATACTCCCACTCAGATCCCAACCCCGACGACTCACCACCGACTCCCCCCCTTTCCCCATGTCCCAGAGACAGTAATTTAGGTATGAATCCACTTTCTGAGTAGATTCCCAAGCTACCCGGGTGAGTTGTCACGATTCTGGATTAAACCGTGACTCGTAGCACTCATAGATAGACTATAGCATAGATAGCAGTGTATAATTAGAACCTTAGATTAGCTTAAGTTTAGCTAGAATAGAGAGAAGGTTAGTCTGACGTCACTATCTTCTCCCTCCCTTACGCAATTACATCTCCCCATCACTCTTTCTCACCTGTTTCTCTATCCGTCACTATACTCTTGTACTACGCCCAAATTCAGAGTCTACTGACTAATACGATTCAACTTGGTACTACATCTTGGTTGAATGGGTACGAATGTGTTAGTTAGAATGTATATATTTATCCTATGCTATATTAATGTATTCATATCATGTCTTAATGTATTTATATCTTGTGCTATTTTAACGCATGTGAGCGAGTCATTATTCGATCCCTCACTCGCCCCTCCTCTTCGCGTCCCCGCCACCCCCACCCTCTTTTATATCCCTTCAGCTTAGCGGCATGTTATGCAATTGCTTTGAGACGGTCGTTCCCTGAACGCTGACCAGAGAACCCAGTTCGCACACATATACCAAATTCTCGTCCGAACCCCCCCCCCCCCAGCCACTTGAGTTAACTACTTAAAATTCTACCAAAGGGAGATAAATTCCCCCACTCAGCAGGACGTCTGTATAAATTGTCTTTCATCTAGACCTCTCTCCCCCCCCCTTTTTCCGCCCTCGCAACCCCGACCCCCAATCCATTTTTGGCTCCAATAAGCTTTTCTTATGCAAATGTATATTCAATCTAGCCAATGAGAATAGGATGTAATTAAATGTAAGCCAACCAAATTAACTTTGGGTCAGGTGACTAGTGTCCACGGAAAAGCCCGCCCAACTAAACTAAGGCAGATCTCTCCCAGCTCCCGAGCTAGATACATCGTCTTGGTCTAGCTCCCAAATTGTTACTCGGACTTGCAGATACTTAGCCAGTAATCGTAATTCCCTCATTATAGTTACGTAGCCTAACCTTGGATTCCGTAACAACACAGTATATTGAGTGTTAGACGTTCCTGTGCATATATCTCAAGCATTGTATCTCCCCTGCATGTTAGTATGTGTGTCTCATCATTGGATATTGAATTTGAATCATAAATAAACACCTGAAACGTAACCAGAGACTTGCTTGCCTAACTTAGAACTGTCTGTCTGTGTGTGTTTAATAACATCTAAGCGAGCCAGTAGAGAACAAATAAATATTCCAGGTCAACTACAGCATCGGCACCTCATATCTCTAAGACAACCAGCCATTATTACCCCCCTCTCAATTGCCACATCGTGACATATGTAATAGACGCTTTTTATAAACAGAAGATTGTTGCATCCTACGCTCATCCGTGGTCCGAAGTCCGAGTGTATCTTATATTTATGTAACAGACGCTTTTTCTAAACAGAAGATTGTTGCATCCAACGTTGTTGTCATACGTGGTTTGAGTCTAGTGCTACATTTTGATTACCCGGTGGTGTTTTCATAATTATTGATGTTTATGTTATTGGTTTTTACTGTTTTTTTCGGATAACCCATTTCGTGGTTCTAGATTTAATGGTTTAGCTATTGACAAGTCTTAATTAGGTGTGACCTTTTGAACTGGGATGAGCGTGAACTTCCGGTGAAATTTACCGCCATTTTTGTAAATAAAAACCATGCTTTTGGTGCTGTTTGACAATTGATTTCAACATCGACAGCCAGTTCTGGTCTTTTAGAAATATACAACGGCTACAAGATTAGTTATGAGGAATCCGTTTTTAACATCAAAAGTGAGTAGGCGATAATAAATACTCATAGTGTTAGTCGCGTTTGGTTAAATTTAGCTTTTGTTTATAAAATAAGTTAGTCAAGAGTTGCGGAATTTCATAAAAAACAACACGAAAATTCTTTTGCACCAAGCAATTAGTTTGGGGTTATAAATAGGTGATTCTTCAAATCTGACATTCACAATCCATCGTTTTCTTTTGGCGCCATCTTTTTGGAAATGAAATAAAATTTAATTATCTACATATTTTCGTAGCCTACAACCAGTAACATAGCAAACATGGCAGACATGTTTTTTTTATAATGTGATCGAATTCGACCGGAAATGTTTTTTCTTGTGAACTTTTATGCATGCATACACGTTAAGACTTGTCAATAATATTGTGTGCTACACTTGTCAGTTGTGAATATTGTGACTAATAACCTTGCAGCTCTTTTCTAGATTTGTTCTAGTTTTTTTATAAAAATGATTTCTTTAGTTCATGGGTCCTATAACCTACAGAAGATACATATTCTAGTCTAGCTGTAACTAAGGTAGCATTTTTATGTATCCTAATGAGACCATGCTGATCCATAACGATACAGCCTTCGCTAGTGTCCATGACCTCGACACACAAAGAAATTATGTGGCCAGCACAATGATAAAGCCTCAATAAAACAAAGAATAAGCGCATGCTGTTGGCAGCAGGGGCCCCGATTGGGAAAGGGGCAAGGAATGGGTGGTGGGAGGTGGTGCGGAATGAACAGGAGTGAGTACTGTGAGTAGCCAGCCAGACATCTCCTGGCCAGTGACACTTCCATCCATCCCTCTCTCCAACCCATCCATCCTCCAGCTCTCGTGGCAGAGATAAACAAACGAGACAAGACATTAAAGAGTTATGGGGAGAGACGCGGTGGGGTAGGGGGGTGGGTGGAGGGAGAATAGATATCTTCGTCAGGCAAACCCTGAGGCCGTACGGAATTCCTCCTCCGTGTCGCCCCTTGTGATAGTAGATTGAAATACTTCCGGTACTGGAGGCGAACTGGAACAACCTTACGACTTCATTGTTAGTGTCTGTGTCAGTGTATCTGTGTGATTGCTTGTCTGTGTAAGTTGTTTATTTTTGGCGTAAACGTCAGAGACTAGCTTAAGTATGAGACTATGAGCGGAATTAAATTTGTACGCACGCAGCTCTTCTTTGAATTGTAGAAAACGACCAATGAGAAAAGACATTTTAACAAGATGTCGCTGATTTATGTAATATGCCTTGGTAAAGGACTGGGCAGCTTTTCAAACATTTACGACGTTCTAAATAATGCTGACCCTTCCTAGTTCATTCAATACGCCCCCCCCCCCTTTCACCTCCTTTTCATAAAACTTTTCACCTCTTTCCTAACTAAAAAAAAAACAACTAAAAAGGACGTTTAAATTAAAGGGTGGGCTAATAAAACCAACACCCCAAAGTGTTGTTATTTTTCAGGAACCGATTCGTTGCGGGAAACTGCTCGGGCCGTTCGGACCTCAGAACCGCATTGATAATACTCCAAAGAGTTGACAACCATGATGGAAGTCAGAGAAATCGCCGAACAACAACTACAATAACAACAAGCATGCAACATTAACGTTGGTTTAGAATCGATGTGAACCTCTTGTATATATCTATCTTCGATCGAGGAGAGAGAGAGAGAGAGAGAGAGAGTGTGAGAGATAGAAAGAGAGAGAAAGAGAGAGTGTGAGAGATAGAAAGAGAGAGAAAGAGGGAGTGAGAGAGAGTGAGAGAGAAAGAGAGAGAGGGAGAGAGAAAGAGAGAAAGAGAAAGAGGGAGAGAAAGAGAGAGAGAAAGAGAAAAAGAGAACGAGAGAGAGAGAAAGAGAGAGAAAAAGAGAAAAATAAAGAAAGAGAGAGAGAGAACGAGAGAAAGAAAGAGAGTGAGAGAGAGAAAGAGATAGAGAGAGTGAGAGAGAAAGAGAGAGAGAAATATAGAGAGAAAGAGATAGAGACATAGGGGCGGGAAAGATCACCTTCTAGCCGTGTCCTCCAGCTGTGTCTGCTCCCCATTCTTGTACCACCTGATGACCGGCTTCTCCGCGCCCGTGTAGTTCACCTGGCAGTGGAACCTGGCGGGCCTGTCCTCCTCGGCCACCACGGACACGGGCTGTTCCTTGAAGCTGAACTCTGGCAGCGAGCTGGACACTGTGGGGTACAAAAACATATTCATATATAACAATGGCCAGTGCAGAACAAGTCAGTCAACAATACCATTATGCATGCAAATGTTTATGTTATCGCTGAGGAAATAACAACAAGGAATGCAACAATTTCCATATAGTCTAGCACGAGACCCTGTACGAGACAGATTCTCAGGGAGACAAGTCAGGTGAGAATAACAAGGTTCTAACAAGCATTTTGGTGAAACGGAGATATTTGAGTTTTAAATTTTGAAATCTTTAAGCCAATTTAAAGTTAGAACTATGTTACATTGGACTTTGTGAGAAAAGGAAAGAACTAAATGATTCCAACTTTTGTAAGATTATAGAAAGGTCGTTTAAAATTATCACAGGGCCCATAAGTTATTTTTTCCCAAAATCGCAGTTAGAACCTTGTTATTCTCACCTGTATGGTCTCTGTGGACTTCATTTCTCTAATATAATTATAATATCTAAATATAACGATATATAGATAGATAGATAGACAGACTAAAAGACAGACAGATAGACAGACAGACAGATATATAGGTAGATAGACAGACAGACAGATAGATAGATTGTAGATACATAGATAGATAGATAGATAGATAGACAGATTGACAGACAGACAGACAGATATATAGGTAGATAGACAGACAGACAGATAGATAGATAGTAGATAAATAGATAGATAGATAGACTGACAGACAGACAGATAGACAGATATATAGGTAGATAGACAGACAGATAGATAAATAGATAGAGAGATAGATAGACTGACAGACAGACAGACAGATATATAGATAGATAGACAGACAGACAGATAGATAGATAAATAGATAGAGAGATAGATAGACTGACAGACAGACAGATAGACAGACAGACAGATATATAGATAGATAGACAGACAGACAGATAGATAGATAAATAGATAGAGAGATAGATAGATAGTAGATAAAAAGATAGATAGATAGATGGACATAAATCGTTCCTATAACAACATAGAACCATTACAATAGCTCTACTGTCACAAGTTTCTTAGACTGCTAGAAGAAAAAATCTATAGAGCTAAATTATGGTTGAAACAATGTATGGAGAAAATACATTTTAATATGGGATTGTTTTTATTTTTCATGCTTACAAAATGTGGGCTAGACGCTTTCTATGGGGGAGAGTTAACCATGGTATAACCATACTGTCACACGTTTATCAAAGAGCTAAACCCATTTCTCAAATCTGACATTGTCCAATGTACGTACAGTCAGGATATGCATAGATAAGGACGTTATTCAAATGAGATAGATCAACGGTTTAGGAGACGAGAAGATATCTGAGAAACAACTTCTCACAGAGGTTAGAGAATAGAGAGATTTAGACGATAGACTTGCGTCATCGATTCCACCAAAGACTATATGATAAGATGGACCGCTTGTTCTATTTTTAGAGCATAAGTGATGTGTTTTTCCGTGTGAGGCCAAAAAGGCTGTCCTAAATGACTCCTAAACTTCCCTAAAGACTTCCGCTGTATTCAACTTTCGATTTTAATCTTAATTTCCCATTGAGAAAATACATAGCGAATTACTAAACCGGAAGTCAGGAGGACAGGGTGCGACGGGAAATTCCGAAACAGAGTGTTTCAAGTAATCAAATAGCAGATATATCAAAGCAAGCGGTCCATCTTATTATAGTCTTTGACTCAACACAGCTATATTGAAAAAAAAGCCTTCCAGATTCAAACTGCCAATCATCAACATATTGAGTTGTTAAGATCAAGGTCCTTAAAGTCTTTGAGCAAATGCTTTTTTTTTTACATACGTAAGCATAATCTAAGACAGGTGTTATCCATCTTTAGAAAATAGAGTGCCTAAAAATGATTTCTATTTCACTCAGATTGAAAAAAAAACCTAAGATCAACTTGCCCATACCATTAAATTCTTGCAGAAGCGACTTGAATTGCCTTTATTGTATGGGTCTTCCGCACGCCATTGAAAATTGCAGTCATGCTAAGTCTTGCACGCGTTCGCACGTTGCCGACCCCTGGTGGTCTAAAACAAGGGTCGGCAACCTTTGAATAACAGTGTGCCAAAGTAGGATTTCTAATTCATTCAGCGTGCCAACAGACTAAAATTCATCCTGCCGTAGCACTAAATTTCTGGTAAAAGAGACTTGAATAGACTTTTAAGGCCTCTTCCGCGTGCCATTGAAAATCTCTAGGCGTGCTAATCTGGTACGCGTGCCGTAGGTTGCCGACCCCTTGTGGTCTAAGATACGCAGCTGTACAGTAAAATAGAAACATACAGGGGAAATCCGTATAATGGGCCGGGGCGTGGTGAGCTAGTTTCACCCGGAGGGGATGACCCAGACATCCAACAATAAACATACATCAACTCTCTTTGGATCGCGCGGACTAATTATTCTCCAGGACCCGACATTTCATTTTAGAGAGACTCCGGCGTCCAATTAGCAGACGCCATAACTTCACGTCTTGGGGGGGGGGGGGGAGGGGGACGGCACTCCTTTTCCTCTACCGACCCGTCAACCCGCACGCCCCGTGACCCTGGGTGTCCAGGACACGCCGCCATCATAAATGCAACTGCGCGCGCGCGCGTGTGTGTGGGGGGGGGGGCGGGCGTTGGGGGACCGTCTCCTTTGTTTCGACACCTTCCCTCCCCGAACACTAAACACAATCATATCATAGTGTCTTTAATACTGCTACAACATAATAATGGTCATGATATTTCAAGTCGATGAGTATAAGCTGCCATCAGGGCCAGCTGTTCAGTCCCAGAAGTTCAATAACGCATAATATTTAGAAGCCCTACGACTACTTCATAGTTCATAGTGGCTATATAACCATGATAATATATAAATATTTCTATGACCATATAATAAGACTAAACTTTAAAGTCGGACCTATAAACCTATTAATGCCAAAAAAAAAAAAAAACTTGTATAAGAACAAAAAATATGTCCATGATATCAATACAGCTACGCGTTCGGCTGGCCAACCAAAGAATAGTAGTAAAGTACCATTCGGACCAAACTGATCATAGGGCTGGTGAAGCAGCGTTCAACAGTTTCTGTGGACACGGCATGCTAGGGGATGTGTGGCTAGCACAATGCCCAGCCGCCTTTACTTTATCCCAACTAAGGTCAGGTACCCATCAGAGCTGGGTAGACTCAGAAACACCGTCAAGTACATGGGAAAATACAATTCAGCCTCCACCAGGATTCGAACCCAGAACTTTCGACCCACATGACCCAAATACTTGGTTAGAATACTGGCGAAGGCTAGGATCTTTTGCCGGGTCTGAACGGTGCCCTTGAGTCTCTCCAGCTCTGATAGGTACCCAACATCATTTGGGACAAAGTAAAGGTGGATGTGTATTGACTGGCCACACAATCTCCTCGCTTGGTCCAACGGGATACTTTACTTTTATTTTAACACTATGGTTATCAATAAGCGATAACCGAGCACCCCAGTAATTTGTAATTTATTTAGGGTTTACTTCTGATGACCAAAGGTGTATTAGCCAGCACAGGGTCTGCAAACGCTAAACACTTATAGATTAGTTAGATTATATCCTCGCGGATACAATTTGGAAACACGCCAAATCAATAGCCTCACCCCCCCCAATCCTCCGAATGAAGTAAACGTACTTCTGCATGGAAACCCCAACAGATATCTATACCTATACATACAACAGTAATGCAGATACAGAAGATAAACGTGAAAACAAGTATCTTCCGGAACGCCCGCTCAACTGCCGCACGAGTAACAGCAACAACAACAACAACGGAGGTATGATCGGATGAAACGGATGCACAGCGGCATGCTGGGGGGCTGATCTAAGGGGTACAAAAGGGAGAGGGGGGTGGCGGCGGCAGTACGACGCCCCGGGGCGGGGAGGGGTGCACCGTCGAGAGATGTTGGCGGCAACGGAAGTGCATGTGGTGCGTAGCTCTTTGGTAGCAATATTTTTTCTCTAAGTGCAGAGAGAGAGAGAGAGAGAGAGAGAGAGAGAGAGAGAGAGAGAAAGAGAGACAGACAGTCGACAGACAGAATGAGGGACAGAGGTGTAGATAGGTAGAGAGAGGAAATAAAATAGTCGAGCTACGGAGAGAAAGAAAGAGAGAAAGACTTCTGGAAATAGGACATAGAGAAGATAGCCATAAACCTTTTGGGTAACAATACTTATTCTATTTTTTTTTTTTTAGTACAGAAAGAAATATAATAGAGAAAGAGAGGTGGGAAGAGAGAGACAGTAGAGAGAGGGAGAGCTAGTTAGAGAGGCAGAAAGGGGAAGATGCTGTGAAAGAGAGGGTACATAGATAGAGAGGGACAAGTCTGAAAAGGGGAAGAACGAGGAGAGAGAGAGAAAGTGAGTGTGAGAGAGAGAGAGAGAGAGAGAAAGTGAGTGAGAGAGAGAGAGAGAGAGAAAGTGAGTGTAAGTTGATAAAAATTCAGAAAGACGTGGTGAAAAGAAGGACAAAGTGATGGAGAGAGAAAAAGTCCGGGAAAACAGAGATAATGACAAAGTACAAAAGGTTATATGAAAACAGATTTTTAACAACAAAAAAAAAAAAAGGAGGTGTTAAATAAATAAAAAGTGGAAGTCTAGTTAAAAACAAGAGAGTATCCTATAGAAATCTCATTTTACTGATCTCCCAGTTAGAATTAGATGGTAAACACAATCATTTGCGGTATCGATTTTTTTTTTTTCTGGCACGTTATTTTTACTGCCATGCCAAGTTCTGACTTCTGACCACCCAACATTTTCTTTCTCTTCTGCTTCTTTCTTTTTGTGCGTGTGTGTGTTTAATCTAGTATTTCGCGCGTGCGTGCGTGTGTGTGCGAGTCTGTGTAGGTCTGTGCCGGGTGTAACAAAACGCCACCGGATAGACTCTCCCGCCCCCCCCCCCCCCCCAAATTTGGTAGTTGCCACCCCAATTAGTTTATTTTACATCTCCTAGCCCTGGAATATAAAAAAAAATATATAACAAAACGTGGCACTTCACTCTCCACAAACAAGAAGCAATTACCCCCCCCCCCCCCCTACTTTTCTTGTACTCCACCAAGAGAAGAAACAAAGAGTGTTGGGCGTCTCTTCATCTCTTTCTTTTCGTGTATTTAATAAAGTCACTTACTTTTAATGAAAGTCGAGAGAAGGAGAATCGAAATAACAAAATAAACATGTATAATAATTTATATACCCTTTAAAAAAGACGTGGCCGAGCGGCAGCGCGTTCGGCTGGCGTACCGAGATTCCTGGGTTCGAATCCTGGTGAAGGCTGGATTTTTTTTTCTTTCACGGGTCTGGCGGGTGTCCCTGAGTCTACCCAGCTCTGAGGGTACCTGGCCGTAGTTGGGGGAGGGGGGTAAAGTAAAGGCAGCTGTGCATAGTGCTGGCCACACATTCACCCTAGTATGCCGTGGTCACAGAAACTGGTGAACGCTGCTTCACCGGCCCTATGGATCAATTTGGTCCGACGGGATACTTTACTTTAAGAGAGATGAGCTAAAACTCAAAGCAGATTGGAACTTTATTTACAAATTACATCTGGAGGATGTCTTTGAGTCTACCCAGTTCATATGAGCACCTGGTTGGGGACACGTAAACGCGGCTGGGTATTGTGGTGGACAAACAATCCCTTAGTATGCCGTGGCCACGGAAACTGGCGAATGCTGCTTCACGGGCCATATGGATCAAATTGATCCCACGTGGATACTTTAACTTTTGGTTTTACAATTTACTCCGCAGAAATCATATAGTCAACATGGCGACACGCGGTCGATGTTTTTCTCGTTCCTGTATCGTTAATTAGTTCGCTCACACAAATCATCCTAACGCCGTTTTTTCTTGTGTTGTTTTTGTTCAACTTATTATTTCGATAACACCAAGACATAGTACAGAACGCCAATAGTGACATTAGCACAGTCTATTTACTCGTCATCAGTACATATACGCACGGTGTAATTACACTGCCCCCCCCCCTCCCCCTTTTTATCAGAAACAGCTGATGCTACAGATCTCAGATATTTTCATAGGCAAAAGTGTGAAAATGTTGGACATCACTTTTAAATATTCGAATACAAAGTAAATAGTGCAGTTTGTTTTTTTGTCTTTTCGCTGACATACGCGTGCGAGGTCGTGCAATATGACTAATAACATATGAACAGTAGCTTATATACAAAAACGTCATTAGCCAAAATAAACAATAACTAAAATAATGAAAAAGGCGAATGAAGTATCAAAAGTGTCAATACACCGGGGGGTTGTTTTCGATTCGCTCCTTGAAAATAACTCTCGATATATGTATATAAGTCATTGGACGGTAGTGAGCTTTCACATCAGTTTAGTGAACCGCCAGACACCATTATTCTGATCCTCCAAGACAAGTTATTTTGCTAAAGACTTCTTTGTTTCACGGGTAAGTGAATAACTTAGTTTTTGATCGTTTTACACGGCATGCAATTCTTTACATTATTGTTTGTAAATATACACACATTAAAAAATCTGAATGAACATGTAGTAATCCAATTGATCCATCGGGCCGGTAAAGCGGCGTTCACCAGTTTCCGTGGCCACGGCATACCAGGAGATTTCCAGCCACCTTTACAGTGCACCAACTAACGTTAGGTATGCCCGTCAGACCTGGGTAGACCCAGGGACACCCTCCAGACCAGGGACAAAGTCCTAGCCTTCACCACCCAAGGACCTTCGGTACGCCAGCCGAACACACCGCCGCTCGGCCAATGGAGTGGGAGATATATATATTTGGAAATGTCCTCTTGCGGGATTTCCCGACGCATGCAAATAATCTAGATCAGCCAACAGAGTTGGACTAGTTGAATGTATGGGAGAGGGGGGATTACTTGAGCAAAGTCGATCAATATCTTATCATTCGTCAAGGGGCATGGGAAACATACTTCTAAAACGATTCCCGATAAAGTTATCAAATATAATACATACCTAAATATAACTCACAAAAGTTAACAATTACAGAACAAAGAGAAAGAAAACATTGAATGTATACTTTACGAATACTATTTTTGGTGTGTCTTGAATCTTGATTACCAATGCAACTGTGACTGTGACAGTTAGTCTGCTTCTTAACGAAGCCCATGCCCGTGTGTTAGCTTTATAACATTAAAATAATTTATTATTATTTTATTATTTCACCCCCCCCCCAACAGGTTATACCATATGCAACGACCACAATTAATTCTAAGAAAGATCGGGTGTTTTGGTCAGAGAGATTGAAATCAAGATGAAGTTCAACATCCAACTCCTGGTCCTCCTGGCTCTGCTCTCAGTCTACGCGGTCTACGTGGTGGCGATAGACTGCAGTCGGAGGAGATTCGACAATGGAGTCGCAATATTACGTTGCACTGGCAACGACACCTTTTGTTACTACTGGGCGTGTAGTCGGTTTTGCGACGACTAAACCGGGACAGAAAAATGTCCTGAAACTAAACAATCACAAGTCTGCATACTAAAATAAAATAATTATATAAATAAAAATTAGATTTGACCAAGAAGATTACTCTAAATAAGAAATATTTTTAGACATTTGTTCTTAATAAACTAATTGTTCATTGCAATAGACTATTATGGCCCATTATTTGCACAGATCTTCAGTATTAGTTTTTGTTCCGCCATGAGATTGCTTGTTGTTGTTGTTATGGTTGTTGTTTGTGTTGTTTTCCATGCAACTAAAGTAGAGAAAAGAGAAACGGCTTAAAAAGACGACCCCCGATAAAAAAAAAGTTAAGTAAGTAACTCTTTCCGACCCATCCTACCCATATGGGCCCCGTGAAGCAACTATTCAACAAGTTTATGTGGTCACGGCATACACGGTTAGGTGTGGCCAACACAATGACCACCCGCTTGGCTTATCCACAACCTACTGTCAGGTACCCACCCGAGTTAGGTAGACCCAGGCAGGTACACTCGCCCGACCCGCCATTAGTCTTCCGAAAGCTTTCGAATAAATATATAGTCTAAAGCAGGGGTCGGGAACCTTTTTGTCTTAGAGAGCCATGGATACCACATATATTGAAAAGTAATTCTGTGAGAGCCATATATTATGTTTAAAACTAAAAATTCCAGTAAATGTGTGCATTTTGTGTAATTTTAACACTAAAAGTACAATAATTATGTCTCTGAATTCTTCTGATGCTGAGCTAAAGTAGACTTTAACTCATTTGTAGAATGAAATATTGATATGCAATTAATATGTAGATCAAAAAGTCTATAAAAAAAACATTTTTTAATAATCGAACATTTGTCTGCGAGCCAGATGCAGCCATCAAAAGAGCCAAATCTGGCTCGCGAGCCATGGGTTCCCGACACCTGGTCTAAAGCGCAGACATGCCTACCCCTAAGGACTAAAAAGAGGAACTATCTTGATGAAAAAGAGGATTTTTCAACAAAAAAGCGGAACACTCTTTATGTAACAATCTTTTAAAACAAAAAAAAAAGAGGAACATACCCATCTATTTACTATTTCACTATTTAAAATGTAGGTAGGCCTACGTTTTACAGACAGTTCGCAATCGATCTAGATCTAAGACCTTAGAAGAGCTTAGTACAAAGAACATTAGGCCTAAATCCACGTTTTTCTTTGCTGAATAAACTCCTCTGAATATTCCTTCCTATAAAACTGTCTGTTTTTTTACAGTTTGAACAAATCAGATTTAAACTTTCTGAGCCAAGACGTTTAGACATTTTCACAATCTTAGCAAAACAGTAAAGGAAAATAAGATTCATTGCCAAACACGTGTAATACCGCAAAAAAACGTTAGAAAAGACTAAAATATGTCTTTTAAAAAACCCAGAAAACCCAAGTAATAATAATTATATCTTTGTGACCTTATTTATGCCTCTGATTTATCAACCTAGACATGGACTATATTTCAACACATGAAAAACCCAAACTTTCCAATTTGGCGTAACAAAACTAGTAAAAAGCGGAACGGCGTAACAAAGTGTGTTTTTTAATCAAAAAGCGGAACAAATACGCCAAAAGCGGAACGGTAGGCATGTCTGAAAGCGTACGGTAGTTGAAATAGATATTATACAACTAGTATTTATGCCCGTCAAAATGAAGGTGAAAATAATGACTAGGCCTACAATATGGTGAAAAGAATAAAAACAATCAAAAAGGAATAAAACAAATTGAAAAAAAAAAGCTTTCACAGCAAGGGAAAACTCGGACGGACCAAACAACACATACCGGTTATTTGAAAGCATTTTAAAATTACAAATGCGCCATTGAGAACAATTAGAATAACTATGTTTTAAATTTTGTTTTACAAATGTCATCCGCTTGTTTTGTGTTCGGAAGTTCATTCCACCACAGAGGTGCTACGACGCTGTAAGAGCGAGCTGCAAATGTTTCTCTTTTTCTTTTTGGTACCTTGAGTTGTAGATGATTGTTTGAAAGCAGTCCTGTTCTCTCTGATGTGTGTAGCTCAAATTGACTCTTTCCGAGTAATTTCGGTTTCGGTCTTTCTGTGTAATTTCTGTTACGGGTGAAGCCAAAAAGTTTCGGCCCAAACTGATATTGACTTTCGGTCATCAGCCGAATATTTATGTAACTTTCACAATTCAGACTGCAACACTAGTGATGCATCTATTACTCTGCTTATTTATTGTTAATTTCATTTCGTTAAACTGTTGCGAATTAATATGTGTGAGGTAGAAAATTAAAGTTAATAATAAAAGGGATTATTTAATCAGCCCAAAGAATGTCAAAAGTTAGAGTGTGGCTTCATAAAATGACTTGTGTTATGCATACAAATCTTTTATAAAGTTTATATTGCCTTTTAGGTTATTAAATCTTAAAGAGTAGCCTACCTCAATTCTGAATAAAATACATGTATATACAACTGTATATTACATGTTGTGTGGTTTACTTAAATAAATAGAGTACAACACCCTGGACCAGGCCTCCATCACTGCCCCTACTGTGCCGGCTTTCAAATCTTCACTGAAGGGCTGCACTAAAAAGCTAAAGTGACACTCTGTCATCTGTTTATAATTGTTGTTTGTGATGCTTTTGATTGTATGTGTTGTTAAATTGTGGACTCTTTATCGGTCCTAACGGGGTCTCCACAATAATATGAAGAAGAAGGAGAAAACTAGTTAACATTACACAAAAAATGTGCAGTCTTTTAAAATCTTATGTTAGGTAATTTCGGTTTCTCTTTCGGTTTCGACCAAATATTTGTTTCGGTCGGCCTCTGCTGTGGAGATTTGACCATGAAGGCTTTTATAGAGCACAGCCAGAACTTCGAATTTATCCTAGTGCTTTAGGTAACCAGTGCAATGTCTTAAGACAGGTTGTTGAGTTTCCTTCATTAATTAGTTAATTAGAACAATTTTTGCAGACATGTTTTTGACCCTTTGTTTGTTTTTTTTCAAATCCCACTCTGGCAGTCCCATGTATAGATCGTTCGCGTAGTCTGAAAGAATACCAGGCCTAATGTCTCACATGCCTCTATTGTTAGAATATTTCTAATACTTTTTATTCTATGCAGATTCAACAGTGCAGATTTACATTTGTTTTTGTATTTGATCTTTGAGGGTCAGATTTTCATCTAAATATACACCGAGATATTCTATTTGAGTTGTTTTATGAATGTACTCATTGTTATTGTTAACTAGTCGATACATTTTTTGGCATTTTATGATTTGTTGTTTTCCTCTGAACAATATGAAATCAGTTTTTGATGTTTTCATTTTGAGTCTGTTGCCATCCATCCAGATTTAAATTTGTCGTGCAATTTTTTAAAAATTTAAATGCGTTGTCAGCGGAGCAACATCTATGTGTCAAGTTTCAGCGCGATGGCACGACGCGACATGGACCAATAAGCCCTACGAAGATCTGGTCGGTCGCACGCCTAATACAATGGGTAAGTAAGTGATAGAAAGAGAAAGAGAGAAAGAGAGTGAGCAGGTGGTAAAGGTAATAGTAATCCCACGTGTTACTTCTCTGAAATGCGCTCATCAAGAGAAATAGTTGGTAAGTTGAATGCAGATGTGCACATTAAAAATACACTATAAGATAACACAAGGTTACACGTGTAGACAAACATATCAAAGTCAACGTTTTTCTTATCACTACCCCCCACCCCCCCAAATTTCTTATATTTGATTCTCATACATTGGAAAATGTACTTTTACAGCGCCACCAATTGACAAAAGGTATTATTGCAGCGCCACCAATTGACAAATGTACTTTTACAGCGCCACCAATTGACACATGTACTTTTACAGCGCTACCAATTGACAAAAGGTATATTGCAGCGCCACCAATTGACAAATGTACTTTTACAGCGCCACCAATTGACAAAAGGTATATTGCAGCGCCACCAATTGACAAATGTACTTTTACAGCGCCACCAATTGACAAATGTACTTTTACAGCGCCAACAATTGACAAAAGGTATTATTGCAGCGCCACCAATTGACAAATGTACTTTTACAGCGCCACAAATTGACAAATGTACTTTTACAGCGCCAACAATCGACAAAAGGTATTATTGCAGCGCCACCAATTGACAAATGTACTTTTACAGCGCCACCAATTGACACATGTACTATTGCAGCGCCACCAATTGACAAATGTACTTTTACAGCGCCACCAATTGACAAATGTACTTTTACAGCGCCACCAATTGACAAATGTACTATTACAGCGCCACCAATCCTAAAGTCTCTCCACACATACATTAAAAGAGTAGCAAAAAAGCACCAGTAAATAGTCGGAAACAAATGTACCTGCAAAAAAAAACAAAAAAAACAAACAAACGATTTTGTGTGAAATCAAAATAAAAGTACGGTTGCAATAAGGGAGGGTGTGTAATAAAACGGATGCCCTCTTCCCCCTTCGCTAGGCCATCTCATCAAACAAGTTTTCTGAAAACTATAATTATCAGCAGTGGGCAGAAAACGAAAACACCAACAAATTGATGAAGTCCCCCCCCCCCCCCACACACACCTTCTCCGATCCACACAAAAGCCGATGGCCGACGAAAGCGCGCCAAAAAAGCCAATGCAAAAGTGTTCAATATATTAAAACCGAAACACTAAAGAAAGCAATAATAATAATAACGGCTTCCCTGAATCTGCAACTAGCCACAAACAACAAAAACATTGCAGTGAGAAGCGAGTCAATCAGATGTTGTTGGCGCTAACTTCCTCTAAAGTTCAATCGCCCTGTTATTATGTATTACTCAGGACAATGATTAATAAACAAAACAAACAGCAACAACAACCTTCCCCCCCCCCCCCCCCCCACTGTTGTATTGCAGTATCGGGACAGAGTGCATAGTGTCTGTATTGTGTATATAAGCTGAGTGACCATGTCTTTAGGTCACAGAGCAGATCACAGCTGTAAGGGAGCCAAGGCAAACACGGCCATACACTTGAACAGATAGCGCTTTTGGTAAGTGAAACTTGAACTCTGTACGTTTTAAAAGACACGGGTGTGTGCTGCAGCATCTTACGTCATCGTGGTAGGTGTCAAGTATTTCAAACCATAATAAGGGGGGGGAGGGGGAGGGGGGCACCACATTCTATATAAATGTATTTACATTATTAAAACGCAAGCAGAGCAGTTGAGAAAAATGCCGTTAGAAGCTCTGGATGGAGGAGGAAAGGGGGGGGGGGGGAGAGTCAGAGAACAAAAGGGGGGGGGGGGAGTTAATTCCAAAGTTGTTTTTTTCAACGGGGAGTAGAAAGGAGGAAAAAGGGGGGGGGGGCTAACTTACATTTATTATTTACAAAATGTTTGTGTCCAAAACTAGTACTTGCGGTTTATGTTATGACATTGTATCATCGGACATAAAAGAGATTCAAAGATCCATTTATTTAAAATACAAGCGACCTGAGTCAACGGGATCTTTTGATTGTGTTAAAGGTACCAACAGTGTATTTACCAATAACTCCGAGAGACAACACGGGGAGAAGTTCCGGATCTAACAGATATCAATGTCATGTTGCTGACAGATTGCTTAGAACCAAAATCTCAGACAAAAAGCCAAGAGAATTTTTTTTCCAAAGCCACATAAGGTAGCGAAAAAAAACTACACTTTAAAAAGCTCTTCTTTTAAAACTACAAAAAAAAAAAAATCTTTTCTTTAATAGTAATTAATATGCATAAAAAAATATGAAACGAATTATTAAAACCAAAACAATGAGGCGTTTCAGCTAAAATATTACAGGGTCATAAGTTTATACTTTTTTTTTAAAGATTTAGGCGTCTTCAAATTAGTATAATGTTAATCTAATATCTTTGTTGTGTCTGTTTATTTTGACATTGTTATTATATCAAACGCAAAGAATGTTCACATCTCCAAAAAATAAATTAAAAAAAACGTATTTAAAGTCTTTCAACTGTTCTTACTCTTACACATCTTCTCCTGGTGACCATTAGGACAGGTACAATACAATAACAATAGTTTCTATTCACTAACTGAGTAAGTGAAACCAAATATACATGTATATAGCCTATCATCAATCAATATATATAATATAGTTACCGTGATTTTGTGGTTATGTTTATATATTTTTATATTTATATATTTACATGTTTGTTCTCTATAGGCTCCTAGGTCGTTTCACCGATCGGCACAAAAGTTAAATGTTTAAATTAGAAACGTCCTCCAAAAGAAAATTTTATTTTATCAACAATATTGCTTAATTCGTAAATTAAAAAAATAAATAAACTAATGACAATCACTGTATGTTAAAGATCTAAGCTGAGCGCCATTTAAGAATGATCTCCCTTTGAACGTTCATTTACGATGTTGAACACGAGGCCTTATCGGGTTTTCCTAATAATTCCACTTGCATTCAGTTGTTTATTAATGCGGCGTAATCTCTGGTACGCACCAGCAATTTGGCTTAAAGAGTTTGAATGTCGTATTTTTTTTAAATAGCGTATGACGTAATGTCTATCAATTCATTTTTTTCCATTAATGGTAGATGCTTGCTTTATTATATTAATTTTAAGTAATAGTAACTACCAAATGCTCCCTTAGGTGCTGCGGCGTCATCACTGGGGCGCCGCGGAGTAGTGCCAATGCAATTTTTTCGACGCTGTTTTTTTTGTGTGACTTTTTTTTAAAATGTCGCAAGATGTAACACATTGGGCTTTGTTTTAATATTGTAAAAAAAAAAAAAATACCCTTTAGACCAAACTGATCATGAGGCTGGTGAAGCAGCGTTTACCAGTTTCTGTGGCCACGGCATACTGGGAGATGTGTGTGGATAGCACAATGCCCAGCCGCCTTTACTTTTCCCCAACTAATGTTAGGTACCCATCAGACATCAGAGCGCCAGTCCCGATCCTAGCCTTCAGCATTCAAACCCAAGACCCTCGGTACGCTCGTCGGACGCGCTGCCGCTCTGCCACCATTTCTACTTCGTGACACACTTAAGATTTGTACAGCAATTCTTAAAGCCAACATATATATATATATATATATATATATGTAGCCAAATAATATTTAGACTTTTCGCACAATTTTTGAGTCTAGTGATGTGTTAAGCTCGAAGTTATGTGGCCGATTGAAATAACACAATTATTTCCTCAACGGGTGAAACGCACCGTTACAAGTCTATATGGCTAGTATATTATTATCACCAAATTATGTCATAGGTTTTGAACCTTTCCCCCGCGATTATTTTTGTAATTTTGCTTTCGTGGCACAGTACCAGGTCCGCGACCCGGCTTTTTTTTTATTAAAGAAAGGGGGGAAAAACGCATTTTAAAAAAATGCTTTTGTGCGGAAAGAGTGTTTATCTATATTTTTTTACTTAAAAAAAACAAAAACCATATTTTGTTCATTGGTGTCTTGATTCATGGTCATATCTAAAACGTTCTTTGCATTATTTTTATCATTCACAGAAATAAAATAAAAACTCCCCCTTAAAAAAAAAAAAAGAACGCTAGACATGAAGAACCTTATCAACTTCGCCCTCCTGGTTTCGCTCTTGGTTATGGCGGCCGTCTCCATGGTGACCGGCCAGTTCGACTCTTCGGAATCTTCGGACAGCAGCGACTCCAGCTTTGCGGATGACTTCTTCAATCTATAGTTCTGCATTTTCGTGTCTAGCCGATCCCACCCAGCAGCAGCAGTGCATCAACGATTGCTTGTCTGGGAGCGACTAGTTCAAAGGGAAACACATCCCATCCACACACACAAAAAGAAGACAACAGAAATAAAAAAAATAACCCATAAAAACCAAGTTGTTATTATACTCCCTTTCTTTGTGAACTAAGTTTACCATCATGTAATTAAATAATTTATAAGAAATATCTTTTGTTTTAGTCTTCTTTGGTACTAAGTATTATTTTCCGGTTTCTGATTTCCGTGAATATTTATTTGCACGGCTTTAACAAAAACAAGACAGGAATGTAAACATGAATTAATTTTTCCCATCATTCACAAAAGGCATCCCTTTTTTTTTCTAGCTTTGTGACGAAAAACCATAAAAAGTTGGACCGGCATTTTCAACGTGAAACCAATCCATAGACCATTTATCTATGCAGTGTTTGTTAAATAAAAAAAATAATAATTATAGCATAATTAAGTTTTTTTTAACTGAAAATTTGATAGAATGTATTGTTAGTCGCCATAAGTCTGCTGCCCAAGTTTCAGCTCGATTGGACGGCGAGAAGTGGTCGAAAAATCGATGCAAAGTTTTACAAGCAAGCAGACAGACAGTAGGGGTTAATAGAAAGGGAGTAACAAAACACTCAGTGCTCTTCCCCGAATAAAAAAAACAAACAACTACTACAAACAAGCGTTATTAAAAAGATCTCTCCTAAAAAGAATTGAAAACGTGTTCACGTCGAAAACTAAAAGTCAGGAAGAGAATAGATACCACACCGAAAATCTCCACAAAGTTTTCCTGTATAGTTTAGTCGATATTGTTATGCACAAATGTGGGCAAATAAAAATATTTCTTTACAAATATCTTGAAAAATAATTAAACGTCGCTTGTGTTTCGTTTTCAAATCCAAAAGAATGCATGTCGTAGATTCGTATTTTGTGTGTGTGTGTGATCAAATTTATGTATCCATGTTTAACATTGGAGGTAAAAAAAAACGCACTCCAGTCTGATATTACCAACATACCCTAAAAGCTGTGTGGGGGAGGGGGTGGTGGGCTCTAAAGTTTTGTTTTTCTCATACAATGTTTACCCAAGCTAAAACAATATTAGAGCACCCCGAACTCTTGTGTTTTAACTTGGCTATCTGTTGTTTTTGTTTCTTTGTTTTTTTGCTTTGTGTTCCGAGAATGGAAGAAAGATACATTACTAGTTCACGAATACATTTCCATATTAATTAGGTAAATAGGTAAATTAGTGTGTATTGGACAAAAAACTAACCAAAAGAGGGGAGGAGCTTCCGAAAAATCTTATCATCAGTCACCCTTGAGTCTCAGAAAACAATATATATGATTACACGAGGTGTCCAAGTATAAGGTCAAGACGTATTATGTGATTTTTGTTTTTCAAGTAGCTGTGTATATCCTACTATAACATGTTGTGTACAGAAAACGAGGAGTAGAAACGAGGGGGGGGGGGAGCTAACTTACACTTTTAATAGGTATGCATAATACAAGGTTCTTACTCTAAAATCCGAAAGGTTAAAAAAATTTACAAATCACTTTACACCGTTACACTTGAAATATCTTAAGGACTCATGAACTATACTGTATACATGTATAGCCATATACTTATGTAACACTTTAAATTATTTTTTTCACGACCCTTTTTCCATTTTAGATAGTACCCCAAAAACTTCCTGAAACCTTAATGTATTATACCAAACTTTCCTAAACTTGAAACAAAAATCAAGTTTTTCCTAACCCGAATGGATCGGCCAAACACTCCGAAAACACAACTCGACAGGACCTGAACGGGAACTCTCAGGGAAAACGGAATGCCGAGGCCTAGGAACACCTGGCGCAGAGAGGTGGAAGCAGATACCAAGGAACTTGGCCTTACTTGGAGGGACTTGGCCCAGGAAAGAGATGCCCGGAGGACGATTGTTGAAGACTGGGATTAGTACTGGAGGGTGTACCAGAGTCTACCCATTAGTTTGGGGTAAGGTAAAGGCGGCTGGGAATTAATTGTGCTGGCCACACACAATCCCCTAGTATGCCGTGGCCAAAGAAACAGGTGAACGAAGTTTCACCGGCCCTATAGATCAAATTTGTCCGACGGGTATTTCACTTAAGTAAACTTACACTTTGTTTTTTTCTAAACCTTTCGATTTGATGGGGAAATCAATACATATACAAGAATTTCACTACTGTCACGTGTTAGGGTTCCCAGTGGAAATGACACCCTAGTTAGTGAGTCGACGGGGCTGATATGGTAAAGTATCCCATCGGACCAAATTGATCCATAGGGCCGGTGAAGCAGCGTTCACCAGTCTCTGCGGCCACGGCATACTAGGTGATTGTGTGGCCAGCACTATGCACAGCCGCCTTTGCTTTACCCCAGCTAAGGTCAGCAGCTTTACCCCATCAGAGCTGGGTAGAACCTGCACCAGGATTCGAACCCAGGACCTTCAGTACGCCAGCGGAGCGCGCTACCGCACGACCACCGCGCCCCTAGATTTTTATTATTTGTCAGCGGTCAAAAGAGATGGAGGTGAGGGGGGGGGGGGCAGGTGTTGGTGGCGTAGACCAAAAACAACATATAGTACAATAATGTGTATTAAACTACTATTATTATTAATAATCACGAACGCATAAAGCATGTTTCGCGCCATAGATCTCAGACAAATCATAGAGTGTTGTTGTTATATATTTGAAAGTAAAGTACCAAGTTCAACTAACAACCTATTATTTACCAACATATTTGTGTAAGTCTTTTTTTTAATTGGGGGACAAGGAGGGGGGGGGGGGAAGAAGTGAAACTATCAAATTTGACCCAAATTCTCCCGGTTATGACAGAATCTGTAAACTACGACAACATGTTACAAGTACGCCGAGAAAAAACGACAAGCACCCACACACAAGGCGTCACACAAAGAAACAAAAAATATATTAAAAAGAAAACAAAGCTAAAGTGTGTCAAATCTCGAGGCTAACAAACACACATTAATGTTTTTTTTTTTTTTAAATAATGAAGAAATACAAGCACAGACTTCCAAAAACAGCAACAACGAAACATACAAACAAAACTACAAACAGCAGCACACAACAAACACAACAAAGAAACAACCCCCAGCAAACAAAAAAATATGACAAAACTTTAAGGCGTGAAATGTTTGTTGTTTGACAAGGCTTTCATCATCATCGCCAGTTATGTTGTTGTTATGGTTGCTGACAGTATGGGTGGTGATGAAAACACTGATCAGTGGGTATATAAGAAGGCAGTTTCACCCTTGGAAGTTTGCAGACCTCCTGTGTTCCAAAAGCTCAAGACACACACTCACACAGACAGCCTTATAACGCAATCAGCTGAAAGAATCTTCTTGATTTCGACATTCGGTAAGTTATGGTTGCAAATGGTAGAGTGTAGATCGCATGCATTAACTCTATTGCAGAGGTTTTGTCCGAAACTTTGATACATTAATGGTTTGACCGAAACTTTGATACATTAATGGTTAGTCCGAAACTTTGATACATTAATGGTTAGTCCGAAACTTTGATACATTAATGGATAGTCAGAAACTTTGATACATTAATGGATAGTCAGAAACTTTCATACAATAATGGTTAGTCCGAAACTTTCATACAATAATGGTTAGTCCGAAACTTTCATACATTAATGGTTAGTCCGAAACTTTCATACAATAATGGTTAGTCCGAAACTTTCATACATTAATGGTTAGTCCGAAACTTTCATACATTAATGGTTTGTCCGAAACTTTGATACATTAATGGATAGTCAGAAACTTTGATACATTAATGGATAGTCCGAAACTTTCATACATTAATGGTTAGTCCCTTAGTTGGTAGTCTTTAGTCTTTTCGAGAGAAAACAAGAGGGGAGTCCAATTGAAACTTTGATACTAGATTAGTAATACAGAATGGGACGCGGCGATCTAGAGGTAGCGACTTCGGATCACCATTTCCACACACACATACACAACATATTAAAAAATTCTACGACAGCGACCATCGAAAATGACACGTTCCGATAATTCGACAGTAAAGACAACAGGAAATAACTCTGTACAGTGCAAGCTCTCTGTGGCCTAACAATATCAGTGGAGGACAAGCTGTACGGTGAGGGGCTTGTCCAACCAAAAAAAGAGTGTAGTTCGAAGGATTATGAACATATACAATTTAAAACAACTGTAGATAACAAGTAGGCCTAGACCTAGGTCTTCTTCCAGTTTTCTGTAATAGGCCAGTGAAATAAGAATAAATGTTAATTCAATAAATTCGTCCTAGACTCTAGACTATCTAAAATATATACTGCAAACACATTTTTTTAATAGCTAATCACTATGGTATTTAGGGCCTAATACTAAATAAACACAATAAGAAAGTAGTCTATAAAAGACTAGAATAAGGTATAATATATAACATGTAACATGGCATTTTACTGTTCTAAAGAGAGAGAGAGAGAGAGAGAGAGAGAGAGAGAGAGAAATGGGGTAGATATTATTGTTAGAAGACAAATTGCTCCAATTTAAGGATCCCGAGTTTGGTCTTTTAACACTAGGGCCAGCTTTAGAGTCGACAAAAAAAAAACGACGAATACAAAAGACAAAGAAAACCCAGATCGACTGTAATTACAACAACTATCGCACACACTCGCTAGACTTGCTTTATTCATTAAACTAAAACCATTATTAAATTGTTCTTTTCTATAACAATGCCATTTTATTATTATATTATTCTACTATCCACAGAACCAAAGTGTTCCGGAAACTCATCTACAGTTAACAGGCCAGAACTTCCTGCGTTACGGAGAATCTTCTATCAAACAGAATCCAGTAGCTATTACCTAGAGGCTCGATTATTCTGACCCTCACGATCAACATGAACGCCACGCTCAATGTCGCCCTCGCGGCCCTGATGGTAGTCTGCGCGGTCGCCCAGTTCAACGGCGGCTTTCCCGGTGGCTTTCCGGGTGGCTTTCCGGGCGGCTTTCCCGGTGGCTTTCCCGGCGGCTTTCCCGGCGCCCAGGGCGGCTTCGGCGGCTTCCGCGGCTTCGGCGGAGACGAAGACGACGGCTTCTTCGGGGACAACGACGGCGGCAACTCCAGGCGCTTCAGGGGTGGTCTGGGCTTTTTCGGGGGTGACGATGGTCGATCTTTCAGGTTCGGCGGCAGACGGGGCTTTAGGAACGATTAACCGCAATGAGCAAAGCAAGGGAGGCCGAAGATGGCGGCGCCCCTTATGCAAAAAAATACTGTGACTGTAAGGAAAGACGAGACGGTGAAGCAATCCAAAGTTTTTATATATAAAAAAAAAAAAAAACTTACGATGAGTGAAAGTAAAAAAAAAAATTCATTGTACATTCTCTAGTCATATGTATGAAAAGTATCATTTAAAATTTGTGCTGCTTTAACATGTGTCACCAACTGAAATAAAACTATGTAAATCCAATCAACTATGTATGATTTCACGTATAATATATCAATTGAATATATACAGTTTGTTTCACCCTTGATTTCCATTTATTCCTATGAAATGTTTGCTTTGAGTTTCAAACCCGTCAATGGTTTTCTATGTATTAGCCTAGTAGCTAATTTAATAATAATACTATTGATCCGGACCACGGATGGGCGTAGGACGCAATAATCTTCTTTATAGAAGGAGCGTCTGTAATATATAAGATGAGATAGACATGAAAAAAAAATATAACAATAGTAATATGCATAAAAATAATAATAATAAAATATAATAATAGATTTAGTAAAAAAAAAGTATTCATACTTGCAAGAAACTAGAAGACCTGATGAAACACACACAAAAAACCAACAACACATTTTAGACAACCCAAGCACAACAACCTTAACGAACACGAAACGGACTAAAAAAAACACAACAACAACAAATATTTTGACGTTCATAATGGTAAGACTATTAAGTAGATTACATGGAGAAAGAAACCAAATTCCACACCTTAAGCCCCACATCACCAAATACAGACTTTTGATCTCAGTGTATTTCTAACCCAATCACACAATTGTGGACTTTTTCCTCGGGTCTAACGGGGTCTACGTAGTACAATGAGGAAGAAGGAGACACAAAATAAATGTTATAACTTAAAATATATATAATGTATATCACTAAAAAATACTTAAGTATCAATACGAAGATCTGCTGGCCACAGTCAAGAAAAGGAAACTAGAATGGTACGGTCACGTAACCAGAACCAACGGGCTTGCCGAAAATCATTCTGTTGGGGAACGAACAACCAAAGGAGGGAGAAAGAGAGGAAGACAAAGGAAACGACGGGAGGACAACATCAAGGGGTGGACATGAGTAAATCTGTGCGACGCATAGGGGGCTAGTGTACATGTCATCAGTGGCGCCCCAACAGACTACGGGATATGTAGGATGTAGGTAGGTAGGAATGTACCAAAAACTTCTCAACAAAAAAAACAACAACACAATACAAACCCAAAAACAATAACATCAGAAAGCCAACAAATCATTTTTAAAAAGTAACACACACAATAAAAAAAAAAGAAATAAAAATTTCCTTTCCAAGAAAATAAAACCCGACATCATAATATATAATAGAAGACAAGTAAGCTGGAAAAGTTAGACCAATGGAACGGCGCATTTTAAAATTGAGATATCTGTGTTGGAGTGTAAATCGTATCAATATTCAAACTGCGTAACGCCTATCTTTACCCCCACCCCCGCCCCCCAATCCTAATTAATATAGCAAGGCTCTCTTACTCAAAAATAATTTTAAAACTCCCAAAGTTTTTACATACTTTTCCCAAAACTTGACACAAAATTCACAAATCTATTCGTAATGGTACATATGAAATATAATAATGATATTTGTAAGCTCAGAGCGCATTTAACATACAACTAATATATATACAACTAAGAACACGGGTATTATCTCTAGGCTAAGAAATATAAAGCTAATTGAAGATTTGAAATTTTAAATCAAATAAATGAGGCATTAACCGACCTAACATATAAGTAAAAAAGTAGGGGTCTAAAGCATATTATCGAAGGTAAATATTGAAATAATAATAATAATGAGTTTTTAATGTCTGTAATATTTTAATGTCTGTAAGTATAGGTCTAGGCAATATAAATAAAAAATGTTTAAGTACCCATAGAATGAGTTTTGAAAAATAAATTTAAAAAAAAACCTGAAGGGACTATAGTAATCCTTAACTTAACCCCCGTCGCTACTTACTCTTTTAACATTAAAAATACATATTTGAAAAAAAAATATTATATTAATATTATAATTATTATATTATTAAAATGATTATTATAAATAATATTTTTTCCAAACTTAAAAATTTCACTAATCGTATCAACCCTGCATAGTGTTAACAAGCATATTACACTTACAAAACAGGACTAGAGAATATACACATTTAACGACCGAACACCATGCAATCATTACTGAATGGTATTTGTTTTCTAGTTACCTTTAAGTTAATTACACAACTAACCAGGAGTACTGCAAACGATTCCAGGTTTTAGAAGGCAAATATATTTTAAAGTTATATTTTACATTGGTGCTTACTACTACACGCTTCTGTAAATAGAATGGTTGGGGAGGGAGGGGGGGTAACACTGTGCTGGCCACACAATCAATTCATATATCCAGGGCTAATGTCTTACGCAAGCATTAACTAGAAGGCTTTGAAATGCTTATTAATTGTGTTCTTATAAAACAACTATGCACAGGTTGGTCTGCAGCCAGAGGTAACATGTGCCCTCAGTTGAACATTTAAGGGAATAACCCAGGCTTTTAGTGTTTCAAGGATTAAGTTCAAATCCAGGTACATTCTGGTACATATATATATATAAGGGTGAGGTCTTCTTAGTTTTCCGCTACCGGTACAATTCAATCCATTTAAATTATGTACATTCTTCAGGTTGGTGAAATAATATAAATATCTGTACCGGGTATTTGTGGAGCTGAGACGGTGGTGGACGTAGTAGCAGGCCGATGGGTTGCCTTACTTCCTGGGGGTCTCGAGTTCAAATACGGATTCCCCGCCCGACTCACCCCACAGTACATACATGCTGGCCTTTTTCAGCTATGATGAAAAACCAACATCCGCCAGAAAGGGGGCAGAGAGGGATCAAATGACGATGGTCGCCAAGTGTCCGGGATTTGAACTCGACTTACCACATAATCAAAAACTGAATTTGGTCTATTCGGAGCAAAACAAGAACTAAAAAAAAATGCTTAACAACTTATTTTGTTAGTGAAAAATGAGAGAATAGAACAATGCAAATCAAATATATTAGATATATTATTATATTTAGACGAAACTCTTACTCTCTTGAAGATCAAATAGGATATGAACGTAACTGTGCCATGTGGAATCTGCAGCGGATAAAGTTAACCCTATCTCTACTAGGTGGGTCAATTTGACCCGTCCATGGTATAATTTTAACAATTACTCTAAAACCACTTATCCGAATACTTTAAGCTTTCAGATATGCTATCTATAAAGGGTTTGCTTTATACTGGTGGTACACATTTTTTTTTATGTCTAATGCACGCGAAATGGTGAGCACTTTTATTTTTACTAAAGGCCTAGAGTAAAAAAAAAATTAACAAGAGAGGTATGCGAGACAGTAATAAGTAATAGGTCTTGCACACTGCCTGTATATTGGACTCCCAGACTAGCATGAGCTTTAAGGTAAAATACAAAGAATTCAAAACATTGTAGCAGAAATTGTGATAAACAATGAAGGAAAAACGAATACTATTAAATATTAAATACTACATATAGGGCACGGTGGGGCAGCGATCCGAAGGTTCTTGGCCCCCGATAGCCAGAAGGGTAGGTTTCAAATCATCTTAAACGCTGACGTATCTTCTAAAGGGTCTAGCTAGCAAGCAGGTAGGTTACTCAAAATTAGACGGTCGTTGTTCTGACCACATAATCTCTTGTATGCAGAGACATCAATCTTATACATATATTTGTAGAAAATATCTATACATAGTAATTTACTGTTGGTTTTTAACACTCAAGGGATGGGTGATCTAGAGCAGTGTACGGCAACGTACGGAACGAGTGCCAGACTTGGCACGCAGAGCCATTTTCAATGGCACCGGGAAGACCACCAAAAAGTCAATATTGCAAGCTTCTTCTACAAGAAAGAGCAGTATGACTTTAAGGCTGAATGCCTTAGAACATTCTACTTTATGACATTACTATCCAAAGGTTGCCTACCCCGGATATAGACACCCTTTTGATAATAATGTACCAAAGTAGGATTTCTAATTCATTCAGCGTACCACAGCCAAAAGTCATCCCGCTTTTTCTTTTAGAAGATACGTCAACTGTTTTATTTTTTAGGTCTTCCGCGTGCCATTAAAAATCGTACTGCGTTCGTGTCGTGCCGACCCCTGCACTATAGGCAACGCGCCGGGATACCCATTATAAAAATTTCTGGTTGGAATCTAGGATTAATTTTATTTCCCCCGAGTTTTGTCTGGGTACCTGACATTGTGTGTTGTACGCCCCTCATTTCCGAGGATGACCACGTCTCACAGTCGTATTGTTAGCTTCTTTGGTGGTCTATTAGTCCTATAATATGAACCCTGAAAGTTGTTTTGCAGGTATTGCACACAAATGATGCGGCTGTTGGGTTTGGTAGCGCGCCTTGCAGGTTTGCTTGGCTTTTCCATTTGTACGTTTTTGTTCAGCCCTGGAGGTTCTGTTACTTTCTGCCAATTGTGCCCCGGACGATATAACAGTTCGCCACCTGCTTCTGTCTGCTGCCAATTTTCCCCATCCGTATGGGTCCATGTCTAGTTCTTTTATAAGATTACCGTACTTTCAAACCATCTTATTTTCTTTGGCCGCCGGTTCTTCTTTTGCCTTGTGGTAGCTCGTCAATTAGAAGCTTTTTCGGCAATCTAGAAATACGGCATTCGTTCTAAATGGCCAGCCCGTCGCGCTTGAGATTTCAGAAGCTGGGTGTGAATGCTGGACGAGGCAGCTAGGAGAAGCACTTCTGTGTCTTGGACCTTATCTTGACATCGTATTTTTTAGTTATAGTAATTTGCGAAGACAGCCGACATGGAAGTGATATATATAGGAACCTGATATTAGTTGGGGAATGAGTAAGATCCCTGAACTATGAACCAGCCACATAATCCCCTAACACGCAGTGGCTACGGAAAGTTTAACGCTGCTAACACCGGCCCTATGAACACGAACTGAAATGGATACACTACTTTGCTCACTAAATAATCGAGGGCGCCGCAACTATAACACATTTACAACAACAAAAAATCGTATTATTTCATACCGAATTCTTAAAAACAAATTTGTATTTAAAAAAAAAAACAACGTCTGAGACTTTAACATTAAAAGTAGCAACAGATCGAGATCAGACAATAACAGAAAAACAAAAACATATTTATTATTTACAAAATTTGTGTGCCCAAAACTAGTGCTTGCGGTTTATGTTATGACATTGTATCATCGGACATAAAAGAGATTCAAAGATCCATTTAATTAAAATACAAGCGACATGAGTCAACGGGATCTTTTGTTTGTGTTAAATGTAGCAACAGTGTATTTACCAATAACCCCGAGAGACAACACGGGGAGAAGTTCCGGATCTAACAGATATCAATGTCATGTTGCTGACAGATTGCTTAGAACCAAAATGTCAGACAAAAAGCCAAGAGAATTTTTTTTCCAAAGCCACATTAGGTAGCGAAAAAAAAATTTTAAAAGCTCTTCTTTTACAAATAAAAAAACAATTTTTTTTATAGTAATTAATATGCATAAAAAAAAGTTTTGAAACTAATTATTAAAACCAAAACAATTAGGCGTTTCAGCTCAAAAATGACAAGGTCATAAGTTTATACATTTTGTTGTTTTGTTTAGGTTTAGGCGTCTTCAGATTTTCATAACGTTCATATGTTTGTTTTGTGTCTGGTTATTTTGACAGTGTTATTATATCAAACGCAAAAACAATGTTCAAATAGGCAAAACCAATCCACACACAAACAAAAAAAAGCGTATATAAAGTCTTTGAACCGGCACTGTTCTTACACATCTTCTCCTGGTGACCATTTGGACAGGTGCAATACAATAGTTTATATTCACTAACTGGGTAAGTGAAACCAATCATATACATACAAAATATATACGTGTGTGTGTGTATGTATGTATCCTATGATCTTTATAGTCTCATTAAGAAATTTACAGCTTATAATAAAATTTGTAAGAGGTCGTTAGTGTTGTAAAGAAAGGACACAAGTAGTCGTATTTAACAGTGCTTCAACGGAATCATTTTTACTTGTCTTGAATGTTAAATACTTCTTCTGTAGGCCTATAGAAGATTCTTAGGGAGAAAATCATAACACATAGATATTACCGAAATTCTTAAAACTAAGACTACGCTTCATTTTTGTTTTTACATTTAGTTTTTACCACAGGTGTTATGATATCATGTTATAGTATATAATTGTGTGATTCAATTATCCCCAAAACCATTCTATCCACCAGAAACGTGTTTGTACCTGATGTATGAGGATGAGGTTAGAATGAATTAACTCCCTTGGTTGTGGTCACCTTCACTTGTAACTGGTGCTCACATTCTTTTGGTGACCCAGTGTGACCATTGTCCGTTTGGCCTGAGCCATCACGGAAGGGGGGAGGGTGGGGGCAAGACCATCGTAAATACTTACGTCTTGGTTGGGGGGTGGGGGGAGGGAGAGTTTTTTTCGGACCATGTGGTGTGTAGTTTTAGAGAGTACAGTAGAGTGTAATAGTGAGAGACTGTTAGGCTGCTTCTTGTGTTTTTCTTAAATCCTGTTATTATAGACTTGCATTGAGCGTCGATGTATTGTGTTATGTTGAATTCAAGTTAAGTAAATTATTCCTGCTGACGTCGTTTCTAAATTGCCTGGATGAATGTTGGGCGTGAGAGTTAAGGATTCTTCAATGGTACTAGACGTAACAACCTGTACTGATAATAATTCATTGATAAACTCGTTAAACTCATTACGATATAAGAGTTCTATAGATAGCTTCTCTTGAAAGCCTGTCTCTTTTGAAAGTTCACCATTAGCTTAACGGATCACCATCGCATAGACTAATGTTAATGACTCTCAGAAATTAGAATACATTCATTGTTCCTTTTCCGTACTCGGGAGAATCTTGCCCCTAACCTGCCCTTTTGTGATTTCTTCTATCAACAGAATTCATCAGTAGCTGCTGTTGCAACCAGAAACCTCAACTAGAAGCCACCAATCTCCCACCAAAACCAAATAACCTCCAATATGAAAGGATCAGTACACAGCCTAGTGGTATTGGCCCTGCTTTTGGCGTACGCCGTCTGCATGGCGTCGGGACAGTTCATTCCACCGTTCTTCGGCGGGGGCGGCGGGGACGACGACTTCGGCGAGGACGGCGGATTCACTAGATTCACGGAGTTCTACTGCGGCGCCTGTCTGCTCACCAACAGCACCGATTTCTGCTTTCCATGCGCGGGTCTGTGCTCACAACGTCGTAGTGACTGATCAACGCGTTGGAAAAGAGCATCATCCCCTCCCCCCCTTTTTTTTTGGAGAAGGAGGGGGAAGACAAGAATTCAATAGAACTCGAAATGTTGTTCTAAAAAACTTCTTCAGCAAAAAAAAGAATCAACTAACTAGAATGGCGACAGCAACAACGGCTGAATACCACAAGATTCTTTATTAAGAATTTAAGCATTAATTGTGATTATTATTTTGTGATTAATTGTCTCAGAATTGATGTATAAAATATTTTTTACAAAATCTAACACGCCATGAACAAATGCAATAAATGATTTTTTTTATATTTCAATGTCAACATCTGCTTTGGTGTTACTTGTTGTGGCGATATTGCCTTATAATTTATTATCGCGAATTACTGTAATGAGGTTAGGCTAAAATGCTAAATAAGCAAGAGCAAAAACATCGAGATGATGCAAGTATCAACCGCATAAATATATTTTTTAAGGTTTTTGTTTAAATACAATATTTTAGAATTGGGTGTTATTATGCTAAATACAAAGTATCAACGGAACGTTTTGTCCATCACAACATTCGGTTTGCCTGCAAACACTACCACTACCACCATTACTTGTGTAGAAGGGTTGGTGTAAACGGCAACTTTTTATACGAGGGAGTTAGGTTGGCGGATAAGGAAGAATCCCGATGGGCCCATCACGTTTCATGAACGCGTAAAACACAATTAGACCTGAATAGCTTTTATACGAATGAATGCATTCGTTTCATAAGCCAACCCACTATATTAAAAAAAAACAAATTAGAAAAACTTACTATTACTAATAATATGTTAACAGTAATGTAAACAACGACATAAAATGATGCCACCAGTGATGTTAACAATATTGTAAACAATGATGCATCCAACGATCTTAACAATAATATAAAAAAATGATGCAGCCCATTATGCCAACAATAATGTAAACAATGATGCAACCAGTGATGTTAACAATAATGTAGACAATGATGCAACCAGTGATGTTAACAATGATGCAACCAGTGATGTTAACAATAACGTAAACAAAGATGCAGCCAGTTATGTTAACCCTATCCCTACTAGGTGGGTCAATTTGACCCGTCCATGGTATATTTTTGATAATTACTACTCTAAAACCACTCATCCGAATACTTTAAGCTTTCAGATATGTTATCTACAATTCGTTTGCTTTATTTTGGTGTAATTTTTTTTTTATGTCTAATGCACGTGAAATGGTGAACACTTTTATTTTTACTATAACAATATCATAAACAATGATGCAACCCATGTTGTAAAAAAATAATATAAAAAACGATGCAGCCCATGATGTTAACAATAATGTTAACAAAGATGCAACCAGTGATGTTAACATTATGTTAACAAACGAAGACTAGTGTGACAGCTATAGTTATCATTTATCCATATGTTTGTACTAGGAACTCAAATTTTCATGGGCTCCTTTCATTTCAATTCATTTTGTATGAAACTTCGTGAAATGGGCGTGCACCAGTTACCTGTAGTGACCTAAAAAAAAAACTCCACCAGGTAAATACGCGGCTAGGTGTGAGGCCAAAATGTACAACTAGAGAAGAATGAGAGAGAGAGAGAGAACAGAGATGGGGGAAGAGCGAGGGGACAAAGAGAGGGAGAAGAAGGGGAAAACAAGATCCCATCGTCGTGCTTATAGCCCACTGCATCGACAGGCATGAGACAAACTAACTAACCACCTATCACAAACAACAGCGGTTCTCGGTTTAAAATACATACATTCCACTCAGAACTAAGACAAGTCAGAACTAAAACAAAACCAAGAACTAAGACAAGTCAGAACTAAAACCATTTAGAACTAAGACAAGTCAGAACTAAAATCACTCAGAACTAAGACAAGTCAGAACTAAAACCACTCAAAACTAAGACAAGTTAGAACTAAAACCACTCAGAACTAAGACAAGTCAGAACTAAATCAACTAAGAACTAAGACAAGTTAGAACTAAAATCACTCAGAACTAAGACAAGTCAGAACTAAAATCACTCAGAACTAAGACAAGTCAGAACTAAAATCACTCAGAACTAAGACAAGTCAGAACTAAAATCACTCAGAACTAAGACAAGTCAGAACTAAAACCACTCAAAACTAAGACAAGTTAGAACTAAAATCACTCAGAACTAAGACAAGTCAGAACTAAAACCACTCAGAACTAAGACAAGTCAGAACTAAAACCACTCAGAACTAAGACAAGTCAGAACTAAAACCACTCAGAACTAAGACAAGTCAAAACTAAAACCACTCAGAACTAAGACAAGTCAGAACTAAAACCACTCAGAACTAAACAAGTCAGAACTAAAACCACTCAGAACTAAACAAGTCAGAACTAAAACCACTCAGGACTAAGACAAGTCAGAACTAAAACCACTCAGAACTAAACAAGTCAGAACTAAACAAGTCAGAACTAAAACCACTCAGGACTAAGACAAGTCAGAACTAAAACCACTCAGAACTAAACAAGTCAGAACTAAAACCACTCAGGACTAAGACAAGTCCGAACTAAAACCACTCAGAACTAAGACAAGTCAGAACTAAAACCACTCAGAACTAAGACAAGTCAGAACTAAAAGAGAAATCTAAAGAGCTCACCATCTATACCAACTTTTTCACATGCGTATTCCTCAACCATGAAGGCGTCGGAAAAGTTTCACCGCTCACGGGTCTAAAATATTGCACTCTATCGCTAAATAATTCGTCATCTAGCCGCAGGTAATTTTTTTTTAGTACTTTTAGTGGACTGCAACTAATAAGGTACTGTATACACGGACCAAGCGGAGGACGAGAAAACTTGAAAACGAAACTGGTACACACACTTCCGACAATCAACAACTATAACGGAAGTCTAATCGGCAAAACGTTACAGCTAAAATTTCAGAAACTCTAAATTCTGACATTTACTTTTCTCAAGTTCTTATTTACCATAGCATACAAAATAAAATGCCTTAGTAGAAATGACAATTTTTGTTCATCTAGCCTAGGGCTTTGTGAGAGAATCTGTTTGAGCTATCCACACAAAAGAAAGGGAAACAAGCTGTAGGCTTTTGTTTTTCCATTAGCAATGGTGCATTCTGGGCACAACGAGAAAAGTGCACTATACAAACAACGGGGGCAAAAAACATTTTGTTTATTAACGCTGCTCGTTACCAAAAAAAAAAAAGAAAGGGAAGTACTTCGCGCCCTGACTTGGGAAATAGAGGAGTCCAATCCAATAATACCGAGCCCCCCTCAATCATCGACGACCTTCTAATGGATGAAAAAACTGTTTGTGGTGAGATGTACCATTAAAACGAAGCGTAAAGTGAAAAAAACACATTTCATAGTTGACATGCAGATGGTATCCAAGAGAGTAATATCACACACAGTTGAAGCAAACGAAATAACTCTATCAAAGACGAATATGAGTGCCGAGGTGCGAAAAGCCACGCCAGCTTGTGTGGTTCAACGAGAATGGGCAGTCTGCAAATTAAAAAGTAGGAAGGAAAGGAACAAACACATGGAGACATAAAAGAAACAAAGAAATTTGTTTGAAGTCCCCATGCACTTCGATAAGCAAAACATTTCCCGAATAGCATATATAAGTAGATCTGTAGTAGGTACAGATTATACAAGGTCTGAATGAATCAGTACGAGATTTAAAACAGACATAGAAAAAGCAGCGACTCTGCAATTGCTCCTCGAACTGAGAACATTACTTGGTAAGTAAAGTGTTGTTCGGGGCACGGTGACCAGGCGGAAGCGCGTTCAACTGGCGTACCGAAGGTCCTGGGTTCGAATCCTGGTCTAGAGGGTGTCCCTGAGTCTACATAGCTCTGATGGGTACCTAACCTGTGATTGGGACAAAGTAAAGTGCTGGCCACACAATCGCCCAGTATGTCGTGGCCACAGAAACTGGTGAACGCTGCTTCACCGGCCATATGGATCAATTTTGTCCAACGGGATACTTTACTTGTTAAAGTGATGTAGTCACGTCAATATTTTACTTATTAATTGGTATGTAAAGTGTTGTAGTTGTAGTCACGTCAATTTTATACTAGGAAAGTATTAACTATGTCATTGTTTGCTAGGATTCGATATTATCGTACGCATGAAGCGAGGTTGCTGTTTATGTGTGTAAGTACGCAGAGATAGGCTGATGTTTTTATTTTTTTTATCATAGCAAACTACTTCAAGCACTTCTTTTTAAGACTCCTTCCATCCCGCAATCAAACTTTCCTTCATTCTACTGATGTGATATGCAAGCAAGATCCCCCGCCCCTCTCTCTCTCTGTCTCTCCCTCTCTCGTCTACTACTGCAGGTGTACTCTCAAGAGGTATCACGCTGAGATGATGATATATCCACTTGCGATGAAATGAGTATCTATTCAAATTAACCCAAAGTTTCTACAAGCTAACATGTGTACAGAAATTATGACCACTTCAAATCACTTCAGTTAGGAAACAATTATTATTTCTCTTACATAATTTGACTTTTATTTTAACATTTGAATTTATCGCATTCAGAAATCGTTTCTTTTTTGCTTTGTTATGTTGTTTATGTATTTTATTTCTTTATTATTTATATATAGATTTGTTTGGAATATAAAAACAGCAACACCAAAAAAAAACAACGAAATAATACAACAACGGAAAGTATTGCATTTTAAAAAATCCCAAGATTAATCAAAATTGTCTCGTTTCTCAAGTTGGTCCTAAAGCGTTTTGCAGAAACGTTGCCCCCAGCTCCGTGGCAATGGAAGAGGAGGTTATTATGATGATCATTCGACCTTTAGTTTCTTTAACTTAGGCACCGATTTAAAAAAAACAACAGGACGGGCTCTTACGTCCAGGGCGTAACGTTGAAAGGTGGGAGTTGTGGGGGGGGGGGGCTCACCATGACCCTGTCCAGAGATGGATAGTTTGATTACATGACACCCTCCCTCGTTGAAAGAGATAAAAAAAAAACATATTAAAAAAACATGATACATAAATTTTGAACCCAGGACCTTTAGAATGTCAATCGGACCCGCTAGCACTAGAGCAGTGTGCACATAATATAAGCCTCGGAATAGTATAATTTATTTCTTTAACTTAGGCACTGATTTTATTATGTCTATTTAAAATACAGGGCGGGCTCTTACGTCCAAGGCGTAACGTTGAAAGGTGGGAGGGGTGGGTCCAGAGATCGGTAGATTGATTACAAGACACCCTCCCTCGCTGAAAGAAAATAAACAAAAACATGATACATACATTTTGAACCCAGGACCTTTAATATACCAATCAGACCCCGCTACCACTAGACTAGTGTGCACATAATATACTTTTTTTAAAATTCTTATTACACCAGCTGAAGTAGTACTTTTGGCTGGGCGGTCCTTAACGATACACGAGTCTGATCCTAGACATCAGTGTATGTTGCCTTATACCAGGGGTCGCCAAACTACGGCCAAACTGAGGCCCTCTCATCCGGCCCGTTTGAGACCTTTTTATCTACCAAATACGTTATTAAATAATGACTGAATAAAATAATATTAAATACATAATTAAAAAAACAACAACCCTGTTTTGATTCTTTTTTTATTTGAACCTCGAGTAAGCAGTCGGCCCCCCGAACTGCTGTTTGATAATTAATGCGGGCCTCTGGCTGAAACGTTTGGAGACCACTGCCTTATACTAAAAGCATAATAAGAGTCTAATAAACCCATTAACCCTCGACAATTCCACTCCTCCACAGCATCAAGGATCTACTCGCACCTCGCACTGACACGAGACGTCGCAAACAAGATATTAAGAACAGCCCCCCGAACAACAGTATACAACAACAACAAACAATGAACAAGCTGGTCTACTCCGTGCTAATGGTGGCCTTCATCACATTCTGCGCCGTTACTATGACAACTGGGGACTCGTCCGACGACGACGACAGTGGTTTCTGGGGCAATTTCCGATGCCTCAGCAGGTTCAGCACGTGCGCCCAGAACGATAACTGCAGCAACTCAACATGCTACTTTAACTGTTGTCGCCGCCTTCGGTGCTCAGACTAGCAATGGCGCCACTCAAAGGAAAACACGCATATCAACGGACAAACATAAAAAGAAAACTTTTTATATCAAAAACAAAACAAAAAAAAAAGAAAAGAAAAAGGTTTAGAATACACTTTTAACAGAATTGTCTGTTGCTGTCTTGTCTCAATAAATTATTGCAAGAATTGATCTATATGTTTAGAAAATTAGTTTTTCTTGTTGATCATTGTAATATAGAAATGTAGTTAAGTTGTTTTTTTGTTTCTTTGTTGTTTTTGCGATGATTTGCCTATTTTAGTGGAAATTCCCACATTTTGTCAAACGTAGATGAATCTTCACAAATTTTCCCCACAAACATTGAAAATCAGATAGGCCCATATACCAAACAACAAAGTAACAGATAAGGAAGGCTGTGTATGTCCTTGGAAGGAAAGTGGTGCAAAAAAAATTAACAGTGCAACCAAGCAGATCGGTCATTGCTATCACAGTGGTTTTGTGTGTGTGTGTGTGTTGTTTTTTTTTTAAACAAGCAACGTTTTGGGCCAATTGCACTTTACATAGGTCATACCTTCATTTTTTTTCTTTCTATGTGTGGAAATAATACCTTTATAATATGGATTAATGTACACACATTATAAACGACCTGCACATTTCAAGCAAAACACAAAATGTGAACATCCGGGACAGAGAAAGAAAATTCTTTGAATGCATGTTTCAAATTTTACGTTTCTATGAGAGCTGACGGAAGCGAGATGTGAATTATTATTGTTTAAATAAACTGTTGATATTATTATATAACACAGTGGACACAATATAAAAATG
>OX421509.1:5970210-6064210 GCA_949126835.1 Anisus vortex
AAAAACCAAAAAAAAACCCTAATCAATGGGGTACTAGGGTGAACATTTTGGAACCTTTAGTGTTGACAAGGACACCCACTTATACATATAGGGGCTACATAAAAAATGTATGAGTAATCAAAGAAACAAGAAGACACCAAAACACACCAGTACACCTAAAGTCATATTTAAGACCTAGAACATATTGTGTTGGGAGATTCGAGAGCCACGTTTGCTTTTTTTTTTTGTTTGAAACGTTCAGTTGCGACGACGCGTTGAGTCAAGATTGATGACAGGCAACTATTTAAAACTTATAAGCTGTTGTGTCTTTTACCACGATAGGTGTTTAGTTTATAGACTGCAGTCAGCGGTGTCCACAACTTTATATCTCTATTTCTCTCACACAGCAAACAGAACTTAAACTTGGGGATGATGTGGCAGCACACTCTTGAAAAGGTAAGTACGACGTTTCGTTATGGTACCGTTTGGGATGAGTAAGGGGGGGGGGGTATTACGGCATCAGGAGCATTAGCCTCTATTTTTTTTTAAACAAACGTGTAGCTCTAGCTCAGTGAGAAAGAAGTTTTCGTTTTTTTTAAAAGTTAACTCGCCCCTGGCAGCACCTAGAGTCCTGGGTTCGAATCCTAGTGAAGGCTAGGATTTGTTCCCGGGCCTGACGGGAGTCTCTGAGCCAGCTCTGATGAATAGCTGGCCGTTGTTGGGCGATAAGTAATGCGGCTGTGGGCATGGTGGCCGTGCGGCAGCGCGTTTGGCTGGCTCACCGAAGGTCGTGGCTCGAATCCTGGTGCAGGCCAGGATTTTTATCCTGGTGCAGGCCAGGATTTTTATCCCGGGTCTGGAGGGTGTCCCTGAGTCTACCCAGCTCTGATGGGTACCTGACCTTAGTTGGGGTAAAGTAAAGGCGGCTGTGCATGGTGCTGGCCACACAATCACATAGTATGCCATGGCCATAGAAACTGGTGAAAGCTGCTCCACCGGTCCTATGAATCAATTTGGTCCGACGGAAATACTTTACGACTTTTTTTAATGCGTCTGGGCGTTGCTCTGGCCACACAATACCCTTGTATGCCGAGGCCACAGAAACTCGTGAATCATGCTCTATAAATCATATTTGTGTAAAAGGTTACTTATCAACTTTCTAGCTCAAAACTGACATTTCCGTTTCTCCCAACAAATGTGTCGCGTCACACAGATTGGGCTTCCCCGAAGTAGCTTGACAATATAACAGCGCCATCATTTCCTTATGTGCGTCGTCGGGTTGTGCTCATTTACATCCTACAACTAATATGGGTAGTGGCAAGTGTGCAGTGGTAAAATTGACTTCGCAACAGACAACACTGTCAAATCAACCATCATAAAACAATATTTTTTTTACAACGGAACATGCAGCACAAAAAAAGTTGGCGCGATTACGTCAAACGAGGAGGATTGTGTGGGCCACCAAGATCATACAAATGCCCAATTTCTGTTTTCAAATTCTAACCACAGAAGGAAAAAAAATGGCGATACTGTGTGTGTATCAGGAAACTAATAGCATTGCAACGCTGACACAAAGGACACTCCACCCAAAGGTCTATTTTTAAAATGACATAGTTAAAACTAATTGCTTGTAAAAAAAATTTTTTTTTACAAATAAAAGAAGTTTTTCAATTTGATCCAGATGGTTCCCAATTAGAGATAGGCAGACAACATCCAAGCCCGGGAACAAAAGCACTAGCCTTCACCGGAATTCGAACCAAGGACCTTCGGGTACGCGCTGCCACTCGGCCACCGTGCCAAAACTAAAAATGTTGAATGACTTTTCTCAATACTGAAAGTCTCTTTTAAAAAAATAACTTAGTAATTTGGCTTAGGAGTTAGACTAACTGTTACATCAATGGTGTAGTTTTTTTATTATTTATTTTATTTTTTTTTTTGCTTTTTTTTTTTGTGGTTTTTGGTTTTACTGTTTGTTAGCGCCACAAGCCCTAGATAAGTAATTAGTATGAGCCAAGTTAATAGAAAAAAACTGAATTTTTCTTTTTTTTGCTGTGCAAAAAAATTACATGTAGAAATAAGTAATACGCGAATGAAAACTGCAGACATTTCTTTTGACTGGAATGCAATTAATCTTTCATTTACATAATTTATCTATTAAATGTATTGAAAACCTCTCCTTTTTGTATACTAAACTTTTTTTTTTCTCTCAATAGAATTGGCCGCAACTTATGTCATAGAATTGGTCGCTACCTACTTCATAGAATCGGCAGCAACGTTCTTCATAGAATTGGCCGCTGGGCGAACAAATGATACCACATTGCAAGACTGAACACATGGGGCACTTCAGCCTGATCGCGGCCCTGCTGGTCCTCATCTTCTTGTATGCGATCTGCCAGGCCACGGTGGAGGTGGAGTACGAGCACCACGACCACGACTTGCATTACCTGTGCGCCGTCTTGGCGTTCGCCCCGTTTTGCCGCCTGTGAAGCCTGCAGTGGTCGCGGCGCCACGGAATTTTCTAATGCATTAAAACAGGGGTGGGCTATCATTTTACGCGTAGAGGCAAACTCATCAAACGGACAAATGTAATGCTATTGGGTGGGGGGGGGGGGGCTCATAAATATTATGTCCACCTTGTTTGCAGCAATAACCTATCACAATAAGCAACTGCGAATTATTTATAGGTTATTTACCTACACACTTAAATATTATAGATTTTCATATGGACAGAAACTGTTACTAATTTGTAAACAATACTATACAAAGTATTGTCTATCAATGGATTTATTTGTGACAATATTCTTGAAATCTGGAGAAAATTAACTTAAAACGAAGTGTTATTTCTAAAAAAAGAAAAAAAAACTCAAGGGCCGCATCACATCAGTTGCCGAGCCGTATGCGGCCCACAGTTTGCCCACCCATGCATTAAAACATTGCGAAAATAAAATATATGTGAAGCCATTAGAACCAACAAACAAGCAGACCTGGTCTCTTCGCTGTGACTCATTCCATGTGTGTTTAAATGGATTGCAACTTGTGGTTCGGCTTGACATTCAATGAATTAATTAGCAGACTGGATGCCTTGACAGATATACCGCCAATGTGATTTTGTGTACAAAACTTGTATTATATTTAATAAATAAAAAAATTATACACACATTGAAATAAGTGTACAAGTTACAAGTCAATGTATGGTCCTGTCATGTGTAACTGCTTAATATGATATGTATTAGGTAGTCGTAAACCTGCCCAGATTCCTAAAATTAAATATAGACGCTGAAATCGGCGTACCGAAAGTCCTGGGTTCGAATCGTGGATAAGGCTAAGGTTTGTTCCCGGGACTGGACGGTGGTGTCCCTGAGTCTACTATCCAGCTCTGATGGGTTACTGACCTTAGTTAAGGTAAAGCAAAGGTGGCTGGGCATTGTGCTGGCCACACATCCTCTTGTATGCCGTAGCCACAGAAACTGGTGAACGCTGCTTCACCGGCCCCAATATCAATTTGGTCCGTCGGGTACTTTACTACTTTACTTAATCTGTGTACTGCAAGAGATGAAATTTAAAGGCCACTAATGCATGACCTTTTGACTAATCTGCTCAATAATCTTCGATATACAGTGACAACAACTTAATAGAAGCAAATAATTTGTCAACATATTTTACATAGTAGTGCATCGAGTTGAGACTATACAAAAATACATGATAGTACCATTACAAAAACAAGACATTTTATAAGAAAACCCACGGACGGTGTTCACAAAGAGTGATCATCAGGTCGTTCAACAGATTTCCATGGACCCATGGAGTTCTCTAGATTAGACAGGCCTTTGAAAAGATAAACAAATCTTTCAAAAATACAACATTCAAGAAAGTGGAAAAAAAATAAGAAAAAGAAAAGCAGCAGAATACAAATTTAGTTTTCATTTGTAATAAAACATTTGGTTAAAACTACATGTTTGTTGAAATTGTCTAGTCTACTATGTGACACTATGTGAAGGAAACATCTTGCTTTAAAAATAAATCCCACAAAATAGCAGGGGGGGGGGGGGGACAACAAGCTTATTGCTTGATAAGCATTACGAAATTCCCAAACTTTACATCAATTACTAAAAAAAAACTGAACATAAAAAATATACAGGTATGTGTGACATCTACTAAAACATGGCATGAGATCAGATGGCTCGTCCAGGATAGGGAGGCATGGCGGAACTTAGTTGCTGCCCAATGCTCTACTGGGAGCGATAAAGAATAAGAACGTGTGACATATAGTAATAGTAACTGATCGTGTATACAGGTAGATAGTAGTTAAAGTTAAGATCTACCTAATGTAATGATATAGTAAATATTGTTTTTGAATTATTTATTTTAAACCCTTTATTTTTTTATCTTGCTTTGTCCATGATACCAAAATTTACAAACATCCCGAAACCTTCGTTCAGTTTTCACAAACTTACCCGAACATGAAAATACAACTCATTGAAAAAAAGAACTCTTCCAACCCGTATGAACACATCAGATAAATCAAACTACAAGCAACACAGGCGTATATCTAGATTCTAGATTAAGCGTAGCCAAGAAGAGAATATAAATAATAAAATGATCTTAGTAACAATACTAATATTCCAATTGCCAAATTTACAACAAGATAACCAGGAAAATATTTAAAATATGAAAAAAAAACTGTTCATTTTTTAAAAAGTACGATATAATGCACAAATGTGAACAAATAAAAGCTTTGTTCATGATTTTTTCTACGTTTCTTGCACTAACTACACCTTCACACCACAGTCAATGGAAGAAACCTCCACCAGGGCGGCGCTGTTGGCCGAGGACGAGATAATTCAAAGTTCCTGTACGTCGAGTATGACAAATGAAATGTACAACTATTTGACATTGAGAACACAAATTTAAAATTCATAAAAATTCACCCTACAAAGTTTTTCCATAACATTCGTCTGCCCTATTCTAAAGTCGCATCCTATGTCTGTGACACATTTCCATACAAGAAAATATTTAAAAAACAACAAAAAAAACACTATATCTAATCATAAATGGGGAAAAAAAAAAGCTGTGTTTTATTAAACGTGGATATTTATAACCTAACAAGTAATTGTAACACCTATTTTTAAATCACTATATCACACATTTAAAAAACACTTTAAGAAAAGTTCTAAAAACAAAAAGAGAAATATATAAAACATTAAACTCAGACTTAGAAATACAACACAAAAATCTAATAAAATACTCAAGACATAAACTATCAAATCAACACGATTGAAAAAAATATCTTATCTGTTAAGGACTATCTTACACAGAAATGTATTGCATTCTACGCCTCTCCGTGGTTTGAGTATAACCCAGCTGCTTGATAATGGTTTTTATCAAATTCTGAACAAAACAGACGACTAGACACAAAGCGGAATATTTGCAAGACGTAAATCTATTATAATAATGTTCTTCTAAGGCACGCCTAGTCAACTATAACTATGGGATAGACAAGACAGTGCAATGTTCAATTTAAACCTTTTATACGTAATGCTTATAAGTTAAGCACCTAATTGAAAGCCGCACGTTATTCTGTTTGTCAACTGAACATAAGTAAAGTACCCTTCGGACGAAATTGATCATAGGGCCGGTGATTCTGGTAAAGCCGCTTTCACCAGATGATGTGGCCACTAGGGGATGTGTGGCCAGCACAATGCCCAATTGCCTTTACTAACGATACATTGGAAAATACAAAGGTGACTAACTAACGATACTTTGGAAAATACAAAGGCTACTAAATAATGATACATTGGAAAATACACTGGCGACTAACTAACGATACATTATAAAATACATAGGCGACTAAATAATGATACATTGGAAAATACGCAGGCGACTAAACAATGATACGTTGGAAAATACGCAGGCGACTAAACAATGATACGTTGGAAAATACGCAGGCGACTAAACAATGATACGTTGGAAAATACGCAGGCGACTAAACAATGATACGTTGGAAAATACACAGGCGACTAAACAATGATACGTTGGAAAATACGCAGGCGACTAAACAATGATACGTTGGAAAATACGCAGGCGACTAAACAATGATACGTTGGAAAATACACAGGCGACTAACTAACGATATATAGAAAAATACACAGGCGACTAACTAACGATACATTGGAACACACACATTAAAGAAATTATTGTGAAAATAAGTAAATGAAACAAAATAAACTCACAAAAATTCTAGAATTTTTTTAACATTGTGTTATAGGGACTTCGGTTAATTGAAGAATGAGCTCCTACTGCATATGAGAAGTATCAGTTCCGTAAATTGAGCTCATAAAGGCAATCAACGTATCCATTGGTGCGTGAGTGTGTGTTTGTGTTTGTCGAGTGTGAAAACATGCCATTAATCTTATTCTAGTCATTTCGAGAAAATATTTACAGACGCAAAAGAGAAAACTTGAACAAAACATTTCTTTCTATACAGTTTTTGTTGGTGTCACGCTTCTAATTAAATATGTGCGTAGGTTAGTATGGCCCGGGGTGGGGTGGGTTGTAAGTACTGTCCCCGGAGGGCGCTAAGAAAGTAAAATGCATAAAACTGATCAACTAGAGTGACAGTTGACTGTTGTTTTTTTTTTTGTTTAGGACATAAAGGCAGTCTGTTGACTAGCCATTGTGATGGGATCGCACTAAGAAAAAAAATAGAATTAGGATATCCTAGGCAAACGAAAAACAAAATCGAATGCATTGTGTCCGGTTGTGTTATCCAGCAGAGCGTTACTCGCAACTCAGAAGGCCTAGTGTTCGAATTCATGGTAAAAACCAAATGCCAGAGTGAATTTACAGAGAAATAGATCTATATATCAGTGCGATCTGGAGAGGACACTCCAACTTTGCTAAAAGAGCAGCGAAGAAAAGTAAAGAACATAGGCTGCCCCTGACAAACTCCAACGGTCCCGCTTTCAAGTGCCAGAGATGCGACAGTGCCTGTCTCTCAAGAATAGGTCTCCAACGACACAGCCAAATTCTGCAGGGCTGGACAAATTACAGGAGCGCAAATCGAATATTCTTCCGAGACTATGGGGCCAATGATGATAATATATCAGTGAAAGTACAAGGCAAGCAAAGCTGGGCATTGCTCAGACAATTGTATGAGGCCTCGGGCTCAGGAAACTTGCGTAATATATTGCACTGTCCATAGGCAACAAAATGGTCAGAAGGGAGAATTGTAAAAAAAGAAAACAAAAAAAAGGAAACCACATTTAGATCCATGTTCTTAATTATTATGTTGTTTCATTTTTTTGTTATTTACTTAACAGGAACAAAATAATAATTTGCCCTTTTTAAACTGATATTGTGTTCGAAAGTTCATTCCACCACAGATTCTACCTACCACGCTGTAGGGGCGAGCTGCAAATGTTTTTCTTTTTACTTTTGGTACCTTGTTGATGAATTTTGTTTGGGCGCAGTCCTGTTTTACCCGATGTGTGTAGCTCAACCATGAATCTGATATACTTGGAGATTAACCCTGAAGGCTTTTATAGAGCGTAGTCAGAACTTTGAATTTTATCTAAGTGTTATAGGTAGCCGTGCAATTTTTTTAGAAATGTTGTTGAGTTTCCTTCATTATTCAGATTCTGAAAATTTTTCAGTGTAAAAAAAAATCACAACTTTTTTATTTTCCGTCAGAAAAATATTATTTTGGTATCATTGTAAATGTTTTTTAAATCAGCTTCTAATGATGCATTATTTTTTAAATCACATAATTATTTTTTGGTCACGTCCCTATTTAGAACAATTATGCTTAGCTCACTTCGCTCCACGGAGCGGCTGTGGCACCGAAGCCATTGAGTTCGAATCCTGGAAAAGGCGATGATTTTTTTCCCGGAAATGGAGAATGTCTTTGAGTCTACCCAGTTCATATGAATACCTGGTTGTGAACAAGTATAGGCGGCTGTTGGGTACAATATAAGGTGGCTGTTGGGGACAAGTATAGACGGCTTTTGGGGACAAGTATAGACGGCTGTTAAGGGCAAGTATAGGCGGCTGTTAGTTACAATATAAGGTGGCTGTTGGGGACAAGTATAGACGGCTTTTGGGGACAAGTATAGACGGCTGTTAAGGGCAAGTATAGGCGGCTGTTGGGTACAATATAAGGTGGCTGTTGGGGACAAGTATAGACGACTGTTAAGGACAAGTATAGGCTGCTGTTTGGGACAAGTATAGGCGGCTGTTGGGTACAAGTATAGGCGGCTGTTTGGGACAAGTATAGGCGGCTGTTGGGTACAAGTAAAGGCGGGTGTTGTGGACAAGTATAGGCGGCTGTTGGGTACAAGTATAGGCGGCTGTTGTGGACAAGTATAGGCGGCTGTTGGGGACAAGTAAAGGCGGCTGTTGGGGACAAGTATAGGCGGCTGTTGTGGGCAAGTATAGGCGACTGGGCGTTGTGGTGGCCACGGAAACTGGCGAACGCTGCTTCACTGGCCATTGATCCCGCGTGCATACTTTACTTTTTGTTTTACAATTTACTCCGGAGAAATTGCATTGTAAACATGGCGACATGCGGTCAGTGTTTTCTTTCCAGTATCGTTAATTAGTTCGCACTCACAAATCATCCTAACGCCCAAACGCCGTTTGTTGTCTTCTTTATTAGTTCGAACACACCAAGGCAAAGAACAGAACGCCAATAGTTATATTAATAACAGTATATTTACTCGACATCAGTCCATATACGCACGGTGTAATTATCGCCCCCCCCCCTTTTTTTTTTCACAGAAACAGCTGATGCTACAAAACTCGGATATTTTCATAGGCAAAAGTGTGAAAATGTTGGACATCACTTTTAAATATTCGAATACAAAGAAAAAAGTGCTGTTTGTCTTTTGTCTTTACGCTGACATACATTTACAAGTGTGCGATGTCGTGCAATAGAACTAATAACATATGAACAGTAGCTTATTTCCCAAAACATCATTAACAAACATCAATAATAATGAAAATAATGAAAAAGGCGAATGAAGAATCAAAAGTGTCAATACACCGGGGGGTTGTTTTCGATTCGCTCATAGAAAACAACTCTCGAGACATGTATATAAGTCATTGGACGGTAGTGAGCTTTCACATCAGTTTAGTGAACCGCCAGACACCATTATTCTGATCCTCCAAGACAAGTTATTTTACTCAAGACTTCTTTGTTTCACGGGTAAGTGAATAGCTAAGTTTTTGATCGATTTACACTACATGTATTTATTGTTTGGAAAATATACAAACATATGAAAAATCTGAATGAACCATTTCCAGCCACCTTTACTTTGCACCAACTATTGTTGCGTACGCCCGTCAGAATTAGAATTGATGTAACAATGCTCCCTTGTGTATTTCAGATTCTTAAACTAAACCCTTCGGGTACAAACAAGATGTCTTACGTGCCAGATTCTTAACTACTACCTTTTTTTTTATTGCCCTCTATTTCATCGGCGCCTCGTGCTGCGCTCCCCGAGGCGATTTGAAGCGCCCTATTTCAACCTGCTGTATCTTTTGTAATGGTAACACCCCTCCCCCTCCCGCCCAGAGTCTACAAGTGGCAACATTGATGTGTGTTTCCGGTGTAGATGGCTGTAAACAAGGCACATCCGTTGCACTTCTTTTTGCGCGCTTTGTTTTCTCTTCACTATAGACCGAACTGATCAACTGATACTTCCTCGGCTCATATTATTCTTCCTTGTCTGAAAACGATTGGACAGTACATGTAGAGTCTATATACAAATCAATACGTTGAAACACATGCAAAGCTGCAGGAAGCTCATTAGAAAAGTATCCCGTAGGACGAAACTGATCCATAGAGTTTCTGTGGCCACGGCATACTAAAGGGGAAGAGTTGGCAGCACAATGCCCAGCCGCCTTTACTTTTCCACAACGAAAGTCAGGCACCCATCAGAGCTGGGGGGAGACCCAGGGACACCCTATAGACACGAGAATAAATCCTAGCCTTCACCAGGATTCAAACCCAGAACCTATGGTACGCCAGCCAAACGCCACCATGAAGCTCATAATGCATTTTTACTTAAATCTTCTAGATAGAACTTTGAAGACTTTTCTAGCTCTCCAGAGTTAGAGCATATTAGATAATCCTTTCTTTTTTCAACACTCTCTGTTTTTTGTTTTGTTGATGCGCTGTTGCCATTTTATTGGTTTCACAGTAAACCTCATGACACGCGCTATGCTTTTATCCCGTTCCACACAATTCACAAAATATCAACAGAGTAGAGGTAGACCCAAGAACACCTGGCGGAGAGAAGTAGAAAAGGAAAAGCTGAAAATAGTTAAAGAGGATAAGCCAGAGACAGGAATACATGGGAAGAAATTGTTAATGTCCTGTGCTCCACTAGGAGTTGATAATGGCGAAGAAGAAGAAATAATTACAACAAAGAACAACAACCGTTATACCTTTAACAGATGTTACTTCTAGATAGAAGATTATTACGTCCACTTGGCCCAAAACTCCTGCAGGGCGGCAGGGATCGGTCGGCGGCATGGACAGAACCCGCGATGTGTCGGTTGACAGTCCCGTGAACTAACCGCAGGACCATTAAGGTTTAAAAACAACAAATGTTACTTTTGAAAATATTTACTATATACGTTTGAGAAAGCCTACATTTGAAAACAAGCCCACATTCGAAAACTTACCCACATTTGAAGACAAACCCACATTTGAAAACAAACCCACATTTGAAAACAAACCTACATTTGAAAACAAACCCACATTTGAAAACAAACTCACATACAATGATAAGAACATAATATGCCCTAAAAGTTTGCACTGTAGCTGGATAGCTATTGGAGTGTGTCAACAGACGTATTATTATAATCTCAAATTGGGGGGAAACCGGAAAGTATGACAGCAAGAGATGAACACAAAGTTGACCCCATTGCAGGCAGGAGGAGAGGAGCGTGGAGGGTGAGGTGCGTTAAAGCGAAAGGTTATACAATAGGTACGAAATACTTTCGTTTCACTTTTAGTGCACTCGTCAACAAAAAGTTAACAAAACAGTCTATTTACTAACACCCGGGCGTGGTCAACCGCATTAAAAAAACACACACACGAAAACCAACGTCTCTACGGACCCGAGTGTCCGGATTGCCCCGCTCTCCCCTATCCTAATAGCAACCTAATAATTATGCAAGGTAGAAAACGAAAATAAAAATGAGGGGGGGTGATAAACAGCACTAAAGAAGGAGAATAATATTATGAACGATCTCATGTTATTCAGACATAGAGAAGAAGAAATAACACAAACAATTTATTCCCCATAATCCGTTACTTTGAAAAGCAAAACAATGTCAAAAAAAAAGCTTTAATGAAGAATGAATATTTTGACTTGTTATGTGTTTTTATGAAATGGAATTAATTATGCATAAATTTATGACATATTTTTGTTTATCATGTTTTTCAAAATGTGTGTATATAAAGGGTACTGGGTTTCGATGAACGGTACCACACTTGCTCATTGAAGCGAAGACGAGAAACATCGTTCTAAGAACATCCCGAAACATCGTACTGGTGAGTTTAACGTTCTTTACTTTTACACCACTATACATAGAACATAGATTGGATGATTATAGAATATTAATAACAGTGTGTTTCCGTCCTATTCAGTGCCATAGGGATATGGGGTTATTTTTGCATAGATTTAAAATGACTGCAACCGTAATAATAGTATTAATTATTGGGGGAAACGAGTGTGTGCTTGTTAAGTGGTGATTTCTGGAGGGAGCATGTTGGTATTCTTCTTCTGTTAGCCTGTCTGCAGAGCTGTTTGCACTCTTGCAGGCAATGCCGGACAGACATATTTACTTGTCTTTTTTCAGTTGTTCCATATTGTTATATTATATGGTGTTTGGTAAAGGTAGGTTGAGGGGGGAGCAAAGTGTATCTGAGGTAGGTAAGCTCAGGGCAATCAAGCAGGAAGTGGTCCACAGTGTTTTGTGGGCAGGGGCAATGTCTGCAGTTGGGCGGGTGAGTTGGGTTTATTCTATTTAGGTGAGTTGAGTGCTATACATGTCCTGTTCTTAACTGGAATAATAGTGGCATTGTTCTTTGCGGAAGAGAGAATTTATATTGCCTTGTTTTGTTGGGCTGATTCATTTCTTTGTAAATTTTTCTTCCAGTTGTTCTTAGCCACCATGTTGGTATATATGACATACCAAAAAAGGGTGAGGGGGAAAGGGGGGAGGGAATTGGTCTTTTTAAAATGGCCGCCAGGCTCGAAATATACTGTTCTAGATTTATCGCTAGTACAACGCTATAAAAATGACTTTTCCACTGTTTTCTTATTTATTTATTTATTTTTTTTGCATGCTTTTTTTTTAAATTTATTAGTTTTGTGGCAATTTGGAAAATAAATTCTGTGCTATACTACTGTAGACCTTTAGAATCACCTACACGGTAGAAAAAAATTGTTTAGATTTTCTATTCTGGACAAAATAAATGGATGGATATATTCACACTAACTGTTGTATTTAATGAGGGGTGGGGGTAAAGGGTGAGAGGGGGGGAGGGGGTGGGGGAGCCATTAAAATAGTCTAGTCGCAGGGGAGAGTAAAAGCTAACCGCGTCACATTGTCACTGGTGTTACCGTTTTGTTAACATGACAGAAACATGACCTGAAGATGTTCGTGTGCATAGAATAGAATATGTGTAAATTTACAGGTGATACAAAAAGGTATAAATATAAGCATGTGTGTGAGAGAGAGAGAGAGCGAGAGAGAGAGAGAGCGAGAGAGAGAGCGAGAGAGAGAGCGAGAGAGAGAGAGCGAGAGAGAGAGAATGATGAAAATAAAAAAAGAGAGACAGAAAGAGTGAAAGAGGAAGAGAGAGAGAAAAGTAAGCGAGAGAAAGACAAAAATAAAACAAAAAGAGAGAAAGACAGAGAGAAAGTGAAAGACAAAAAGTCACAGAAAGAGAGGGAGAGAAAGAGAAGGAGAGAAAGAGAGGAAGAGAAAGAGGTGGCGAGAAAGAGAGGGAGAAAGCGGTATAAACGCGGTGATTTCTGCTGTTGTTTGTCCTACACCAAATACATGAGACAAAAACCAAAACAACAAGAAGAAAAAAAAAAGGTGACACCCAAAGCCTTTATGAAGGTGAAATGCGCTCAATATAAGTATGCACAAATTGAGCATGTCGTATAAAACAAAACGAAAAAACACCGCAACAAAACAGTTGAATAGGTCATGCCGGAAGAGCGCAAGTGCACCATCACTATCTCAATAGCAGTTTGAATACCGACACATCACAGTTAATACGTGTTTTTTTTTTTTTCTATGTTCACAGCTCTACTGACCATTGTCCACCTAGTGACCACTGTCCGCTGTGGAAAAAACAAGAAAACAACAACAATGAACCGCCTGACAGCTCTGCTGGCTCTCCTCGTCCTCTACAACGTCTATCTGGCCGAGGCGCAGTTCTTCCCGGGGTTCGGCCAGGGTTTCGGCCAGCAGCAGGCGTGCACAGCATTTTGCAACCAGAGTATTTGTGCCGGATCTGTAGACCCAAATTGTTTGTTTGGATGCTTTTTCTTCGTATGCGGCGGCAGCCGCGGCGGCAGCGGAGGCATAAGCAACGGAGACTAGAACCATCAAGTTAATGAGCCTCTACCCCCCCCCCCCCCCATAAAACTAAAATTGTCCAAGAGTTTCCACACCCACAAATCCCCCCCCCCCGCCGCCCCTACGGCAAAAAAATTGTCATCGCGTATTTAATTGGTGGACAGCGAACTTACACCTATTCATTCCCTGCGTCCCCATCCCCCCCCCCAACCCAACCCCCGTATTTCATCAACGGTTGTGGTTAAGTCAATCCAGGATTTCATCACTCAGCTCCAGTCATAGACTCTTGGTGTATAAAATGAGTTGTTCACCATTTTACATTACCATCAACATTTCTATGCACAAATAATAGTAATAAATTGTTTCATTGTATTTCTCTTTGTCTCGTGATGTTACTTTATATAATATAATTTTATAATATATATATATATATATAGGCCCCTACACATAATAAGTAAAGTACCCTTCGGACCAAACTGATCATAGGGCTGGTGAAGCAGCGTTCACCAGTTTCTTTGACCACGGCATACAAGGGGATGTGTGGCCAGCACAATGCCCAGCCGCCTTTACTTTACCCCAACTAGGTATCCATCAGAGCTCAGGGACACCCTCAAGTCCTGGGGAAAAAAATCCCGGCTCCACCAGGACCCTTGGATCGCCAGTCGAACGCGCTGCCGCTCGACTACCGTACCACATTACAACACATAATAATAAGATAATTATAGTTAAACAGACAGAATGTTGTCTTGTCTTTAATGTTGAATGAGATATGAACGAAAATAACCACCACGGTTCACTTTATGCTCCTTGTCTATCTTCGAGAACTTATGTCAAAGCATGCGCCATCAAGGGAACAGTGCTCTTCATCACAGTCACTCCTTAAAACCCCCAGTGTGGCTGGACACAAAAAGAAGTACCTCACTGGGAGTGCGTTCATTTGAATCTGTGGCGCCTTCTTTGTGGAACAGTTTTACCTCAGACACTGAGAGAATCTGAGACAAGAGAGTCTTTTAAAAAGAACTTTTAAGACCTTTCTATTTGGCTAATGGCTGTGTGCCTCAGATACTAATAATACATCTGCCATTGCAATTCACATTAAGAGCGCACTGAATTTAATAGCATGGATAGAAGCGCTATAAAATATAATTTAAAAAAAGACCATTATTATTATTATTGTGTTAGGTCTTTGTATCACAACAACTCGATGTTTAGTAAGAACGTCATTATTTATTATTTTTGGATCAAATCTAATATATAACAAAATATAAACAAATGCTATTAATAAGAATTTAAAAAAAAGGCACAAAGGAAAACAACAACATCATCAAACAAACAAAAAACGACAAATAGGTGGAGAAAAGAAAATAATAATTAATCTATTATAATTCGCTTTTACAAATATAAATGTGGATATTTAAAACCCATGTTGTCCCTTTTTAATCTTTTTTTTTTAAATTTCTTGCACCAAATAGAAAAACCAAAACAGAAATTAATAAATGAACATTGCAAAAAACGAATTAGTAATTGTAAGTTATTAGACACGATACCAATGGGCCGTATTGCTGCTGAGAGTTAACACCCTTGCCCCTTATGCAAGTCAATCTTTTATGACTGACTTGTAATTTACAAGTCAGTCATAAAAGTTTGACTTGCATAAGGGGCAAGGGTGTTAACTCTCAGCAGCAATACGGCCCATTGATTGTTTAGGGTCTAATTTTTGTCTCCAGTAAGTACCTAAGGTAATATTCTACATCACCAGACAATTAAAAGACTGTAAATATGGCTATGGAATAATAAACAAAAAAACTTGGTCAATTCGAAGACATATTAAAATTCACCCGTGCTGCTATTGTCCCCAAAAAACGAGGAACCAAATCAAATAGGATGAATAGATTTGACGTCATTGCTTTATGCGTAGTCTCTTACATTGCTTTGCAACAGTACTAGCTAATTCACCCGGCGTTGCCTGGGTAGGAAAGTTCAAAACATTTGCGGGAAATAACAAATTCACATTAATACGACAGTTTTACTTAAAATTTAGATATTTAAAAAAAAAACAGGGTTCTTACTCTAAATTCATGTTCAAATTCACAAACTTTTCGCAAACTTAAATTTAAAAAAAATGATTTTTTTTTATAAACATTCACAAACCAATTTACAACGATTCATGTGAAATAGTTTAAATGTCTGGTAGTATGGATATGTGTAGTACAAAGATAACAGAAAATGTTTGTGGATATTTTTTTAATTATATAGCATACCAATGGAATAGTTTTTGAAAAATAATAAACAACATGATGGGAATGAAAAACTCTTCAAATTCAACACATAGATCTAGTCATTAAACTTTTTTAAAAATATATATTAAAATAAATAGTTTTCACGGTGCTTTGAAAGTTAAATGTACAAACTTTTCCAAACTTTAGTCAATACTATCAAACTTCACCAAACTTTAGTCAATACTATCAAACTTTCCCAAACTTTAGTCAATACTATCAAACTTTCCCAAACTTTAGTCAATAATATCAAACTTTCCCTAACTTTAGTAAAGAGATCGGCAACCAACGATACGTGTGCCCTACTTGGCACCCAGAGCGCTGATCAGTGGCACGCGGAAGACCCCCCCCCCCCCCCCCAAAAAAAAAAAAGTCAATTCAAGCCTTTCCTCCAATAAATTGATCGCTAGAGCAGTATACATTTTAGACTCTTGGCACGCTGAATGAATAAGAAATGCAATTTTGACACATCTAAAGGTTGCCGATCCCTGCTTTAGTCAATATTATCTAACGTATATATATATATATATATATATATATATATATATATATATATATATAATATAAAAAGAATAAAAAATAATTACAGAGTGTAATGTAACCTGTAATGGGGTTACAAGTTGCGAAAATACTGAAAAACCTTGCACAGAATTTCGATCTATTTGTAAAACGACATGAAATTTTCCTCCCTTTAAAAAAGAAAAAATTAACAAAAACATAAAAAACTTGATAATATTTTGTAATCCACAGCTTTGGAAAAACACCGACAATCCAAGCTAGCGAATCCACTGATCCACAAATCGAGTATTTCACTGATAAGCCACAACCCTCGTATCCCACAGCATTTGTCTACCCTGATTCAAAAAGTGATAATTCAAGTCATTGGAAGACCACCAAACAACAAAATGAAACAGGTGATCTTCCTGGTTCTCTTAAGGCTTTTCTTAACCGGGCCGAACCCTAGGTTCGCAAACCAGATCGTCGATCCTACCAAAACCCTTCTCCGTATAAACCGGCCGATCTTGGGTTGGCGATCTCGGGTTGGAAGGGTTCGCAAGCCATGGTTGGAGGTTTGCAGACCGTGTTGAGCAAGCCTAGGCCGAACCTGGCACTCTTTTAAGCAGAAAGGCGAGAATGCATTCAAATTCTTCGTTGAGAATAAGAATAGCTCCAAGTTGTATCATGTTCTGTCGCTTCTGGTAAGACACCGCCATATTTGTTTACGTTTCCAGAGAAGTAGGTCAAAAGTAGGATCGGCCTTGTTAAGACAGCAAACCCCGATCTGCGATCTCGCAGAAAGGTTCGGGGTTTGTATTCGTACACGTGCCTTTGGTTTGCAAACTAGATCGCCGATCTCAGGTTCGGCCCGGTTAAGAAAGGCTTTAAGCCGTGCTCATGGCGTCCCAGTTCCAGCTCGTGCGGCCAGGGTCCAGGCCTGAAGAGGCGTGCTTTGGCTTCAGCTACCAGGCCTACAACTGCAACATGTTCATGGACATGAACTGCTACCTCGCCTGCAGCCGCATGCGCGACTTGGACATCGACGACTAGAACTGCCCTGGGGGGGGGATGGGGGCGGCCGAAGGGTGAGAAGAACGAGCGCCCCGGGGTAATGTCGATCACTGTAAATAATGACTGTCGATTGTCGTATTGGACTAATCGTACATACAATTGGACTCATATTTCATTGAATAATAGACAAATATGTTATGTGACAAGAATTTTGTGACGTCTGTTTAACAAGTGCACATTTAGTGTTTAATAAACGAAACTTCTCATACATTAGTATCATGTTCTTAATTAATTTCATTGTACTCGAATACATTTATGTTTGTATTTATATATAGCGCTCACTAACTAATTAAAAGCAAAATACAACTGAACGAAAACCATTGTGAGAAAAAAATTAAGTCAGGGGTCGGCAACCTACGGCACGCGTGCCAGGCTTGGCTCACAAAGGAATTTTCAATGGCACGCGAAAGACCTCCAAAAACTTCAAGTCCATTCTACAAGAAATGGAGTGATAGAACCGAAATTGGCACGCTGAATGAATTAGAAATGCTACGTTGGCACTCTATAATCAAAAGGTTGCCGACTCCTGGATAAGGTAGTTGCACCCCAGACCTTTGTAATAGAACACTAGCGGGAAGGCAACTTATCAACTAGACCCCACTGGCACATGATTCATTTCAGAGTGCATTTATGGGTCTCTCTAACGAATACTACCGATAGCAGAGTTAGAGTAGCACCAATAGTCAAATCACTAAACCTAGAAACACTAGAGGACAGAAGGGCAAAGACTAAAGTAGTAATAATACATAAGGCATTAAACTCTAATATAGAAATGCAACAAAATCAGTATTTGTTGCAATGTTCAGATAAACATAAAGACAAAAACACTCTCCCTTATCCCTTATGCGAGAACAAATGCATATAAGCACTCTTTCTTCCCGAGTGGAATTCGGGCATGGAATGGAATGCCTGAACAAACAGAGAAAACCAGTAACTTAACATCATTTAAAACATTAATAAAGGTGCAAGACTAGACTCGGACCACGGATGAGCGTAGGTCGCAATAACCTTCTTTATAAAAGGAGCGTCCGTAATATATAAGATAAGATCAAACTAAAGCAAACTTGAGAGTCCTTGAGTTTTTTTTGTTGTTTTTTTTTTGTTTAAAGGAGAGTAGAGGACTTCTTGCGCGATACTTGTGGTCTGGGTTAGAAGGGCAGCTTGTCCCAATGCCAAGCTTTGTTGCTCACACAAATATGCAAAGAGAATGACATTACCGAAAATAGCGTAGGCCGAAGATCTGCTTTATTTGTGAAAGTATGTTACTCACCCTAGCAAATAATACACATAATAAAAGTTTAAAACAAAAAAAAAGTTAAATATTTTATTTTTCAATAAATGTCAAAACAAAATTTATTAATCAGTATCGCCAAAGTCCTTACTGTAACTATTGTTTTAAAAGAAAACGCGCGACAGGAGGAGTGAGTGGGATAAAGGGGAAATTACAAGGTAGCGAAACGAAATCTCGTGCCCGGGTTCGCCAAATTGTAGGTCCAAACTCCAAACACCAGGATTCGATACACGGTGGACATTGTCTACTCGGCTAGGGCATAGCAAGGAGTCTTGTCAATCTGTCGATGTGCGTGGGCAGTCGTGAGTTACAAAAATCTACTCCAAACGAGCAAACGGCCGACAGTCGTCCACACAGAACCCAACAAGAGTGACTTAGGCACGCGGGCCCTTACTAAAATAAGAATGGCGCACATGTGGCCCGAAAAAACCCCACAAAAAACAACCTTTACAGCTTTGTGGGTCTTGTTTTGACAGTGACGGAATACATCCTACCTGCTCAAATAGGCAGATGGCGAGAGAGAGAGAGAGAGAGAGAGAGATAGGAAGAGAGAAGACACACGCAAGTCAAATGTTAAGACAGCTGACAGGGAAATGTAAAGGGGAAACCGGCCGTTACCTGACTGTACAGCAGCACACACAAAACTCTTCGCAGACCAAAATGCATCGGCTCTTCTTGGCATTCAGTTTCCTTTTATTACTCATGACATTTCAGAGGCCTGATTCTGACGGTGAGCTCTCTAAAAGTTAAAAAGCCCCCTTCTACTCTCACAGCAGGCTATGCTCGTCACGTTCATACGTTATAATCTTAGTGCATTCTGTTTTGATTTTAAGAACGTAACTGCGAAATGCACAACTGAAACCGTGTAAACGAATATGACTTTTGCCTGACGATTTCCAAAAGTAAGGCAGCTACTACAAATTTTACAACTCTTTTTATTTTAAACTGTCATAAGGAGACTTTTCAACTCTCGCTTGCTCTCTCTTTATCTCTCATTCTCTCTCTCTCTCTCTTCTTTTCTTTCTCGTTTCTTCACCTCCTTATGTAAATGTGGTTAGAAAATAGGCCTACTCTAGTTTCACATCCGCTATATCAGGGGTCGGCAACCTTTCGATATTAGTGTGCCAAAGTAGGATTTCTAATTTATTCAGAGTGCCAACAGACTAAAAGTCACCCTGATTTATACACGTAGAAAATACTTTAAAAGTCTTCTCAGGGGTCTTTCGCGTTTCAGTGAACATTGCTCTACGTGCCAAGTCTGGTACGCGTTTCGTAGGTTGTCGATCCCTGTGCTATTTGATTTTATAGAAAACTAGGGTTGACCTTAACCACACCTCAAATGGAATACAGACACTACATATTAACGCACAAAATAACTCTTAAACATACATACATAAGTACACACACACACATACTCACACACACAAGTTACTACCCTGTATACTGTTGTTGTTTTTTAAAAGAAGTCAGAAATTAGTTTTATGGAGAAAGCAGTCTGATGAGTTGAGCAGAGCCAGTTGCTTCGAAGAGCCACCTCCCCCGCCCCACTCTCCCCCTCCAGTTACAGGAGTGGCTAAAATAGCGATGGAGCCCAAGGGAGGAGATCACGTCAGAACTCACCGAACAACAACGTGCGATGCAGATATATACCCGCGCGAGCACAGCACACAGGTGGTGGTGGTCCACAACGTTATCAACCCCTGCCATCGAGTAATACGAAAATGTATAATGTATAATATGGATATATAGAGCGACAGAGAGAGAGAGAGTGGGACAGACAGATAGGCAGACAGAAAGACAGACAGACAGTTAGATAGATAAATAGATAGATAGATAGATAGATAGATAGATAGATAGATAGATAGATAGATAGATAGATAGATAGATATCTAAATACGTCAACATATGCTCCGGATAACGCACCCGTATCCCCCCACCCCATCACTGCCCACCCTTGCAACCTATCCCACGCGAAGGAAGAAGAGCGGCCCCCGCCAGAGCGAGCGGAGGAGCATCATCTTTTTACCACAGCGCGAGATCCGTCAAAGTCAATGATCCGAGTTCAATGCATCCAAGTGGGAAAATCAGAAGTATGGAACCACCAGCGAGCAACTTTTCAACCAAAAACAGAGAGCGAGAGAGAGAGAGAGAGAGAGAGAGAGATGGACAGAGAGAAAGAGAAATTTGAAGAAAAACACAAAAAAAAAAACGTATAAGAAGAGGGGTGAGAGAGATATCAAACTAATAGAAGTAACAGACTGTTAAAGAAAGGGGTTCAAGAGTGACAAACAACATATTTTGTGAAGGCAGTGAACGGTTGAGTTCTCCAATAGAAAGTCATGGGTCTACCACTGTATGGGGAAAAGAGTCTCTATAACAGTGGTTCCCAACCCTTATTAGGTCGCGACCCCTAAATACAGCTTCTAATGCTGTGGTGACTACTGGTGACCCCCAAAAATAAAATAATTTTGTCCCTACTTTATAATTTATATAAGTTTTCCGATGGTCTTTGGCGACCCCGTGAAATGGTCATTCGATTCCAAGGGAGTCGCGACCCACAGGTTGGGGAACCGCTGCTCTATAACCAATTCGTATCTAATAGTCCATGAGATAACGATTCAAAGACTCACGCTGCATACACTTGCTTTTGATTCTGTCCGAGTGCCGATACCATTGGCTGATTCTCTCAACAAAAAAGTGATCTTCTTTAATACTATTAAAAGAAAAAAAAAAATATTTCCCCTTTTGTATGTTTTTAATTGTTGTTTGTTTTTTCTTATCAGTTTGATTGAAAGAAACCATATCTATGGAAATTTCATTTCACAATTTTAATTAGAGATGTTTCAACGATGAAAATGATTTTTTAACACACAACAAATACGAAATTCGGTTTTGAATATTTGAATATTTGTCAGAGCCCGACAACTATTGCGGGCTGAAAAGGGTCTAGAGTAGGGAAGAGAGAGGGCAAACATACTATAGTTGTATCTAAGCGATGGCAGACGCTGCTCTTATATATATATATATATATATATATATATATATATATATATATATATATATATATATATATATCGATAGATAGATAGACGCAATAATCTTCTATATACAAGGAGCGTCTGTAATATATAAGATAAGATAGGTTATTTATTGCGTTGCTTCCAGGAAGTGTCAACAATTATGTCTTACACAGGATCATTATTCACAATGCAGTTCTGCAGGGGTTTATATGAAAATAACTACCTATATAACAAATGCCTTTATCTTTTCTCATCAAGCCCTCCCCACCCCCTGTCATTCTCACCGTATCTACACGTGAATCCCCCCTCCCCCTTCCCCTGTTCTTCATTATAAAACTTTCTTCGTCTATTAGTTTTCCACCTTTATTTCCCCATTTCACTCAATCAATTCAATCTTTCCCCCTCTCTACATTCCCCCAACACCTCTTCTTGTCAATCGTTTCCTTATCCTAACTCCCTACTTGAATCAATCCATCAAGCGTACTTCTGCCACGAGGCGCCCTCCCCCACCCCTCCCGCCCACGGCACTACTTCTTTTCTTTTTGTATCTTCTTCTTCTACTACTCACTGGCTTATTCTGAATGCGCTCACTCTAATGCAATTTCAAAGTCAGCCCTTGCGAGCTGCTCACCTTCAATTCAATAGATTGGAGGGAGGGAGATGGATGGGGTGTGTAGGTGTGGAGAACGGGGGAAAAGTGGTGGCGAGGAAGAAAAGGGGAAAAGCGGAGGGGGGGGGGGCAGTATTCACTCGAGTGGAAGGGTCCCGGCTTGTTCAATCTTTGGCGATTCCATCCGGTGCCGTAGAGCATAACCTCCGTAAGTGTGTAGACCGGGGGAGGGGCGACGGTGGAGGCGGCACGATAATTGAGTGAGTGAAAGGGTTAGTGGACAGACGCCGGGCACTTGTAAGCTGTTAGTTCTGTATTCATTCGGTCATCCCATCGATACAGCTTGACCACTTCCTTGATACAATTTGGCTGGCCCGGTCCTCTGAACTTTTAGAGCTTTCGGCCTCACACACACACACACACCTAAACTGCTTCTCCTTCTTTGTGATTTCTCGGTGGTGGTTATTTGTAGGAAACACTCCACGGACAATGCGACCTGAGTCAGTGGAATCCAATGAATAGACTCAGCATGTATAGAGACAGAGGTGATGAGAAGGAAAAAAGAATGCCAGGGGAGGAAAAAACATAGAGAGAGTGAAAGAGAGGATTAGAGAATTTCGCAGAGTTCTTACCCTAACCCTAACCCTAACCCTAGCCCTAAATTCATTACAAAATTCCAAACTTTTCCAAACTTTACTTTTGAAAAATTCAAACATTCATAGTTTAGGACGCAATAATCTTCTATATTGATTGAGTGTCTGTAACATCTAAGATTCAGTGACCAGTAAGCGTTAAAGTCTTAATGTCAACCAGTTGTATATGCTGGGAGTTAGAATTGAGCATTTTATTGAAAGATTCTCTATTCATGTTTAGTAAAGGGGTCGGCAACATTTTGCTAAAGTCTGGCACGCGTGCCTAAGGTTGCCGACCCCTGGTTTAGTAGGCCTACTCATACAACTCAAAATAGGACACGACAGCCGAGCGCGGCAGTGCATTCGTACGGCGTACCGGAGGTCCTGGGTTCGAATCCTTGCGAAGGATAGGGTACCTCACATTAGGGAAAAGTAAAAGGCGGCTGGGCGTTGCGCTGGTCACACAGTCTCCTAGTATGCCGTGGCCACAGAAACTCGTGAACGCTGCTCCACAGGCTCTATGGGTCACATTGGTACGACAGGATACCTAACCCAAAGAACTAAAAGTAATATTTTCCAATTGCTTCGCTATATTAGTTACAACCGTCTTAATGGCATAGTTATTAATCTATTTTTAAATACATATTTTTCATGCTGCTTTGATAAAATTAAAACATGTGCCTCAACTTCCACAAACTTTACCAAGGTCTTTTAACTCTGACTACATATACATGTCATCAATATAGTGGCGAAGCTTAACCTATAGTAAAAAAAGATACTGCGACAGTGTTGTAAGACCTATTTACGAGACTGCTTATTAAATATACTAACACCGCCTTACAGCGGCTGCATCCATGTAGTAAGATAGCTTTACAGAGAATGCATCACTGTAGTAACAGTTTTACAGCCAGACAGACCGTCTTATTATAATGGAGAAAGCTGTAATACCGACCGCAGATCCCCCCTTACTCCCTTCCCACAAACACACACACACAATCTTAACCAAATAAACACTCCAAAGACTCTTTAATAGTGACGGATGTATCCAATTTCCTTTTTACTCCCCTTTCCCCCCATTTCAGCCCCCACCAACGTAAAACTCAAAACGTGTATAGACAATTCAAATCTACCTGACCCCCCCCCCCCCCCCACATCCACCACTGCTCATTTTCAATTTTGTTCCTACGAACATTTATCTTACATTTTTCTTTTGCTTTTTCTGCTACATCAAACACGTGCTCGCATGCCCGGCCATGCAGAAAACGAAAACGTCATTCCCGGGGCTTGAAAAAGCCAACGAAAAGAAACAAAACACCCTTCCGGTAGGCTGACCGCTCTGTGGGCAGGAACAATTATTGGCGATCGGCCATGCGGCTGCAATTATTATTTTTTATATATTTTTTTTATGTATGTTATAATACGTGTATTTTGTTTTTCTTTTTTTTTTAATTCATCACCAAACGAGGACAGCGGCAACACTTTGAGGCCTTTAACGTAATTCTTTTTGAATGAGTGTGTGTGTATTATGTATGTGTGTGTATGTATGTTATGTATATGTTTGTGTATTCTTTAAGAGTTTGTATTGTGTATGTATGTATGTGTGTGTTATTCGTTAATGCACGGAATATAACGCTCCGCCAGGTGTTTTTCTGCAAATACTTCTGGCAATGTTACGATTCAAGGTCGTAAGCTTTGAAAAAGGGGTAGGGGGGTTACATCTACACACACACAAAAAAAGGTAGAGGGGCCATTCATATATTACGTACAAACCGAGAGGATAGAAGATATAGTTGCATTTAGGAGTGGTTGTTTTTCGCATACGAATGCGTCCGCGCACAGGAAGGGGAAGGGGGCTATCCGGCCTCACAACGTGAGAACAAAAAAAAAACGTATTAAATATTAATTTGAAAACGGTTACATCCTCGCGGGAAGAAAATAGGCCACGAAAACTATTTGCATGCCTGCACTCATTAAAACATATTCAAATACCATTCAAATGGAGGGGGGGGGGGAGGGAAGCAGCGTTCAGAAGTTTCTGCAGCCACGGCATACTAGGGGATTGTGTGGGCAGCACAATGCCGCCTTTACGTTACCCCCACTAGAGTCAGGTACCCATCAGTGCTGGGTAGACTCATGGACTCTCCGCCAGCACCCGGGAACAAATCCTAGCCTTCACCATGGTTCGAACTCAAGACCTTCGGTACAACAGCCGAACCTTCGACCACCGAGCCCTATAGTATACAAATAGGGGGGGGGGTAGAATTGTGTAACAACGCTGTTATTGTATTAAATAAATCTATAATAACTATAAGAATAAGTTATTAAAGAATGAGGGAACTGGGTTCTCCTCCCTTTAATGAATTCTGGATAAGAAAACTAAGAATAGTTTGAGCAATAGGAGCCAGAGAACAGTTGCCTTTTTTTTTTATTCGCCATTTTCCCTTCCACCCCATAACGTTGGGTGCAGATCATGATTGTCAATGTCAGAAGCACATGTCAGACACATGCAGATACATCTGGGATACACAATTCGCCAACAAATAAACAACCAGGCTCTGCCCGCACACATATGCATTAAAAATGTGAGTTTTGATCTGAGAGAGAGAGAGAGAGGGAGAGAGAGAGAGAGAGAGAGAGGGAGAGAGAGAGGGAGAGAGAGAGGGAGAGAGAGAGGGAGAGAGAGAGGGAGAGAGATAGGGAGAGAGAGAAAAATAAGGAAAAGAGAAAGGGAACGGATAGATGGAGAATGAGGGGAAGAGAGTGACAGAAAGTATAAGTTAGAGCAGGGGTCGGGAGCCTTTTTGTCTGAGAGAGCCATGGACACCACTTATTTTGAAAAGTAATTCTGTGAGAGTTAGGGTTAGGGTTTGTCACATCACATTATGTTTAAAACTCAGACATGCCTACCCCTAAGGACTTACGTTTCACAGACAATTCGCAATGGATCTAGATCTAGTAGGCCTACAAAGAACATTAAATTCACATTTGCTGAATAAACTCCTCTGAATATTCCTTCCAATAACACTGAATTAGTTTTTTTACAATTTGAACAAGTCATATTTAAACTTTCTGAGCCAGGACGTTGAGACATTTTCACAATCTTAGCAATACAGTAAAGGAAAATAATATTAATTGCCAAACACGAGTAATACCGCAAAAAACGTTAGAAAAGCCCACAATATCTCTTTTAATAAACCCAGAAAACCCAAGTAATGATAATTATAGCATTGCGACTTTTTTGTGCCTTTGTTTTATCAACCTAGACATGGACTATATTTCAACCCATGAAAAACCCAAACTTTCCAATTTGGCGTAACAAAACTAGTAAAAAGCGTAACGGCGTAACAAAGTGTGTTTTTTAATAAAAAAGCGGAACAAATACGCCAAAAGCGGAACGGTAGGCATGTCTGAAAACTAAAAATGTAAGTAATTGTGTGCAAGAGTTATTTCCCTTTAATTCCAATGAATGCAGGGTTGCTATTTTTCTGTCTTTTAGGTCAGCGGAGTAAATATCCTTTACCACTTCTGATGCTGAGCTGCAGTAGACTTTAGCTCATTTGTAGAATGAAATATTGATATGCAATTAATATGTAGATTTTTTTTATAATCGAACATTTGTCTGCGAGCCAGATGCAGCCATCAATAGAGCCACATCTGGCTCGCGAGCCATAGGTTCCCGACCCCTGAGTTAGAGCATGCATGTCAAGTAGAGGAAGGATTTATTTCTCAGAAGGCCAGAAATGAAATGAGAAATAGCTGTCAACTTTAGTTCGCAGGTGTTCCGTTTATTTTGCGTTAACTTTTACAGACTCCCCGAACCCCTGTTAGGCAAACAACACACGGGAAATGGGCGGGTAGTAGGTATAATGGTTGCCCCTATTTACAAGTCAATATGGGTAATAGTACCACTACATACTATTTTTTTAAAAGGGATCTTAAAACCAAACAACAACAAAAAAACATAAATGTTTAAGTGTTTTATTATATCTACATTCATTTGAATAACTTTGCTCATACACTTTAAAACCACAACAATATTTGAGGGATTACTAGTGAGAAAGTAGAGGTTGCTTGTAAATGAAAAATGAGGGATTACTAGTGAGAAAGTAGAGGTTGCTTGTAAATGAAAAATGAGGGATTACTAGTGAGAAAGTAGAGGTTGCTTGTAAATGAAAAATGAGGGATTACTAGTGAGAAAGTAGAGGTTGCTTGTAAATGAAAAATGAGGGATTACTAGTGAGAAAGTAGAGGTTGCTTGTAAATGAAAAATGTGTTGAAGGGATACGAGAGATAAAGTAAAAAAAAAATAACAAACTTGGAACACTGTTGTGTTCTGATGAATAAAAAAAAGCAAATTAACAAATATGCGAGTAAATTAACTAATATAGAGTGACTGCGTGGGTGTATATGTTTAATGTGGGTGTGAGTTTTCAATTCCTAGTCCAGCCCCCCTCCTACCCCCCCCCCTTTCCCACACACACATCTACACTCTAAAAATATATCGTACTAACAAAAGCCCCACAATAGCACTTAACAAGTACACACGGCGACTCCTCATTTTGCCCAACATCCGCCCAGAACTTTTCAGATTGTGTACTCACTCCTATACTCCCCCTAGTAAGACGAGGGAATGGGGGGGGGAAAATCTGCTGGGATGGTATTTGAAGAGGTTTGGGGGGGGGGAAGGTTTGATGGAGCGGGGCAACAAAAAAGGTGAGGCGGTCTACGTAAGGAACATAAAGAATAAATAGAAGTGCGAACGGAAAGAAAAAGGGGGTGTGAGATCAGAAATGGGGGGGGGGGCGTAGTTGGGGAGGAGGGGGTGAGAGAATGAGGATTCACAAACTAATACCAAAACAGCGACGGCTGATCTCAATCATCGCCTTTTCAGACATCCGTAAAGGGGAGAGTAATCACAGATAGATCTATCCAACCCAAAGTACAGCCGTAGCAAGTAAGGACCGGTAGCCCCCCTTTTTCTTCTTCTTGGTTTTTCTATTTTGTTCCACGTCGAAATAATCTTCAACATAGTTAATGACTCTTTTTGTTGGTCTTTGGTTTTCTTGTTGATGTTTTTTTGTTTGCTTTTTAATAAAACGAAAAAATAACTTGATTATATTGGCATTCATTAGACCGGTACTGATTACACACAACTCACTTCATTACGGTGACAAGTGTGCCACAAATCATGAAAATCGCTAGGTACTGAATGCGGCCTTTAATGGCAGCAAGCAATGGCAGTTATGCCCATCACTGTCGTCATGTCTATAAGAATGTCTATAAGATTTTCTTTAAATGTGTCATTTTATGCTCTTTTTAAAATTCGGTAACATTATTTTTGTAGTGACTTTTTAGTAGCTTCAGCTACTGATGCCGCTTCTTTTTCCATATCAGCGAAATACACAAAATTTCCAAACTTGAAGAAAAAAAAAGCTTTTTAATGTTTTCAAACTTTCAAAACATGAAAAGAAAGAGTCAATTTTTCTTAATTTTCCCAAACATTAAAAAAAAAATGAAATTTTCCCGAAACTTTCATAAAGATCAAAAACTCAGACAAATTACAAATATGAATAGCCCAGACAGTTTTCCAAAACTTTTTTCAAACACGAATGACCAAGACAGTTTTCCCAAACTTTCCCAAACACGAAAAAGCGAAAAACCCAGACAGTTTTCTTGAAACTTTCACAAACATTAAAAACCCTGACAGTTTTTCCAAACTTTCACAAACAGAAAAACTCAGCGAATTTCGTCAGTGTTCAAAAAAGTTCACAGTCGGTCTGAGCCCTGGCAGCTCACACACAACATGTTTTACCCACTTTGCATAGAACGGCTACTCTATATATTTTCACTTAAACCTATTGCCCCCTCCTGACATAACCATTCTAAAGCAATAAAGCAAAGTCAATGGATAACGCAGGCAACGTCATACGTTTAAAAGGAGAAGAAGAGGAGACAAAAAAAAATGTAACAAGGACGAAATAGAAGAAGAAGAAGAAGAAAGAAAACTGGGAAACAGCTTTTCTAATAGGAATAAAAGAGTCGAATGTATAAACACGTAACAAAAACAAGACAGCTTCTCAAAAAACAACATGAGCCCTGTGTGTTTACAGCTAGAGATGGGGATTATAATAATGGACGTTGCGGTGTGTTGGCTAATTTCCATGCTTAGTCGTCTTACACTGTACTTACACACACAACCATCTCCACCCAAACAAAAACTCATTTCCTAGGGACTAAAAATTGTCAGACAGTAAAAACTGCAGTGCTACCGTTGACTAGTAGGAGCGTCGATAAGAAAATTGGAAAGTGGGATAGAGGAGAGGGAGGGGGAACCCCACCCCACACACACACACACCAGTACCGACACCGCGATAAGCATCACTCAATCAAGAGTATACTAGACGTACTGGAAGCTCTTGTAATTTACACACCGCCTCTATTTCTCTCTCCGTCTCTCTTTCTCTCTCCTTCCGTCTTTCTTTCTCTCTCTCTGTATATATAAATCTCCCTCCCCCCCTCTCTCTCTCTCCTTCCGGCTCTTTTTTAAAACTTCTCTTGGCTGGCATGTTGAGAATCCTGGTAGGGCTATCCGTACTACTGTAAATATACATTAGACCAATGATAGCTTCCGGGCCTGACACCTACTTTCAATTTCCCGCCGATGAAATGTTGTTCACCCGTTTATGCTTTTGTTACATTGTATTGATATCTTCAATTAAAAATGAACGAGCCAGTACCCCGGACTCAAACTTCACAAGCAGCGCGGGACCTTAATGGATTTCAAAGGGGAAAACATTCATTAATAATTGACACCGTTCTTAAAAGGGGAGTTAAAATTATTATTTTTTTAAAGGAGGGATTTAGAAATATCAAAAGTCCAATGGAGGTTAATCGCTACAATCTTCTACTACTTCTAGCAATAGCGTGAGACATAATAAGCAAAAAGAAAGATAATTACGAGGAATGAGGGATTAGCAGAAATCAATACTCCCTATAGTTGTTGAATATAATTTCTGGTCACTTTCAACTATAAATGTGCACAGAAAGTGTCGTCTAAAGCAAACAAATAAACTTGAGTGGGGATTGTGCATACTGAAAAAAAAACTATATTCGTTGCAAAGGAGGGGGGTAGGGTAGGAAGCTGGTGCCCTAACGATAAAGTGCTGTTGTTCAATACAGTGGTCCCCAAAGTGTACATAACGGAGCCCCGGTCAGCCGAGGCATCTTTATTGGGGAACAGATAAATATGGGATTGGATTCATAGTTGTTGTTTTTTCCCAATAAAATGTGGTAAACTGTGAAATATACGGTGTTGATGGGGCGTCATGGGGGAAAAAAAACAACATAAAAAAAGGCGCCACCGGTGAAAAAAAGTTCGGGATCCCTTGGTATGATTTAAGTATTTCTTAGGGAAGAATAATGAGGAGGGGGTCACCAAAAAGCCCACGCAGACTTCCTAAGCCCTCTTTCCGGCGGCCTCCAGCAATGACAGTGTAGCGTCGCCTGCCCCCCCCCCCCTCACTTTATCATGCGACTACGGCTTTGTAGTGGATCGAACGTCACTTCCGATCACATGATACCCTCGACCCTCCGCCTCAACCCAGGGAGGCAGGGATTTACTGGGAAGCTTTCATCCGGTGGGTGGAAGGGAGAAGAGGGGGGGGGAGCGGGGGGCAGTATCTCGTCCGGTTTCTCCATTGACCAGGCAATCCAGTGGGCACAACGGGGTGACAACAGAAGACAGTGGACCCGGAGAGTGAAAAAAAAAAAGGGGGGGGGGAGATAATCGTGGTTCGACCAGATATAAATGTCAACAGGATAAGCCCCTTACATTGACTACAGTTCTCCCCACAGTGACAGTGAAATAATGGAAGGTCACTGGACTGCACCTATGAATATTCATACAGATTACAGTTGAGAGCGCGCGCACACTTACACACACGCATGTATAAACCCACTTGTCATTAATGAGTTGAATGGATGTTCCATTCTAGTATAATTTTGAGCACTATATATAGTTCTATATTGACTTCCATAACACGTCTACAATATTGCTATTCGTATAGATAGACAGAGAGAGATACGGGCAGGCAGGCGAATAGACAGATATATATATATATATATATATTTATATATATAGATGGATGGATGGATGGACGGACGGACGGACGGACGGACGGACGGACGGACGGACAGACAGACAGACAGACAGACAGACAGACAGACAGACAGACAGACAGACAGACAGACAGACAGACAGACAGACAGACAGACAGACAGACAGACAGACAGACAGACAGACAGACAGACAGACAGACAGACAGATAGATAGATAGATAGATAGATAGATAGATAGATAGATAGATAGACATATAGATAGATAGATAGATAGATAGATAGATAGATAGATAGATAGATAGATAGATAGATAGATAGAAGATAGATAGATAGATAGATAGATAGATAGACACATAGACAGATAGATACGTCAAGAAAAGTATCACTATTCGTGATTACTTCAATTTAAAATGCAATCATTCTAGAGCTGGTGGACCATGACTTTGATAACATTCATTAGAGTGTTTAAACAGACCACAAAAAATGTAATACCACACACACACACTTCATAATGATGGCAATTAGACAAAGTGTTTAAAGCCAGCATCACTCAACCTCAAAATTATCCCGGTGATGGGCGGCGAGTGTGCACAATAACTAACAGTGGAATCTGTATGATGGTGGCCTCAAAAGGTGCTTGATTAAGGGCCACGAAGATAAGGGACTTCGCGCGGCCTGGGTGTGAAGAGTGAAAAACAAACGTTTACGAAAGGGTCAAGTCAACATTGACTCAGAAGGCTGGCGCGGGAATACTAAGAATAGTCGTGTAAGTGGCGCCGAGGACTTACCGCGTACAACCCATCGAGAGTGGCTAGGGCGCCCCTGAAGGTTAAGGTTCGGAGCCCCCCCCCCAGCACCCCCCAACCGAAGAGCAAACTAAGATGTATAGCCTACGCTCCGGGATTAACAAAGATTAATTATAAAGTAATAAATGAGCTACGCCTAACAGCACTCTATGTTAGCCCAATATAGGTCGAACATTAGACCAAGATGAAAATATCGGACCAACGTTGGACCTATATTAGACCAACATAGGCTCTGGAATTTAAATATGTAAAGGAAATAAATATAACAGTATTGTTACGTCCACAATCCCCTTGTGGCCAGAGCTGTGTAGATCTTGCTGATAATTCTCGTTAGTCCTAGGGGAGACTTTAATTATTAGTATTTATGTTTCAGTATTACACGAACTCTTCTTATAGTCCTGGGCACAAATTCAGTATTTGTATTCCAACATTTCCTTCCTTGTATATTATGGTAGTAGATAAATCTTATAGTAATGTATTCAACACAATAGGATAGTAATTTGACAAGGAAGCTTCAGTGTAACTGTTGTTGATAGTTTATTTCAGGTGGTATGTTCAATATATACAATATATCTATTATGTACAGTTAGAATAAAATAGTGCAAACACAAAGGAACATATTTTGAAACTCTCTGTCTTTCAGACAAAACAAATCATTAAATACTATCCGAGTGGTGCAAGGGATAGACCCATTACCAGTAGGGGTGAAAATCATGGTATCATTACAAAACTCATAACAAAAACGATAGGAACTTCCCCTATTAAATAATGAGTCGTTCCCAGACTCTGAGAATTTGAGATCAACACAGAATCCCAGCATTACCTAGAACCTTTCGTTTTCCTACTAAACGTCCTAATATTGTGTGTAGTAAGAAAAGAGAGAGAGAGGAGAATAAACATTGCGTGTTCCAATTCTTGGAAAAACAATATACATGACACGCCCCCACCCAATGAAAGAAATAATGTACCATAATTACCCAAGTAATACTCAACATGGTACATTTTTCGTACTTAACACTATCGTTTTAACAACCAACAATCAATGGAAGATTATAAGACAATTTAAGCAAACATGGCTCACTGGCACAACTAAATTATAAAAAGTGTCACTACCCAATGGTAATTGTGATCATAACGTGATGGACAAATATTTCCCCGTTAATATTAACTAATGTCTCAACAAGTACAAATAATTCCAAAATATTCTAGTCATTCTTATTTTAACTATGTACAGTTGTGTGGATTTCCACCAAAAATTTGCAAAAAGTCTTAATCTATTTAAACAAATATAACATTGCTCAAACTCTTGTCAATTTCCATCAGTTTACTTCTAATATACAAACCAAAAGATAAGTAATACATAACTCGAATCAAACTATAGGTTACTTCCCCTTTAAATTACAGTGTCAACTTGACATTAACAGGGTTCATACCTAAGATGATGATACTTCCCCTTTTCTCAAATATGAGGAGAAAATACGCTCTAGTTACGATTACTACAGTAATCTAAATATTAAAATGTAATCCACTATTATGCGTTTTTGGCAAATTTGAAAGTTTAATATAAAAGATTGTTCAGGGTTGAATGAGTGCTCACGTTTAGGTACCTTTGTTTCCCTCCATTCCCGGATATATGGAATATATAACAACCTATATACAACATAGTGAATATCCACTAGTTTTTTTTCCATTCTATTGCCATGATATAACAATTTAGCAATAGATTTCCAATATTATCTATTAATTTATACCAATTGATATTACATCTCTTTCTAAGATAAAAATTGTACATATTATTATTTAGTTCCATTCATTAACTAAAATAAAACAAGATAATAAATCAACTAGCTCAAAGTTTTCCCACTTAATTGCATGTGATGACAATTACTTTTATCCATCCATATCAAGTAAATACGTGCATATTATATATTTATTGCATCATGCATCAACATTTAAATGGAATTTCTTTTCCATAATCAAATGAATTTAAAATATATCAGAACATCAATATTATACATGATTATAAGAATTATTAATACTTTCAAAAGACTTGACTTCTGTATGATACAAGTATTCTATAGGTATTCCATAATCAAAATTCAAACGAATGATAGGTTATCATGACACATTCTTAATGAATAAATGAGATGATCTGAAAAAGAAGTATTGGGTTATTCAGTCAATCATGTAGCACCCGAGATAGAGTATCAGCTATGAACTTGTCTCTATCTTGTCGATGATACGGGGAATGGGATACCAGTCGGTTTCTGTCAAATTACTTAATTTCCCAAAGTCTCTATAAAACTGCAGTGTGTGGTCGGCTTTTGGTACCATCACACAGGGTGTAGACCATTTGCTATCACATTTTTCTCCTATGTCATCTTCTAACATATACTTTACATCTAATTTAATATGCTCAGGTCTGATGGGGTCAAATGGATGCTGTTTAATAGACCTGGCACTATTGGTTAACACTACATCGTGCTCTATGACATGTGTCCTACTGGGAACATTTGTAAACATTGACTTATTTTCATGTAACAGCTCAATAATCTTCTCCTTATCTTCTACCGGAGGATGTTCTAGCCTTGTATCTAAACTCTTAAGGGCGTCTGTATTATTAAGTTTACTTTCTGCAAACTTATATTCTATCCTAGATAAATCCGTCGGGACTCTAGCTAACGAAATCATGGGGACCTCCCGTGGTTTACTCTTTTCCCTGGAAACATAGGGCTTAAGCAAATTAATATGGCATACCCTCTGCTTTTGTCTCCGGTCAGGAGTCTTTATCAAATAATTGACCTCGCCAAGCTTTGACTCTATCTCATAGGGTCCACTAAACTTTGCACTTAAAGGCTGATTTTGCAAAGGTAGAAACACAAGAACTTTGTCACCTGGTGCAAAAGTTCTAGCTGTAGCTTTACGGTCATAGTTCTGTCTCATACGCTCCTGCATCTGTGGAAAATGAATCTTCACATGGTTAAAAGCATGATAAAGCCTATTTTTAAATTTATCTACATATGACAAAAGTCCAATCGGTTCACTGTCCGTTAGCCAAGTTTCATGTAGAAGTTTCAACGGACCTCTGACTGAGTGTCCATACACAAGTTCGAATGGGCTAAACCCCAGGGATTCCTGAGTGGCCTCCCTTGCAGCGAACAGTACATAAGGCACACCCTTATCCCAGTCTTTCTCGTTTTCATAACAGTACTTTTTAAGCATCGATTTTAATGTCTGATGAAACCTTTCCAGAGCTCCCTGGCTCTCAGGATGATAGGCACTTGATAGCCTATGGCTTATCCCTAATTGTTCCATGACTTGTTTGAAAATGTTCGAAGTAAAGTTAGTCCCCTGGTCGGACTGTACTGTCTTCGGTAGGCCATAACGTGTGAAGAAATTTGTCAGGGCGTCTACCACCTTCACTGTTGTTATGTTCCGCAACGGAATGGCTTCCGGGAAGCGAGTGGATGAACACATGACTGTGAGCAGGTATTGAAAACCGGCTTTTGTTTTCGGCAACGGGCCCACGCAATCAATGAGTATATGACTGAATGGTTCGTCGAACGCTGGTATCGGCTGGAGTGGAGCGACAGGAATTCGTTGGTTAGGACGTCCTACCATTTGGCATACGTGGCAAGTCTTGCAGTATTGTTCGACATCTCTTCTCAGTCCTGGCCAGTAGAAGTAAGGGAGGATACGGTGGTGCGTTTTCCGGACTCCCATGTGACCAGCGAAAGGAAGATCATGCGCCATACGCAGTATATCTTGACGATAGCACTTAGGTATTACAATCTGGTGAATACTGTCCCACTCGTTTGTACCTGAGTTGAGCGGTTTCGACTTTCTCATCAATACTTCATCTTTCATGTAGAAACATTCCGCCATTGCATCTGCAGTCTTTTCGTCAACAGCTTTCATTCTGAGTTGCATTATTACTTCGTCATTCAATTGTTCTTTCACCAATTTCTGCTTTGGTGACAAAATGTTATCGTTCTCTGTTGCATCACCAGTTGTTAGTTCAGCAAAGAACGTAGCACTTAAATCGATGTCAGGTGTTTCTGTTATCACTGTTTCATTCGCATGTGTGTCTTCAGAACAGACAAACACATCTTTCGTTGCACTACACGGCGTAGCAGGAGTCTTTACCGACTTCTTTTTCTGCATTGCTCTTGTCAGTGCACATGTTGGGCGTTCATTGGCAGGACGTAGGTTTTTGTCCTCCGCCATCTTTGTCTCCAACACTTTAACCATGGGCTCGACAGTGACTCTGCCGCCCATAATGTCATTTCCTAATATCATGGAAACGCCTTTGACGGGTAGTGCGCGCCACACTCCCACTACGATGTTACCTGTAAAAATATCCGACTCGAGTTTTATTCTGTGCAGTGGAGCTTCCACAGCCTCCATACTAGCACCTCTCAGCACAACAGACTCACCGGTACTGGTGGCATCCGTTAACGGCACACTGCCCTCCAGGATCACGCTGACAGCAGAACCCGTGTCACGTAATATCTGTATTTTCTTCTTGCTGAGTACATCGACTTCTGTCGACACTGTCCCCTCGTAGACAAAGGGTCGAAAATCGGATAGGTCGTCCTCTTCCGGGACTTCAGGAACCATCTGTTCCTCACGGCCTTCTGAAAGCATAATAGATTGAGTACAGCTATTCTCTTTTACCTTAGATAGACTGTTCTCAAAAACCATCGACTCCACAACTATGGGCGATGCCGGCCGCATTTCTTTTGAGTTTCTTGACCCTGTGTTGCACACTTCTTCTGTCTGCTTGCTATCTTTCTGCACTCTGGCACAGTGTAGAATAGCACCTTGCTTCTTGGTAAGGATCCAACAATCTTTCTTCATGTGGCCCTCTTTCTTGCAATTGAAACATACCACCTTTGCTTTATTTACATCTGTCTGCTTCCTGAAATGAACTAAGTTACTATTATTATTTACACCACTGTTCTTATTATTGTTTTCACTTGTCTCTTTTGGTTTACTAGCCTCCTTGGACTCTGGTTTGTGCACTTTGGGTTTGTCAGCATAATATGGCTTTATGCTGGCGTGAATTATGGCATAGTTATCTGCCAATCTAGCAGCTTCATGCACATCTTCAACCCCTCGGTCTGAGATGTGAGTTTTAATATCCACTCGAATACAATCATTGAATTCCTCAAACAATATTAGGTTCTTGAGTTTATCAAACTCACTTACATTCTGTGACCTTAGCCACTGTTCTAACATTTTCTCCTTTTGTCTCAAAAAGTCTACACGAGTTTGATCATATGCCTTCTTTCTGTCTCTAAATAGCTTTCTATATTTTTCTGGTGTCAGGGAATAACTTTTCAGCACCCTATCTTTGATTACTTCATAGTCATTTATTTCCTCGGGTGTTAAACTCAACACTACGTCCAATGCTTTTCCTTTGTTGAGAGTTGACCTTAACAATAAAGCCATCTTATCATCAGGGAACTGATAATCTACAGCTATCCTCTCAAAAAGCAAAAAGAAATCTTGAACATCTTCTTCTCTGAATATAGGCAAGTGTTGCTTCATTGCGCTAATATCCATACCGTTGCTGTCCCTACGATGGTCAGGTCTGTTCATGCGTGCCATCTCTATCCTTTCTCTGCTTTCAATCCTAATTCTTTCATTTTCCCTTTCAGTTTCTATCCTAATTCTTTCCAATTCCATTCTCTTCATAGCTAATTGGAATTTTAGGTTTTCACTCAACCCTTCATCTTCATCATTGTTTGATGATCTAGATGACATATTTCTTACCTCGTCTCCGTGGGCAATTACCTCGCCCCCACTGGGAGCTACATAACCTTCATTGATATCGTTCTGTCCCACTTCAACTACACTACCAGTGTTCATGGCATTCTGCCCGTTCAAACATGTCATAATTTCTTTGGTCAAACGATTACGATTAGGTCTTGCCTGTCCTGCCTCAATCCCAAAGGACTCAGCTAATTCTTTTAGTTCAGCAAATGACATGGCATTAAGTTCCTCACTTGATATATTCGAAGCCATAGTATAGCGTTCGAGATATTTGTTATAGTAGAGTAGTATATCTTGTATTATAAAATATAAAGTTCCAACTTACGATTTGTCCAGAAATTTGCACAATATAATATTAAACACTTCGTGGAATCTTCACACTTCCCAAGGAATAAAAACGCAAACCAGTTCTCTCCTCTTTTTAAAAAGAATAGTTTCACAGTCCTGAAAACGAAACACAAATATGCCGCTCTCAGTACTACTAATGTCACAAAATATTTATAGGTCAGGAAAAATATAACTCAAATTTTCCAGACGAGATCAACAAATTTTTTCCAATCCTAGATCAGGAAAAGTAGAACTCAAATCTACCGAACGAGACTACCAAATCTTGTCAATCCTAGGTCAGGAAAAGTAGAACTCAAATATACCGGGCGAGACCACCAAATTTTGTTACGTCCACAATCCCCTTGTGGCCAGAGCTGTGTAGATCTTGCTGATAATTCTCGTTAGTCCTAGGGGAGACTTTAATTATTAGTATTTATGTTTCAGTATTACACGAACTCTTCTTATAGTCCTGGGCACAAATTCAGTATTTGTATTCCAACATTTCCTTCCTTGTATATTATGGTAGGAGATAAATCTTATAGTAATGTATTCAACACAATAGGATAGTAATTTGACAAGGAAGCTTCAGTGTAACTGTTGTTGATAGTTTATTTCAGGTGGTATGTTCAATATATACAATATATCTATTATGTACAGTTAGAATAAAATAGTGCAAACACAAACGTTCTCAAACGAACATATTTTGAAACTCACTGTCTTTCAGACAAAACAAATCATTAAATACTATCCGAGTGGTGCAAGGGATAGACCCATTACCAGTAGGGGTGAAAATCATGGTATCATTACAAAACTCATAACAAAAACGATAGGAACTTCCCCTATTAAATAATGAGTCGTTCCCAGACTCTGAGAATTTGAGATCAACACAGAATCCCAGCATTACCTAGAACCTTTCGTTTTCCTACTAAACGTCCTAATATTGTGTGTAGTAAGAAAAGAGAGAGAGAGGAGAATAAACATTGCGTGTTCCAATTCTTGGAAAAACAATATACATGACAGTATAAACAGAATAAGTAATCGCATTTTAAGGTTTGCTACAAAACATCTGAAACTTCAGATGCACCAAACGTCATCCCCAGACTCAAATTAGAAAACAAACAGCCACTGAAAGGTGAAAGATAAAGTGATCCTTTCTTGTTTAATTTGAAACTTTAAAAAAAACACATGTTTAAAGAAAATGAAAGGCCCCTGAGGAAAAGAAAATGCGGGTGAATAGGGCCAAAGTCCCAGGTGCGGACGTTCCCAGTAGTTTTTGCCTGAGGAGATTTGAGCTCTTAGTCGAACGGTGAGGGGGGGGGGGGGGGCGTCTAGTCCTGTCGATAGCATCTTCATTCAACAACACAATCTCGTGTCTCCCTCGAAAGGGGCGGCAACTTACCATCAATTCATTAAAGGGGAAACAATCCAAACAATTCCACCATCAATGCTGGGTTGCTGCTGTTGTTTTTGTTTCAGTTTCCCCTCGGCGGAAAAAAAATTATATAAATAAGGTGGCTTTCTTTCTGGATAAGGGAAAGTAGACATGAGAGTAGGCCGACCTTTCCAAAAAAAAAAAAAAAAAAAATGGTTGATCTGATGTATGCAGAGAATGTGAGCCGAGGGTCGAAGGTGTTGGGCGGCGCCCCTTTCGACACCCTACCCACACCACCACCCACACGGTCAACAGTTAAATGTACAGTGGGGCGCCCACGCGAACAGCCAACACCGGCGAATGCTATGGACCAGTGACTTAAGAGTAAGCAAGTCAATGAGCCTCCCAAGACGCAAACAAGACTAATAATATAAACTTTTTTTTCTTCTGTTTTCTTTGGCATGTATATTAAACAGAAAACAGTGGTCAATAACTCAATGGGGGAGGGGTGAGAATGATAACAACAGAGTTGATGAGATAGAAGCAGAAAACATAACGTGGATAAAAAAAAAAGATTAACTTCAAACAGTTGTGTCTAGATAACCAAAGAATCCCTGGAAACTGCAGACAGTAGAACATCCAACACTCACGATATTACCGTTTCAAGAGATTTAAACATTATACATATGCTAAAAAAAAAAACAAAAAAAAACAAAAAAAAAAAAAAAAAAAAAAAACAACTTCTATGAAATATAGACGAAATATAGACGAAAATGTAGTAGAATGCCTAGATCTACTATATTGTCCCCCCGAATCAAGTCGAAATTAGCCACGACCCTCCAGAAAACAGTTCTGATGAAATCAAACTATTGGCCTACCTAGCATCGCCAATGGCTGTAAACCTCTGAACAGTTCGGCATATCTAAGATGAAGATCATATACAAAATTCCTCCCAAACAAACTCATGCGACCGATGGAATACAAGAAATATGTAACATCACTTCCATCGATAAATCAACACATAACAAAGGTGAGTGAACAATAAAAAAATATATAACCTGGCAAAAACTTTAAAACTCTAAATTGTTAAAATTCCTAGGTGTGGCTTGTCCTCCCGATGGGGGGGGGGGGCGCCAAAACGGGGGAAAGGAAGGGCTGACCTGGAGTAACGGGCACTCAGTGACTTTTTTCAAGCGTCTTGATTTACTACATAACGTTGACGTAGTCGTCTTACTTTACTTGTGATTCGATCTTGTCTGTGTTCCCAAGTGAGATAAGGCAGAAAAAAACCTACGGTTAAATAAAAGGAGAATACGTTTCTCTCTACGCCCTACGCCTTCCAACAGACTCACACAGAGAAAGAGAGAAAGAAAAACGATAAAAGATAGAGAGAGAGGGAGTAATAACTCCTCACTAACGTAAGAGCGACATTTTTTTTTCTCTTCAAAATGTGAGTTATAGGAAGCGATAGAGTTTGTAACAATACATCAATGTGACGACCAGGTGTGGCTGGCAGATGGTTCTAATTATCCCCACACTCCAAGTACTAGGAGCCTTAAAACTATTTTTTTTTAATCAAAACAATTCCACGCGGCTCGTTCGTGTCAACAATAAGGAATGACGTGAAGGCCTGCTCCGTAGACGGTACCAGCACTCAAAGGTGAGCACACACACAGGCCACAGAAGCTCAAACCGATACAAAGATAGATATGTAGATTATATTATCTTTCCTTGAAACACAATTTTATCTTTTGACAAGCAAAGGGGAAGGAAATTAATCCAACATATGTTCACGTCAGTAGAATTATTCCCCCTTCCCCCAACTTAAAAAAAAAATTATTGCCAACTCAGAGTTCAGTAGAAAAAATATAAATTGAAAAAAAATAAATTTGAAAAGATGTGGAGGCTGCTCTCACCATTGATGTTATTTTACTTTGGAGTGTGGGGGTGGGTGAGAGAGAGAGAGAGAGAGAGAGAGATGGAGAGGGTCAGAGACAGATAATGAGAGGTGGTGGTAGGCAGAAGGAGCGAATAACGGTGAGTGACATTTCGACTAAACATTATAATTCGAGTCAGGTAAAGCATTAAATATACTTAGAACGCTGAGTGGGTATTTTACGTCATGTTTATTATTTATAATAATAACTGTCTGTTCTCTGACAGATAGACTGTAAATTCTTAGGTCTTGCAGCGATGTGACTGGCTTTTGGTTTCAACTGGCAACTGGGTCAGTTATATCATTAACATTTCTAACAACCTTAAATTCTCATCAACATAGTAATGGGCACAAATACAAGAACTAGAGATATAGTTGCCCGTTAGTTATAATGTTCACCAGCAATGAGACGTAACAAAAAGGTCAAAATATTACTACTCTTTCTTTTTAAAGTAAAAAAGTATTTCCAATTCGATCTTTAGGGCCAAAGAAGCAGTGTTCACGAGTTACCGTGGCTGCTGCATGCTAAGGGGTTGTGTGGCCTTCGGCTAAGCACACTACTTACTACCTTAGACCACATGTAACTATCTCGTTGTACGAAACAATAAAAGATATACACTTTTGAAAAGTTCTTTTTTTTTTCTACAAAAAGCAAATACATTAAAATAAGCATAAAGTGTTGTTGTTCAATATAGTGGTCCCCAGAGAAAATAAGCATTTTCAATTGTCCAATTAAGGACGCAATCCAGTCAACGCCACGAAGCACTTAAACAAAATGACATAAACCCCATTCCCCACCACACCCCACCAATTACTTCCCTCGAGATGACCGTTAAAACACGCTTGGATCGTCAGCACTTGTCACCTAACGCCAGGTCAGGGAAATGTCAGCTGTCATTTTGAAATGTCACCTTACATTCTCATCTCACCACCCCCCCCCGCCCCGCCACGCCCCAACACACACAAACACACAGACTACATCATCATTTATTTAACGTTATTTCGTGGTCGGCATCGTTTTCTTTGTCTCCATATTCAGATGTGTTATAATTATTTTTTTTAGCTTAAAACACAACCAATAAAACACACAAAAAATACATCCAAACAAAAGCTATGTAGCTTAAAACGCTTTTATAAATAAGGTCCGTCACTTTAGCTTACACTTTTTTATTGTCTATTTTTATTGTCTCTTTTCAAAAGGATTGCCCCCCCCCCCTCAGCCCCCTACCCATCCCATGTGGCTTCGCCCCTGTGTGTGTGTATGTGCGAAAGAGTGAGTAAGACGTATAATATTTTTTTTCTCTTACCAACAGCTAACGTCAAGCGAATGACCCGAAATATTAATCCGAGCTTAGCGAAAGTCTAATCCTTGTTGTGGCTGTTGGCATCCCCCTCCCCACTCCCCCACAATCTTCCCTCTCCCCCCCCCCCACACACACACCCTAAACAACATACCTATTCCAAAAGAGAGAGAGAGAGAGAGAGAAAATATATTGACGAGACGATGGCCATACGTACGTAGGTCGTTAGTTTGAGATAAGGCGATTAAATGGACCGACTAATGCCGAGATTTGTCTAGGTCTTACGTGGAAGTGGAGAGGATTATCTCCCCGTGGATGCTTAACAGATAAGTACTAGACTTGTAGTGGAAATACTCTATCTCCACAAACTGAAAAAATAAATGGGAATCAATTGTTGAAGTGACTGAAGATTGTTTTTTGTTTGTTTGTTTTTTTTATAAAAAAGACGCAAATGGGATGTAGACTTTAATACACAATATTACATACAGTGTCACTCGGCAAGCGCTTACTTAGAACCCCCAAGGCAAAAAGGAAAAGAGGTCGGCCGAGAAACACCCGGAGGCGCGATGTGGAAACTGGCGTTAAAAAGTGTGGGCTTCACTGGGGTCAGATAGAGAATTTGGCTCAGGATCGGGATACCTGGAGGACTCTAGTTAGCGGCCTATGTCCCATGTGGGGCGAAAGGCTTAAGTAAGTAAGTAATTACAAGAAACACACAATAACGTAATAAGAAAAATTCTTCCTAAAAAAAAAGTGTTTACTAAAACAAAGGGGGCGGCAACCTACGGTACGCGTGCCAGACTTGACACACAGCGCAATCTTCAGTGGCAATTTGGAGACACACTAAAAGGCACAATGAATGAATCAGAAATCCTAATTTAACAAGGTTATCTAAAGTTTGCCGACCCCTGTACTAGAATATCGTAAAACTAGCGTCACCCTAACTCTTTAATGCAAAGGTTTTTTTTTAGGGAGAAATTTCAAGATCGAATTTATTCATTGCGATCTTCGGTGAATGACGAGAGAGAGGCAAGTAACAGTTCAGCTGATTTTCAATTGCATCTCTTAGTTGGCATGTGGTGGTGTGCGGTTGAACTTCCGGCCAGACGGAGAAGAAAGAAAAGCCCGATCCAATATTCAAAGCACGTCACTAAAAAATCTATGCCGTCCAACGAGAGTTTTAAGCAAAAGATTTTATTTTTACAAGTTCCTCAACAGGATACCACTAAGTTGATTGCAGAGAGAAGGCTCTAAGAAAGAAAAAAACATGATGAATAAGCTTAAAACTGAGAAGATTTGGTTTTTAATCATTCGTTTGGGGGAAAGAAAAAAAAACGTTATTTCAATTAGTTTGTAGAAAGAAAAAAAACACAATAAACTTAAACTCCAATTAAGCAATTAGAAATCACCGCACTCAGACATATTATTTTATTGGGGTATTTTCTTAACCAAGGACAACGTTACTGTCTGTCTTTTTCAGCCAGTGAAATTTTATGCGACTTCTAGAACTGTGTTGTTGTTGTTGATGATGTTGGTGTTTTGTATCACCTTGGACAAGAGAACTATTAAGCATTGCCAATGCCCGACACTCTCTGCCCGATACTCCAATGGCGGCGTATCCCATAAGTGATGCAAGTCTGTCCATATGTTTAAGAAAAAAGCATTTTCGCCAATCGCAGACAAGGCTTAGAAAACGCGAGTCTATGACTGACGGGGTTGGCAACTCCACAACCACAGCAAAATCTGCAGAGCTGATGAACATAATTTACATGGACGAATACAATCTAATCGCATTTCAAGACTAAAGAGACAATAATATTTATTTACGCCTCAATGGACCAAATTACAGTTTGCATCAACATTTACTACCGAAACAATCATGTCGGCTGGCGAGAACATCCTAGTATAGTAACAGATACAGATGCCTCCTCGACCTTTCTTCTTTATTTTTTCAATTAATATACCGCGTAATCCGATCTTTGTACAGAAGACTTGCAATCTCCGTTATCTCTTCCTGTCTGCGGCACACGCAGGCTTTATGAAAACACAAACTGCAAGTTATTACCCCTGGGTGCAGTAGGGCAGTACCGGGCCGTGGCCTGCTGATCGTCATGTCGGTACAAGGCCATCGCCGCTCCTCGAGATGGCGTGTCAGATACCGGGGGCCCTACGAAGTACCTTCCGCGCCGCAGGAGGGGCGCACCCGGTAACTGTGCACTCGCGGACCACCAAACGGCCCCGAAAAAGCGCCTCTTACCCTCCCCATAACTCACAAACTGAACCTCACCAAGTCTGATAAAGAAGAAAACCCTGTTTGCTCCGGTAATTTATGGCATGTATTCAATTGGCGCCACTAACCCAGTGTTGTTGTGAGTGCATCTGATCTCACCAGGTACCAACAGGCTGACTAAATGTCTGCTGCCAAAGATAAACGTGTTTCAATTACCGAGAACGACACGGGCTAAATTACATACTTAAAGACTAAAGTGGTATTTATATAATTACTCCCTTATCGGATAATGCCTTTTACACACTGTGGAATTACTGTACTGTTTAACGTGTAGGTTTCTTATCCTTGCTACAGATAACAAAATAGTGATGACTAATATTCCCATTCAATATTAAACATGTACACTTATTTCAGCAATTCGAGGATGCAATGCTGACGTTAAAATACACAAATTTAATTCTCACCAATAACGGTAAGTCAAATCCCTTTTTCATATAAAACCAAATTCATTCATTCATTTCAAATAAGATCCCAAGTTCCCAACCCTTAATATAATCTATTATAAAGTGTGCAAGCCAAATCAAAATTCAAAAAGACTTCAACAAAGATTGATAGTATCTGATACTGATTCTGTTTTCCAACTAAACACGCTAGAAAATGATCTATTACAGTACAAAGACTTAGGAGTCATATTTATGAATATCAATTAAAAAAATCCGAAGACAATAGCCGGATAGGTGTAAACTGAAAATTGGTTGAAAATTGGTGATCAACGTAACAAGGGCAGTTCAAATCTCGGTGCCACGGTTGTTGCTGTTTTTTTTTTAAAGGTCTTTTCAAAGTGTGCCTGTAAGTTTAAAGGTGAGCAGGATACGATCACCAAAAAGGAGGACTCCTCATTAACTTCCTGAATACACTAAATATCTTTGCACGGGAAAGGTTTGACTAAGCTATCTATTTTAATATGATTTAATGTCAAACACTGAATATATATTATATATTTTAAAAAAAAACATATAAATACATAAAATTGCGCACAAAAATATATGTTTAATAAAAACCCTGGAAAAAATAATATTTAGTACTAACACCAAGCCCAGCATATCAGATATCATAAACAAAAATAAGTAGAAGAACATCTATTGGTATGTAAACGAAGCTAATACAGATTCCCAGATACAGTTTTTCAGTATTGTTCTTTGAAATTAAACTTTTTTTTTTTTTTTGCGAAAACATGCTAGAAAAAGAAAGTTCAAAGTTAACTTTTTTGTGTAGTTGTTTATGTGTCTTGTGTGAAGGAATCCTTACATTAAAAAAAGTAAACAAAAGTAACACACACAAAAAAAATAGAAAGAAAACTTCAGTACTTGAGATACGATTGTGGTAATTAAGTTGAAAAATAAATCATGGAAGTCAAGAATTTCTCTTCCAATTTTTAGCCTGGAAATCCGATGACGCTCTTTGATGCTTTGATTTTTTTTACCCGTTAATTTTCTTTACTTTTTGTGTGTATGCGCAAAGTGCTGACTGGAGAGGGTAAATTACCATTAAAGTATAATATCTATTCTTATAGAGTTTCTGAAGAATAAGTCAATAGTTTTATTTGTCAGTGCATTACACAAAGCCCGGCTGTCCTTTCACTTGCCCCGAGTGACCACCTGAGAAACAGCAAAACATTCCGGCAATTGGAGGGAAAAAAGCATTTGCGTCAATGACCAGGTAATTCAACATCTACTGATTGATAAACGCAACTCCTTTGACTAAAAAAGGGCCATTATTAAAAGGGTAACTTAAACTTTTATTTTCATACAACTGACTTTTCTCTGTGCATAAGATTATAGTCTCTTATGTTTATCCGCGGTTCAGTCTTGCAATTTCTTATATGGGTTTTGAATGATGTGAAGTTGTTGGTCTTTCTTACTGTTTTGTTCTGACAACCCATTTCGTGATCGATTGCCACTCGAGAAAAAAAGAGAATCATATGATTTATTCATAGCAAGAAACGAACAAGAAACGTTATTATTTGTCTGAGTAGGCCGATTGTATGAGAGTGTTAGGCCTATTTAGATGTTGGAATTTAATGAGCGCTTTATGCAATGTAACAAACTCAATTTTCAACATTCTTTTCCTAGAGTGTTTCAAACGATGATAAATTTAGCTAATGATATTATACTTATTATATATATCGTTGCGACTATTCACTTATTGGTAGTGAAAGATAAAACGATGTTCTACTCTATCACAGATGAAACAATAAAATATATATATATATATATCGTTCGGTTAATTGTTCTGAAATCTTTGGAAGATGACAGAACACGAACTGACATAATTAAATAGCACCAACTGTTACACTGCTAGTGTATTTCATCGACCACCCAGACTGCCTGCCCCCCTCCCCCCAATCCCCCGGTGTGGATTAGCCGTGATGACCGTTACATACCCACAGGGAAATGTCCACGCACGCGCTAATCAAATAGGCTGTAGCTCCGTGTGTGAGCTAGGCCCCGCGCGTGTGTATGTGTGTGTGTGTAAGACGGGGGGTTGGGGGAGAAGAGGAGGGACGACGACCAGAGACACCAGACTGGCGTTCGTGATATGATACAACGTAGTCGTGTCCGCCAGGATATAATCCCTGGGAGAAAACAACGACAGGGGCGTCATCGCAAACTTTTCTGTATGAAATAAGCATTTCTAACACAATCCTCCTCTTTCCATTTCCCCACAATCCCAACCATTTCCCAAACATGAGTCTGGTATAGATAAAAAAAAATTATGTGTCCGGTAATACCATCGTCTTTAAGAGACTATAGATCAGACATCTAAACACTATACAGGAAGATCAAAGGCCTCTTCTCACTATTAAAAAAAAGGGGTCGGGGTAAAGTATCAGACCACCAAACCAAATTGATCTATAGGATCTGCAAAGCAGTGCTCGGAAGTTTCCATGACCACGGCATACTAGGGAATTGTGTCAATAGCGTAACGCCAGGCTGCCTTTCTATTCCCCCGGCCAATGTCATTGTGGCATCACAGTAGTTGGCCCAGGGACACCCTGCAGACCCCGAGCAAAACGCCTAGGCTAGCCGTCATCCTGATTCGAACCTGGGACCTGCGTTACGCCACTCGGGCGCGTTGCCCTTCGGTCACTGAAACCATTATACATATTATATTTATAATATTAAACAGTGATATATCTCGGACCGTTTCAAAAAGGTATGTTGAATTTTATAGGATTTACAGCGATGCGTAAAACCTAACCTAACACACGTACTGCCACGAGAAAAGAATTCAAATGTATAACAATTGTTAATCGCGATAACAATAAAAGATGATATATAAAAATAACATAGACTTTTACAGTTCTTCAGAATATCGTAGTCGGGATGGGGTGTCTTTTTGCCCTCGCATACAACGTTAACGTCAAACAATATGCCCCGCTATAATCGTTCTCTCGTGAACAGAACAGGATGTTAGAGAGTGAAAGGGAAAAGAAAATAACCCTTTACATAATCACCACGCCAATCGAGTGGTCAAATTACACAGCTGCCATACACCCCACTTCAGATCTATTGCATAAGCGACCCCCCACACACAAGAGATGTCCATTAAAAGTTTAATGCATGCCATCGATTCAGGTCATTCAGTCTTACGGCCATAAATAAAAGTCAGACGTGATGGAGTTAATCTATGTTTTCCGTCCAGATCATATCAAACGACCCATTCCCCATCATTTTTGTAAAGGATGCTGTCTTCAACCCACTTCAACCCATCTCCTCCCATTTCTTCATCCATCCCCCACCCCACCCTCTGTAAACATTCCAATATGTTTGTAAACGTCCTTCTTCCTGGAGAAGCCCCTCAGGCCAAAAAAAACAAAACAAAATTGCATCGTGCCCCTCTGCTGTAATGGCTACTTCACGTGGACTCTATTGGTCAAATGACTGGTTTGCCAAAACACCCCCCCCCCTGGTTTGAACCGGAGACGAGTCGAGAGCTTTGGAGAATGTGTGCACGTGTGTGTATGGAGTGGCCGGGGGGGAGGGGGCGTGAAGATAAAAAGACAACATTAATTGAATGGATCTAGCTATTACTGCCCCTACCTTTAGAAGGTTTGCTTTAGTTTTGTGGCTTCTATCCGATTCTATCCGATGTCTGCTCTTTTCTTTTAGCGAAAAGTCTATGATAATATATTTAAAAAATCAACTTATTTTCTTAAACAAAAGTTGCCCGTGAAAATATCGCCATAGATTGACTTAAACTATAACTCGTGGTATTTATGGACGTTTAAGAAATGGAGAATTTACATTGTTGACCATATTTGAAAAAAACAAAATTAACTGACACACACGCTTTTTTAAAATACTTTTTAAACGATCATCGTAAAAAAAATTATTATCAACACACCCAGTGGTCTAGTTGCGAGTAGGCCTACACAGCTTACACATGGAAACCTAGTTAAATCTACCCCTAGGTCGAAGTGTGTTGTGTACGGCCTTTGGATCATTGAGTGCTTCATAATTTGTTGATACATCTGGAAAGCACTGATCTCACCATCCATCTCTGTCCTAAATTAGGCTAAACCATTCACAGATTACGTAAAAGAAAACAAAATCAAATCTAGTCAAACAAAAATTGACGGGTGAACAAAACAAACAAAATGAACTTAATAACGTCGGATATAAACTTATAACTCAATTCTATTGCGGTGTGTTCTGGTTCATGCAGTCGATGTGGAATGTTCAGCCCCTTTCAAGTGGCCGTGTCGCCATCCTGTGCGACTTACAAGCCCAACAGCATCTCGGAGAGGGGAAACAAGGAAAAGCTTTCATCTAAACGTCAACAGCTTCCTCCCTCCATCTTGGACCGCCCCCATTCACCTTGACGACGTCGCCACATCAAACGGGGAAACATGGCGCCCAGGTTTTTTGTTTTCCCCTGAGTGCCCAATTATCCCCATTATCACAATGTCTCTAAGATACGCTTTCTTTGTTTGTTTTCTTCTCATTTCGTTTTGTTTTCAAGCTGGAATGCACCAATGGACTGATAATAATATGCATGTTTTAATACCATACGCCCATGCACCAATGGACTGATAATAATATGCATGTTTTTAATACCATACGCCCATCGTATTCTCTGGCTTCCGGGGAAACGGTGTTCTGGAGATAACGCGTTGGGTCGGCATGCTTATGTCTCGGGTTCGAATCTAGTTTATTTCTTTAAGACTCGGTATTTTATTATGGATGTTGTTACTGATACTTCACCAAGCTCAGGTGTTTTAGTAGTAGAAATATAAGGTGGACGGGCATTGTGTTGGACAGTCAATCCGCATGCATGCCGTTGATTAGGAAAAATTCTGAATTTGGACCCCAGACCTTCGCAAAGCTCTGCCCACTTGACACACGCCCAACCATTTAGAGTGGAATGGTTTTGACGCATTTATTCACGGTAGTTTCCCATAACCATTCGGGTCGCCAAAGAGTCGGGAAGTAAGAAGAGACAGTCGAGCATACTAATATATATTTTGGAATTGTGAGGGACCCGTTTTCCACTGATCTTTGTGAGGACATAGCCGCCACCTCAAGAGTTAATATCCGTGGGCTCTAAAGGATGTTTAACGTCAGCTCTCAGTGTATGGGCTCTAGCCTGTAGCCAGATGGCTACAATTATCCCCCCTTGCCCCGCAAACCCAGTCATCGTATAATTAAAATAACACGAGCAATGTATGACATTCTTTTTTAAAAAGGGGTTACCCTCCCCCTAAATACGCCCGTGGCTTCGTAATGAAAACATAACAAACGAGGATACGCCGCCAGAGACAGGCCAATTTGATTTAACCATAAATGAGGAATGGGTGCTGGTAACGGAAGTTCTCTTCAACCCCCCCCCCCTTTTTTCTCTTTATTTTCTTCTTTCTCATAGTCTCTCGTCCACCCGCCCCAACTTCCATCACCCCACCACCCTCCATCCCAGCTGCCAATCATACCCAGGTCACGTGGTGTTTAGCTCAGGGAGTGTTCACATTATGCGTCTAATTGACTGAGACACCAATATTTTTTTTCTTGCTTTCTTTCAATTGTACACTGTGGGGAGGGGGAACTCAATTGATCAATTTATTAATTTACCATCCCACCAGCGCCCCCCCCCCCTTATCCCTTTCCGGTTAGCCCAAAATTGAAAAGAAAAAAAACAGGTTTTAAAACTGCAAGGAAAAATAAAATTTGGAGGAAATGCATGAGATAAATATTTATAACTTCCGTTTAGATCCATAATTTTCACTTTTTATTTTAGATATTTTGTGTTGCATTTTTATGTACATTTTTTTTTATAGCCGTTTAGAATATTTGAGGCAGTTTTCCCAATTCGGTTAACGGAAAATGCATTAACTTATTAATGGGATAAAAAAATTATTCAAAGTCAAGGTGTGTAACAAAAATAAAAGCATTGTTTGTTTTTTTACATCTTAATGGCCTTTTGTCAATGGGATTGCAAATGTTAAGAAAAAAAACTCTTTATATAATTATGTTTTTGTTATTTCGAAGTGGGAGGTTTTGGGGTAGAAAAGAGGCATTATGGGCAAGCAAACAAGTCGGCTCAAGGAGCTCAGGGTCATCAATTATAATGAGAGCATTAAAGATGCGCGCTTATGTCCCTTATTTCAGAGTGCGGCTCGATCACCATCATCATTCAGCTTTCTCTGCAGCATTAACAACCTGGACTCGACATAAATATTGTAGTAGGTTTTGATCTCACGAGAAAACCTGGATGAACGCGAAGAGTGGACAGAAGAGATCTCCCGTGTCTCTGAATAGTTAATGGCTTTTCTTGAGAATCGGGAGACGGTTCTTTAATATTACTTACACCAGCTCGTAATTTTATTTCTCTACGGCAGGAGTCGGCATCCTACGGCTCGCTTGCCAAGACTTCGCTCGTATGCTGAAGACATCCATAATATTGACAATAATTAAAAGTCTCAACAAGAAATTGAGTGCTAGAACAGAAGAAGTTGTAAGATGTTGGCCACGGCTGCGTATAGTCGAAACAATATCTGGGCATATTTTTTTGAAAATGGTGCCCTAAAAAATCTAGAGAATAAAGTATTGGGGGATAAAAGCCCTTCCCTCCGCCCCTCACCCCTAAAAAAATAATACAAAAAATGCGATAAACTGTGGGTGGAGTGGGTAGAAAATTCACGCTATAATTAACTAAAAAGCCTCACAATATTACTACATTAGATTTCCACCAATTGTGTAGGCCATCCTTTTGCAATGCTGTGTTGTTATTACTTTAAAAGAAATGGCGTACGCTACATTGTATAGGCCTACGCTACAGATATGTATCCTGATATAATTGTAGGCCTATCCATTAATCAAATCACTGCTGAGCTGGATATAATTAAACGTAAAATTACTAAAATGTTCATGCACACGGAATGTAATAAAAATCGCCTTCACGGCGTTGCCTATTTTAGTGTCTTATCATTCAGCACTTGGGCCTTTTGTGATATGTAGGCCACAAGGCAGGATGGGGGGGGGGGAGTTAAACCAAGTGTGGTGTCTCATAGTATAGAGTTGACTCCTTCAGATAATTTAGAAAGTTTTCGTCCAAATATAAAGATTCGCCCACCCAGCTTATGAAACATGGCGTAAGTCTATAAGCCCTTATTAGAAAGTATCCAGTGGTTTATACAAATAAACTTCAGTGAACGTCCGCACACAGAAAATAAAAAAGTATTGCCTTAGTTTTACAACCGATAAAGTCAACTCTAAACTCCACAGCGATGCCAATAGAAAAGATCTTTGTGCTCATGCTAAACATTCACCTTTTTCTCCCTTTGGTCTTCAATATCAATGGTGCTATTGAAAAGGTCGCCTAGACGAGCATAGCATACACACACACACACATTCTTATGAGGGGGGCGGGGGCAAAAAGATGCCACCCTCTCTTTTATATACAGACATACGTGATCTGGATTAGAGAACAAATCAAACAGTTTATGTTTACCCGTTGGTAGCTCTGGAAGTGAAAACCCTAAGTGAGTGTGTGAGTGCGTTATAAGCCTTCAGTAAACAAGTCTATGGACCAACAGGTCTCGGCATTACAAGGGAAGGGTCAGTCTTTTACCACTGCCCTATGGAAAATATTTTTTCTTCTTGTCTTGTCTATAATCTACCTGAGGCATACCTCCTCCCTCCCTCCCTCCCATTTCTTGTATTCTTTTTTTTTTGTTTTTATGTCTTAAGTCAGTAAATAAACAAGAGAATCGCCAAAAAAGAGAACCCGAGACGAGGCCTTTGAAACTCAGGTCCCTTATCATCATCTGACAATGGTGGGTGGGGGGGGGCATAAGAGAGCGCCTGCCCCCTAGGGATGCTCTCTCCCCCGTCTCTCACACTGACACTCTCGCTTGGCGAACGGGGGGTTCGCGAAAGGAGGGTGTAAAACAGACGGGGGATGGGGAGTTTGTGGGGGGGGGGGGGGTTGGGATGGGGCGGCATCTAGAGTTAACAAAGAAACATTTTCATAGCTGTGACCTTTTAAAAAAGCGAGACGCCCGTGCGTCACTGCGATCTCTTCCTGACAATTAAAGGGATTCCGCGGGGGTTAGTGCTTCCACTTCATGGCTTCCAGCATCAAGCCCTCTATAAATAATAAGAAAAGAACAGGTTGCATCTTCACGTGTTGTGAAACATCTTATGTCCCCAGTATTAGTTCCGGTGGTGTCTATAAATATTTAGATCTACAGGTTCCCAAATTATGCCTGTTGTTGTTTCTTCGTATTCTCTTAGAACTAACATTATTCTGGGCACGGTGTCTCCCGGTTGGCAATTGGCACTAACACTTACAAATTAAGCACCGACCCTTCAAAATTTATAAACATATAAAAGTATAGACATAGATCCTACAGATATTTCTTTTGATCGAGTGTAAATGCTGCACAATAGCAGACTGCATCTTATCTTATATACTACATACGCTCCTTCTATAAAGGAGCGTCCGACGCACATCCGTGGTCCGAGTATAGTCTTGCATTTTTATTAATATTTAAAATGATGTTAAGTTACTGGTTGTCCTCGTTTGTTCAGGCAACCCTTTCCATACCCGAATGCCACTCGGTAAGTTATATGCATTTGTTCTCGCATAAGGGATAAGAAAAGTGTTTTTATCCATATGTTTATTTGAGCAGTGCAACAGGTTGTTATTGGTTGTTGTGAACATCCTGCACCTGGAAGTAGTGCCAGTGTCTATATCAGGGAAGTTCAACAAGTGACCCGCGTAACAAACAACATAGCCCCACAAGAGAGCTTCGAACTGCAAGTTTTAATTCATTGAGTTAAATAAAATGTAAATATCTTTTCACGGCCTATGAGAAAATGTGTTGCAAACACTTGGCCTGCGTTAACGTTATAGAGTCGGAAGTTTTCCTCCAATAGGAAGATGTGGCACGGTGCCCGAAGTTTTCCTCCAATAGGAAGATTTGTCACGGTGTCCGAGCGGCAGCGTACCGAAAATCCTGGGTTCAAATACTGGTGAAGGGATTTTTTTTGTCCCTGGACTCGAGGGTGTCCCAGGTCTGATGAGTACCCGACATTAGTTGGGGTAAAGTAAAGGCGGCTGGGAATTGTGCTGAGTATACATCCCCTAGTATGCCGTGAACACTGAAACTGGTGAACGCTTCATCAATGATCAATTTGGTCCGCCCGGTACTTTACTTAAAATAAGAAGAACTAATATTCTTTTGAATTCCCTTACAAGGAAAATATGCACCGACCTAAAAAAAATGTATTTCAAGAACATAGAATGTTGTAATGCATTTTTTATTTAATCAAAGTGCTAGCGTCCAATGTAAACACCGCTCACTGCCCCCCAATAATTGTAATATTGTATTCCGCTTCTTCCCTGAGACCTTGCGCGGAATTGATGAATGTGTCAGTTTTCGGAAAATGGATATTCCGATGTGTATGTGTGGTGTTACGTTAGAGAAATAACAATAAACAATGGCTCAGGTTGAGTGTGGGCGAGGCAGGAGGGCGGCCAACAGGGCGACAGTGTATTGACAGTTATGGAGCTATTCATCTTGTTCTTCGACCCCCACTACCACCATCAAAGCTAACATAATAATGCAGGCTCAAGTCTCCCCCCCCCCCTATCATTGATCATGTCTGTCCACTGGAGTCAAATTTGTATTTACTCCATCTGCACCGGCGGCTGTATTGCGTGGGTCAGGAAGTATAGGGAATATTATTGTTGCAAAAATAAGCTATGAATCTTTTTTTGTTACAAATCAATCTTTGTGTACTTTGTTACAAATCTTTGTTCTCTGTTAAAAATCTTTGTTCTTTGTTACAAATCTTTCTTCTTTGTTACATTTTTTTTTCTGTATTTAAAATCGTTCTTTGTTAAAAAATCTTTGTTCTTTGTTATAAATCTTTGTATTTTGTTACAAATCTTTGTTCTTTGTTGCGAATCTTTGCTCTTTATTACGAATCTTTGTTATTTGTCTCTTTTTTTTTTCTTTATGAAAAATTCTTATATCTTTGTTTCGCCCTCGTTCATATACCGGTAGGCACCTACATGTATGTGTTCTAAGTTACAAATATTTGTTCTTTGTTGCAAATATGTTCTTTGTTGCGAATCTTTGTTCTAAGTCACACATATTATATTTAAATATTTTGTTCTATTTTAAAAATCTTAGTTCCTTGTCATTTTTATTTTATTTTACAAACCATTTTTAAGCTACAAATCTGTGCTGTTTCTTACGCTTCGACTTTCTTCCCTAACAAAAATGTTGTTTCTATGCTACAAATCTTTTATTGCAAAAAAAAAGTCCAGTTGTTTTATTTTAATGTTGTTCGTGTATTCCATTTATTTTTCTTAAAAAACAACAACACAAAAATATAAGACGAGAAGAAAAATAAAAAACAAAACAAATACAACAGCCGAACATTCGTTTTTCTATGGAGTGACTTCTTACGTTGGATGAATACCAAAAAAGAATTCTACCAATTACACCACCAGGCCCTGAGGTCTGAGTCATACGTTTGTCATTAAAACAGGTCAGGTTTTTCTATTTTAATTTTGTTTTGTCATGTGCCGAACACCAATAGTTCAACCTAGAAACACTAGAAGACAGAAGAGCAAAGAGTAAAGTAGTAATAATACATTAGGCATTAAACTCTAATTTAGAAATACAACACAAAAACAATCTGTTACAATGATCATATAAACATAAGGAGGAAAAAAAACACTTTTCTTGTCCCTTATGCGAGAAAAAAATGCATATAAGTACTTTTTCTTCCCGATTGGCATTCGGGCATGGAATGGGTTGCCTTAACAAACCAGGAAAACCAGTAACTTAACATCATTTAAAACATTCATAATAAAAATGCAAGACTAGACTCGGACCACGTATGAGCGTATGTAATATATAAGATAAGATAAAAGTCCCTCCAAGTAAATCGAATAAAAAAATGCACACATTGAAGTTGTTGCTTCAATGTATGTATGTTATAGTTATAAGCAAATCTCTTGAATAATGAAGCCTTAACGTCGTCGCCGTCCCTCTCTCTCCCTCTTTCTCTCTTTCTATCTCTCTCTCTCTTACACACACAATCTTCAAAATGATAAGATGTTAACAGAAAACCCAGTAGGAGTTAATAGTTGTTTCTTTATTATTATTAATGGTAATATTATGTTGAGATGCGGAAAAAAAACGTATCAGGGGTGCACAACGCCTACATTACACGATAATATGCACAACTAGCAAAATTACCCGGCGATGCCTGGGGGTAAAAAATAATTACATCTAGATCTTGCAACAGATGAAAAAAAAATGTTCAGAAACAAAAGAAAAACTTATCAAACATTTTAATAAGCATATACAATATAAACATTAAAAAGAATTACTGGCATGAATCGAATCAAAGACACGGGCTGGAATTCTAAACCACGATATACGTTAGAACTAAAATCGCAACTCTGTAAAATAATATCATTTCTTTTAACCAATGATAATAATTTAAAGTCACGTGTCTTAAAATTAACCACCCAGAAGAGCGAAAGAAACATACATTCATTTTTTCTTGTCTTTTTTATATAGATCTATATGTAGACTCACGTGCACATATCTGATCTGTTATAACATACCGCGCCATTAGTTTGCGCGACCACGTATTCTGTTTGTTTTTTCACTTGTCGAATACCAAGTTCAGCTTCTGGGCGAGTTGTTTTTTTCTTCCAAGACTACGTGTTTGCCTTTCTGTTCCAGAGAGGTCGTCCAACATCTCCTTCTCCAGCATGTTTACTTATCAGAGTCGAGGCTAGGAGTGAGTCCTCAAGTTATACCAGTTCCACAAATTGTGTCAAGCGTCTTCGCCGAACAAACTAATGGGGGTAAAAATTTGTTTCTATTTTTGTTCAGGGGCTGATGCGCTGTTTTCCCTATAAAATTTAAAATGATTTAGTGAAATGAAACAATTTTAACAAGATTTACGTTCCCTCCCAACGGCTTCTTCTGGAAATATGTCTGAATATTTATAAGGACGTCCAATGACATTTATACATAGGTCTGTGAACAAACAAAAATGTGTGAAGAGCTATCGGCTTAAAATAAAAATGCCTGCCACTTCCATTTATGTATCTATATATATAAAAAGACAGTGTTAAGCCCCGCGAGGATCCCCATTGGTCAATTTGAAAACACGTGTGTCACTGACCTATCTAGGCCTAGCCCAATATACCGTCTAATAATTTTTCACATCGGACATGTGTCTTCGGTAGCTCAGTGGTAAACGTAGTGGACTGCTCTGCGGGCGACCAGGGTTCGATTCTCCAGTTAGACTATACTTTTTTTTTCGACAATTAATTTTTCAAACTTTTAAAAACAAAAGACATTGTAAGTCTATAGGCAATATAGATTTTGTTAAATATAAATATTTGACTATTTTTTTTACCCTATTACAATATTTATTTACTTTCCTAAAAGTATTCAGTAAGTGTAGTTTATAAATTTGTTATCTGCACCCCAGACAGTCCTTTTTTTTTTTCACCCGGGCAACGCCGGGCAATGTAGCTTGTGTTATATATAGTGTTAAAAATTGATTTCTATAAGCTTTTTATGCGGGCCGCGTTCTTTAATGCTAAAGGTTGATCCATATACACGAATGTGCATAAACAAGACAGTTTACCGTGAGAGAGGAGGCGAAAATCTTTACCAGGACATCAGTGCTTATGGAAACATACGGTAGTTGTTTGTTTAGTCCGCGCTACTTTCAATTAAATGATCTAGGAGCGACCGGCAAACTGGCGTCTAAATCAAAACTAACGAGTCACAAAAATCATAATTCTAGATCATACTTAAAATATTAGTTTATCGCAGGAAAATTATAAAATAACTTGTCACAAAAATGTGAGACACTCTGTGGACCTGCAGAGAAAATCTACAAAACGGTTACGTTCTAAACTCGCAGACCTCCCCCCGCCTCCATTTTTTTTTCATTCTTTTTTTCTCATTTCTATTGTCATTAAATTCCCGCAGAGAGCACCAACCGCGGAAAAGAAAGAAAATTAGTTTCATCAAGAAACTCAACGAGAACAAAACGGAACAGAATGAATAGAGAAAACACAAACCACTGTTCGGAAATTCCAGCACACACACACACACAATAAAAGCGTTCAAAGCACAAGCATAGCAACAAAAACAAATCAATGTACGCTAATTGGTTTCATTAATGGATGGCTTCTCTTTAGTTTGATTGTTGATGCAACAAATCGACGCGGTAATATTTACGCGAATAATACCAACAACATAATATAGGCAGAACAATTGGGGTGGGGGTGGGGGGGGGGGAATAGAAGAAAAGAGATCCCACAAAGGACAAGTTTAAATGGCGACCCTCCAAGAATGACGGTTTGCATTACTTTACATTCAGGCCTTCAAACTCATTGTTGCGAATAACAATAAGGATATAACAGAAAATTAAATATCATGAGAACTTGAAGCTATTTAGATTGTTTGTTTGCCATTATTGATTTATATAAGGAAAGGTCGAAATAAACGCATGCTCCAAACTTCTATTGCTTAATGGGATTACATGGGGGAAAAACACACCATGAAGAAAAAAAAAGGGGGACCTGTGTACGCCCTCCCAAGACGTCGTTGTGAACACCCGCATTTGCCTTTGAAGCGCCACGGATATGCTTCGACACCGTCCTCTTCCCCTCAACCCTGAAACCCCCAGTTATGTTATGTCTCTCCCTCTCCTCCCTTATTTTTTTTCTCTCTTCTGTCCTGCCTTATGTGTGAGTTTCATTTCCTGCCAGAAGACGCGCAACAGATGGGAAGCCCTTTCTTGTGGACCAGAAAGGATGTTGATGGGTGCTCACTCCTGCAGCAGGCAAGGGGCCACCGCTAGTATTGCTTTTACTGATACGCATTAAAATTGGGATCTACTTTGAATTTTACTGGCTAGGTTGTATGTTTATATATAATGTTAACGTAATGCTTCCAAGGTCTGTAGGATTTTTGTTTCTTTTGTTTCTCTTGTTGTTTTTATTCTGGTAACAACCTTTTGCATCTTTTCTATTCCAACACACGCAGACAGACTGTGCATACCATTTCATTTTCTACTATTTTGAGGCCCCGTCGGTGAGAAAATTGCGTGGCCTGAATAAAGTCCAAAAGCCTTTAACTATGACTGATGTCGGATAACAGTTAAAACTTACCTACATTTAGGGGGGGGGGGGGGGACAAACACACCGATCATAGACGAGAACTAAAGACGCTTCGTGTGCCAGGAATTGAACTTGTGACTTTAGGAATGACAAACGAGTTTACTACGTCCCAACATTTGCACAATTCATATTTTAAAAAAGGCGAAAGGTTGCACTGGACTCAAGTGCTGACACTATAGAGAGCTTTGCCAGGATTAAAACAAGGAAAATATATAACATTCCTTACATCTTTTAGATACAATAGAAGCATCTACTAGAAAAAAAAAGAACAGTTCCACGCCACAAATTAGATTGTCTAATATATCTTTGATATAAATTCAATAATGTTCACTATTGATCGACGAAACGCCGAGGGAGTAGGGGATGGGAGGTCGAAGGAGGGAATGTGTGGAACTTTTTTTTTCTTAAATAAAAAGGAATTATTATGCCAAGATGTGGCCGACAAACGGTTTCCGGTGGGGTATTTGCATAGAGAAATCAATTTTCTACAGAATAGATTATGAACTGTTTTCTCGATGTCAACTTGTCAACAACTCAACTGGTGGCAGCGGAAATCTTAAAATAACAGAAACTATTCAAGCAAGCGAAATGCAAAAGGGAAAAAAAATCCACAATTAATTTCAAGTAGACTAGATATTAGTAAGAAGGAAAAATGAAGGGCAAAACGAAAACTATGAGGAAAAGAGAGAAATGGCACCCAATGGCTTCATTGAGCAGAATCAGTTCTTCCACTAGATCAATTAATCTCCATGGGAGACTCAATACAAGCGTTGGTATTATCTGGAGACTCAATATACAGGTGTTGGTATTATCTCTAAACAATGAGGAATGACACTTGAGGTTTCCCAATGCTATGTGAACATTACAGTTTACTATATTGTCAGTGCTTTGCAGTTTTAATAATTTCTTCCACAATTTCATAATAATACATTTTTATGTTAACATAACAGGAAGAACGTGAAAATAATAAAATGAGGAGAGCGAGACAGAAAGAAAGAGAGAGAAGGGGTGAGTAGGTAGAAAGGGGGAAAAGAGAGGGTGAAAAAAGAAGGAAGAGAAAAGAAGTTTGATTCTGATGTAATTATCATCAATATTGCGGGCATGTTTTTGACTAAAGAGAAAAATTAAAGCATTAGACACTGGCAGAGAAAGAGTACTATAGGAGGCAGAGAAAGAGTACTACAGGAGCCAGAGAAAGAGTACAATAGGAGGCAGAGAAAGAGTACTACAGGAGCCAGAGAAAGAGTACTATAGGAGGCAGATAAAGAGTACTACATGAGGCAGAGAAAGAGTACTACAGGAGCCAGAGAAAGAGTACTACAGGAGGCAGAGAAAGAGTACTATAGGAGGCAGAGAAAGAGTACTACATGAGGCAGAGAAAGAGTACTATAGGAGGCAGAGAAAGAGTACTACATGAGGCAGAGAAAGAGTACTACATGAGGCAGAGAAAGAGTACTATAGGAGGCAGAGAAAGAGTACTACAGGAGGCAGAGAAAGAGTACTACATGAGGCAGAGAAAGAGTACTACATGAGGCAGAGAAAGAGTACTATAGGAGGCAGAGAAAGAGTACTACAGGAGGCAGAGAAAGAGTACTACAGGAGGCAGAGAAAGAGTACTACATGAGGCAGAGAAAGAGTACTACATGAGGCGGGGCTGGGACGCCAGGACGGAGCGGCAGTGAACAATTTCAACTCCGAAATCTCAGAACATTCCCTTTTCAACTTACCATTCAACTGCCTCGCGTAATGAATGGGCGCGTGGCGCAAAACTCCCGACCAGCCCCCCCCCCCCTTCCAAACATCCCGGCCATATTGCGCCCACATGCCATTACCTTCTCACAGATGACAAAACCTGACTTATAACCCTGTCAGAATATCCCAGGTCCATATTCTCATTTTTCTCTCCCCCCTCCGCCCCCCACTTTCGTTTCACTGTACCCCGAATTACATGTAGCCTTTCCTGTATAACCGGGTCACTATCATTTCTATCGCCTTCGTTGAGTTCCAAGCTTGTGATATCCTATAAAGCTCACTAAGATTTTGTCATTGCTTAAAACCACAAACAACAATGAACATAGGGAAAACACTTTTTTTTTTTAAAACTCATTCAGTGTTGATTAAATCAAATGTTATTATTATCTCACTGGATAATCCAACAGAAATTGGTGAGCTCCTTCACCGGCCCTATCGATCAATTTGGCCCCAAAAGGAATGCTTACTTTACTAGATAATCACACGATGTTCCGAAAAACTCGTAATAATTAAAACATCCTTTTTTTATTTATGTTGTCATATTGATGTCATGAACGAAGAACAAAAGATTACCATTGCCACCAAACTTCAGCTGTTAAATCAGAAATTATTTTTTTTAAAGAAAGGTCTGTGCACAGTCTATTTATATATCCTTGTTAGTTAATTAATAAGTAAAGTACACGTCGGACAAAATCGATCCCAGAACCATTGAAGCAGCGTTCACAAGTTTCAGTGGTGCCGTGGCCGCCTTTGCTTTTACCCAAACTAATGTCAGAGCTGGGTAGACTCCCTAGAGTCCTGGGACAAAAAAATCATGGCCTTCCCCAGGATTCGAACCCAGGACCTCCGGTACGCTAGTCGAACGCGCTGGCTAGGCCACCATGACCCAATGTATCCTGTAAAAAAACACTGTTATTATCGAAGTCATTTTTAGTAAGAGATAATATTTTATAATGGGTACACATTCCGAAGAGAAAACTAGAACACCCGTTGTTTGCAATATCGTGTCTTCTATTTTCTATCTCGAGGTATGCTTACTGCCCATATCTGTCTATGTTGGCAATACGTGACTCTATTCTATATTCTCTATACATCAGATCTATCTGTCTATGTTGGCAATACGTGACTCTATTCTATATTCTCTATACATCAGATCTATCTGTCTATGTTGGCAATACGTGACTCTATTCTATATTCTCTATACATCAGATCTATCTGTCTATGTTGGCAATACGTGACTCTATTCTATATTCTCTATACATCAGATCTATCTGTCTATGTTGGCAATACGTGACTCTATTCTATATTCTCTATACATCAGATCTATCTGTCTATGTTGGCAATACGTGACTGTATTCTATATTCTCTATACATCAGATCTATACATCTGTCTATGTTGGCAATACGTGACTCTATTCTATATTCTCTATACATCAGATCTATACATCTGTCTATGTTGGCAATACGTGATTCTATTCTATATTCTCTATACATCAGATCTATACATCTGTCTATGTTGGCAATACGTGATTCTATTCTATATTCTCTATACATCAGATCTATACATCTGTCTATGTTGGCAATACGTGACTGTATTCTATATTCTCTATACATCAGATCTATACATCTGTCTATGTTGGCAATACGTGACTGTATTCTATATTCTCTATACATCAGATCTATACATCTGTCTATGTTGGCAATACGTGACTGTATTCTATATTCTCTATACATCAGATCTATACATCTGTCTATGTTGGCAATACGTGACTGTATTCTATATTCTCTATACATCAGATCTATACATCTGTCTATGTTGGCAATACGTGACTGTATTCTATATTCTCTATACATCAGATCTATACATCTGTCTATGTTGGCAATACGTGACTGTATTCTATATTCTCTATACATCAGATCTATACATCTGTCTATGTTGGCAATACGTGACTGTATTCTATATTCTCTATACATCAGATCTATACATCTGTCTATGTTGGCAATACGTGACTGTATTCTATATTCTCTATACATCAGATCTAATGCTCGCCCCACATAAAACTAAAAAAAAAAGGTACCAGGTAAACGGAGTCGACCATTCAACAAACAGGCATGGATGCCCAGGAAGTGTGCCGGAATTGGAAAAGTCAATATGAAAGTGTCCAAAAGTAGAGTAGGAGAAAATAATGTTAAAAAAAACAAAACGGTCAGGGTTATATTAACAACAATGTTTTTTTTTTTTTTATATTCTTGGCCTGTGGGTTATACTCAGGGGCGAAGCCAGAAATTTTTTCCAGGGGGGGCTGAACTTTCGCGTGACAAATATTTACCAAATACCAGGGGGGGGGGGGCTAAACTTTAGCGTGACAAAGATTTACCAAATTTTTAGTGAATTTAGTGCATATTTTTAAAAAATCAGTTGAAAAAAATATTTGTTAAAAATTCCAGGGGGGGGCATAGCCCCCCTCAGCCCCCCTGTGGCTTCGCCCCTGGTTATACTTGACTGCGATGTGTCAGACCTCACTGTATCACGCTATTCATTTTTTTTGTTCTCAACTGCCAGTGGACGTGGAGCGAATAGTAGCCCCTGCATTGGTTTATTTGGGTAAATCTACTGCGGCACGGGGGATGATGGTACAAGGGGAAACCACGTTCAGTTTAAACAGTAGTTATTTTATGTTTGACATTTTTACCGTTGCCATTTTTACCTATTTATGAGTGCTGCCATTTTTAACGTTGTCGTTTTAACACATTTATGAGTAGTACCATTTGCACCGTTGCCATTTTTACAGCGATTCGTACTTAATATGATGTCAAATATGATATGGTTCAATTGTTCACACTGTAGGCTTAGCTCATTGTTATATCCCATACGTTTTGCCCTAATTAACTACGCGTTGCTGCACACGTGACTTCCAACAGCCGCCACCCCGTATCTGTTTCCGAGTTTATTGACTTCCTGCGTTCAGTCAATAAACTATCGCCGCAGTGCACCGAGTTCGAATCAACAATTCACCCCCCTCCCCCTCCATTCCCAGGTTCAGGCCGCCATGTGTCCGCACTGTTCTCCACGTACAGTTTGATATCGTCAGTTTTTTACAGCAGGGCTGTATCACAGCTATAAGGCTTTTACTTTTCAAGTATAACTCTATAACTCTACCCATGTTTCTGTACCTCCTATATATAGGCTCCTGCCTAGTGCATAAAATTGTGGACAACAACTTTTCTACAATACTAACAACGGCTGTGTCCTTTATCCCGAAAATACTTTATACGTAGACGTGCACATTTGAAAAAAAAACACACCATATTTACCGTTGCCAAATTTATATTGCCATTTTTACCGTTGCCGTGTTGATCCAACACCCCCCCCCCCCCACTCTCTCTCTCTATTTCTTTATTTCTCTCTTTCTCGCTCTTTCTGACACAGCCAAACTCCAGACTACCATCCACTTTTGCTCTAAACCGCCTGAATCTCTTATTGCTTCGGAACAGACCATATACAACATTAAAAAGGTGCAGGGGATTGAAATAAATAAGCCAACGCTGTCTCGTAACAGTTTACAGGCACGGCCTATTAATAAAATCTCGTGTTATTAAGTTATACATTTATTTACAAGCATTTATTACTAATAGTACTTAGTGTTTTAAATATACTTTTTCGGGGGTTGTTTTTTTGTGTTTATTATTTAAACAACGATTATGATAGCTTTTTCGTACTAGATCCCTTTATTTGTTATTCTTCTTTGTGATGGTCAGTACAAACGGGACAAAACTTTCTTTTAAAATGTCACTTTTTTAACTCCGGGCGTTTCACTTGTTGCTGGCTGAGAAAACAACGTCAATAACAAAACCTCCATTCACGATGTCAGACAATACATCGGGCATATATAGGCGCCCCAGCTAATGCTTTTATCAAAGACCTTAATGACAGGGCGCCGGCTTGAGAGTTAACCCCAGGATACGTGATTAGTGCTATAAATTAGCAGGATATACACAAACATGGGGCTTATTTTAAGTAGGCTGAAACCAAATGTTTTGTAAGTTATTGTGCACATAGAGTTGCTTCTAAGAACGAGAAAATGTTTAGTAAGATCAAAGATAAGAGTTAGTTCTAGTTATCAGTAACAGAACATGCTTCTTTGTTCGCTTCCAACTTCCAAGTGGTAATACAAAAAATGTAAGCATCCCTTTCAATTTTAGACCAATGTTTTATCTATAGCGCTTGTTTAAAACACTTGTAGCCAGTGGCATAACAACGTACACTATTACTATTACAGGATAAGGCGGTAGGCACAATTTGGTTCACGTGAGACACACAGTTTATTTCTTTACTTTCTACTGTTCATGTATAGATTTGAAGAACAATTATATTAATACCTCAACAGTACATAGTATACAGCTACAAATATGCCGCCTTTAGCCAAGTTACCTTAAAATAGATGTTCACCTCACATATAAGATTTTAATGTATTTTCACGTAGGGCAGACACACACTTCTAACCCTATTACCAACGCACTATTTCATTAACCTGTCGCATAATCATAACTGATTGATGACGTTAGCCATTTGTTGTGTATGTTGTCAGGGAATGGCTGAGCATTACAAACAGTTTATGTTTTTGTTTTTTTTGTCTAGAAGACAAGATCCCGCAACGGACGCTAGCTGGCATGATCTGGTCTATCTCCCCATATGTCTGCAAATAATTACCGAAGCCAGTTGTTTATATAATGAACAATTCTACGCCACTTTCCAAGTTCCGGGAACAAAGCTTTTTTAAACAAAAACAACTAATGTTGAATAATCCATTCCAGATCAAACAAATATCTTTACTTAAATAAATATATTTTTAAAATGCATAAACAAGAGACAAGAGCCATGATATCAATAAAGATAATTTAAAAACCGCCTCCGGTGGCCATCCTTTTTTTTTTCAATAAAAAGGGAAATCATGCAGGTTATAAATAAACGCCAAGCATTTAGCAGGACTGGCGAAGCGTATGACAGGCTCTCCAACTAAACACAAGATAAACAAGAGAGGCCAGCCGTGGATGTGGGGGAGAAGGGGGAAGAGGAGAAGTGGACTTGGCCTCAGTGTAAATATTTGAAACTCTATTCCTGATCTATTCAGCACTTTAGACCCTTCGGAGCACACATGCACAGACACAAACAAACGCCAAAGTTTACCTGTGGCGGTCAGAAGGCAATGGGTCAGCTGACCTCATCCTTCCCCACCCCACTCCCTAACCCTAGCACACTCAACTCTAAAAGACCTGGGGGGCGGGGGGGGGGGGGATGCAGGAAGAGGAGAAATACTTGACGGTGGGAAAATGTTGGAGGGTGATGGCCTTGTTAACTCGACCATAGAGGATGGGAGGGGAGGGAATCTACACATAACGAGATGACCATAACAAGCATGTTTCGATAAGAAGCAACAAAAGTAGATCCAACAGCTTGATCAGACGTCTCTATTTTCCCCCCATCCTTTTCTCACCCCCCAAAAGGAAAAACTGAAGAGAACTTATTGCGAACGATGCATAGCCGGAAACATCCATGAATATCCCAGTTCTCTTTGGAAATATTTACCTCGGGAGATAATATGCAGAGAGATAATTAATACGAGATAGACGGAAAAAAACGCTTTCAGTTTCAATAAATGTCACAGCTTCTAATTTAAAATCCGGTTGATCACTTTTGCCGAAGCCCCAGCTACTGCTGTTGTTGTAAGTATGTGTACAACTGCACTCAGTGGAAATAGTCTACTTGGTTATGCCTAGAGATTCTATCCGTGTTCTTAGTTGTATGTTAAATGCGCTCTGAGCTTACATTATGTGTGTTGGCCGCGCTATACACATTATTATTATGCTTTAATTAAGATATACAATGGGAGCAATTGAAAAGAAATGTTCATAACCATACAGGGTTCTCACATTTTTTTTCTGATAAAAAAATCATGGCTGTTTCCAGACTATTTAAAGGCTATAAGAGTCAAATTCCAGGCTGCTGGATATAGATTCCGGTAAATTTCCAGGTTGCGGGCTATTTTCCAGGCTAAAATGCCAATATCCAAGGTTGTCCAGGCCTTGATTTGTTTGTTTTTTTAACTCCAGACTTTTCCAGACTTTCCAGACTGTGTGAGAACCCTGACCATAGTAAAGGCATTCCCTCGCACTGAAAGCAGGCATATAAATGAGCATAAGTCCGAGCAAAGGTTTTGAGTCCCGCTTCACATACCGTATTTCTAAAAAGACCGAAAAGAACTAAGCTGTTCGTAGTCTTTATCGCCATTCACCAGTCTTAAATATTATGCATACAAAAAGTTTGAAGTGTAAAACATGTTCGGTCCCATTCGTTCATTTGTTCAAAGCTGCATTACTGGTTGTAAAAAAAGATTTATAGGATTTAATTGTATTTTATTTCCAAAAGAAAACGATGGATTGTGAATGTCAGAAGTAAAGAATCACCTATTTATAATCCCAAACTAATTGCTTGATGCAAAAGTATTGTCGTTTTTTGATTCTATGAAACTACGATTTGCGTTTTTTTAATAACCAAGGACGCAACTCTTGGCTAATTTATTTTATAAACAAAGCTAAATTTAACTTAACACGACTAACACTTTGAGTATTCATTATCGCCTACTCACTTTTGATGTTAAAAACAGATTCTTCATAACTAACCTTGTAGCCTTTGTATATTTCTAAATGACCATAACTGGCCGTCGATGTTGAAATCAATTGTCAAACATTAGCAAAAGCATGATTTTTGTTTACGAAAATGGCGGGAAATGGCACCGGAAGTTCATGACACTTCTAATTTGAAAAGGTCACGCCTCATTAACACTTCTCAATTGAATGACCGAAAATAACAACAACAATTGGCCCTACACTTTATTACTAGTAAAGCGGTTCAACACAGAAAAGAAATGCCTGAATTCTAAAATGAGCATCGTAATTCAAACCATAGAGTAGAGTATAGATAAGCCGAGTCGAAAACGTAAGAGGAAAAAAAAAATAAAACAAATGCATATCACATCGCTTGAGCAAACAATTTTGTAAAGAGCTCAATTATTCTAGCACGTACTTTGAACGACAAATCATTCAAGATTGTACTCAAGTATTTTTTTATAATGTTTTCTAAGTTCCATACAAGCGAACATCACATTCCGTGAAATTCAAATCTCAAACCAAATTTTAAATCATAAAAAAAAAAAAAAAAAAAAAAAAAAAAAAAAAAAAAAAAATTATGAAGAAAGTTTTCTATGGGAAGAAACATAACGCCCCATTTCTCCCAATTACCAATTCCTTCCGCGTTCTCATTGTTCCAGATTGTCTCCCGCAACATCAAACCACAGACCAGAGTCATCTGACAGAATATTTGGGCTAATGAAAAGAAGATCCTCTTTCACAACGATCTTTCATTGTGTCAAATTGAGATTTTTACTTCATGTTGCATTGGGAACAAACAAAAATTATGTTTTGTTTTGCTTTTTGTTTCGAGACATTATAATCCCGATTTATTTATTTTTTGTTATTTAATTAGCATGATGAATATAGTTTGAGTGTGTGTGTGATAGAGCCAAAGAGAGAGAAATACCCTGACATGAGACTGACCAGGGCAGTACCTTAATATCTTTCACGTTTCACATATTATGTCCAGCTATTAAACTATTAAAGCCCGTTGTCATCAGCATTTCTATGTGTCAGAGAAGGACGTAACAGGCAGAGCCATTTTCGTCCAAACATTAAAAGCTCTTTATATCAAAAACAAATTAATCATACATTATACTTAAGAAATTCTGTTCTTTTTTTTTAAATCAAGTTTACACCAAAAACAAAAATGGGATCGAGAGTGCCAAATGTAAAATATATACCAAAATGTAGACGGAAATATTATTACATTTTACCTCAGCGTGTATTACACAGTTGGCAAAGGAAATGCTTGGCTGTTTCAAATAATATACATCTTCGCAAAGGGGTAAGGAGTTGGGGGGCGGGGGAAACTATGCAACGTAAAGAGTTCGTGCCCCCCCCCCTCCTTCTTCCACCCTCCTCTCTCTCTCTCTCTCTCTCTCTCTCTCTTCTCACTATCGATGTAAACATCAACGTACGCTAATGCTAACCTAAACCGAACAGCTGTACACATCCAGGCTCAAATTAGGGGAACGATGGGCTAATCCGTTCCCGTTTGTTCAGCGAGGAGCGCCCATGGATGCGCCTCTGCTAAACATTATCAACAAACAAAACCGACGAGGGCAAGATTTGGAATAGGGGGTGTATACGTAGGGAAGGGGAGAGGAGGCGGTGGGAACAAGAATGGCAAAATCTCTGAGCAACGAATCTGGATGTACCACACAGAAGACGGTTAATGATACATAATATTATTTTAAAAAATCGACTTATAAGGCTAAAGCCGAGGGGATAATGGTGTATTATTTGTGACTAGATTCTAACATTGTGTTTGCACTGTTATTTAATATTGTCTTTAAAAAAATAATTATGTTCTAATGTGTTAATGAAAGCTTTAGTGGAAAAACTATACTGTCCACGGTTATGTTAGACTTGGATGGAGTAATGAAAATAAAATAAACACTTAAAACATTTACTTGACCCGTCAAACATTAGGCACAGATTACAGGAATATCTTCCTGACATTATCGCCTCTATTGAGGACATAAACATCTCTTTGTTGTGTTTTCAATTAACGCGATGAATGTAGTGTCAGATACGAAGTTAACTCCGCAATCATGTTTATGTATGTGTGGAAGTAGCATGGAAGCGTTTCTCTTCTACACACAAACACAAGACGCACACACGCTCACACACACAATGGGGATATAAATATAAATATTTTAATAATAGATATATGGATGGATAAATAGAGAGAGAGAGATTAGAGAGATAGAGAGATCAACGGATAGAGAGATAGACGGATTGATGGATAGTCGAATAGATGGATTGATAGATAAAAAGAAAGGTGGGTCGACAGCCAAGAATCATGCTTTTTACGAGGGTTCAGAAAGTCAATACACATACTTTCAAATAAAATTATTTTTTTTTAAATATATCTCGAAGGTCACAACCCACCCCTCTCCTTGGATTCTAATACGAACAGTGAAGGTTCAATGTCCAGTACTCTTTTCTATTTAAAACTCACGTTCATAACAATAGATATAGATATAGAGATTGATAAACACCAAGACGTTGTTAGTAGTTGTTTTACAATGTATACTAGATTCGTGACAAGCGCATCTAATGGGCCGTATTGCTGCTGAGAGTTAACACCCTTGCCCCTTATACAAGTCAATCTTATATACCGTAATTGTAAAATGGGAAAGGGTGTTAACTTTCAGCAGCAATACGGCCCATTAAATAAGTTCATTTGGTGCTATACCAACAGCACATCGATTTTTTCACATCACTGATAATAAAAAATATTGATTTTGGGTTTTTACTCTAAAAATCATAAGAAAAAAAATGTCTTAAATTTTCCACAAAAAACTTAAATTTTATTCGCACATCAGAATGTTGAGAGTGTGTGTTGTGTTGAGTGTTTTTTATATCTCATTGCAAAGATAATATGATGTTACGAAGCTACATGACGAGGGTAATCTTGTCTCTTACACGAGTAGCCTACCGTTGGCTTAAAACCCTCTGGCAGCAATCATCAAGATGCTGCACAGACATGACATGCCAGAGATAACCCGATGACAGGAATACCCTCCCCCCCATTACACGTCCAAACTGACACAGACTCAATGTGTATATGTGTGTGTGTGAGAGTTGGATTTGTCTGAGGGTGGGGTGGGGCGAAGGCGAAAAATGCAGGTTTTGATTCATTGCTCCCACGTGAAGGAAAATGTATCATATTGTTGGAAGTTGTAAATGTAGGAATACGGCAGTGGAATTCCACGATGTCTTGTAGACACCAATAAAAGACTATGACAATGTCTAGATTTAAACAGAGGAATAGGGCACATTGTGTGCTAGCAATTAACACGGTTTTGAAGTGAAATATATAAAACTGCCTTAAGAAGAATAAGCATTAGCATACTACAACTTTTTTGTCTGAATTTGCTATTAAAAAGTGTAATGGTTTATTACAGGCTTTTCCTTTCAAAATAAAATATTTTCAATTTCAAAACGTATTTCTCAACACGCAAATTTAAGCTTTCTATTGTTAGTAATTAAACGTTGTTTTTTTTTTTATAAAAGATGAAATTGTTGGTCAATGCTGAAAAAGGTAATAAAAGTCATATAACAATAACTGAAGTTAAAAAAATCTCCTAATCTAGGCATCACAGGCGTTCACTGGCAAAATGTATAGACTCTGTGCCTAAAGTGATTACAAGGCTACATGAATACCCTACGAACACGTTATTAAACAATTAATGCTAAGGTAATTATGTTTTTATGGTTTCTGTGTACACATTAAGACATCATCACGGGGCTAATATTCCACCCCCATCCATGATAACGAATCAACGCGACTCTGTGGTAGAATACGGATCCGAATTGGTGTTTTTATCATTAATTTTTACCTTCGTTTTCTTCTTCTTATTTCATTTGAAGCACGGCGTCAATAACTCTAGCTAAGGCTATCACCCTCCAAGCGATCTCGACACGTAGCATTGATAAGGAGAGTGGAGATTCGATAATTAATAGAAAAAGAAAATATCAGCTTTCCGTAGCATACTTTGATAAGCACGAAAAAAAAAACAACTACAACAGCCTTCTCCAAAGAAAGGTAGAAACAAAAATGATTCTGCAATAGTAGAACAAGGACCAACTAAAAAGAATGGCTCATGACAGCACTAGAGAACGGTGGTTGGCGCTGGGGTAACGGGCAATGATGATGATGATAACAAGTACTCACTAGCAAAAAATAAATGTTACTAACACATGAAAAGTAGATGTTATGTTTAACAATTATATAGCATGTGAAATGTGCAAGTTTCTTTCTTCAAAATCAATTCTTTTCAAAATACAGTAAGGTTGCTCTGGAATAATGTATCAGGCAGGTTCATCAATATCTGAACAGCTGACCGCCATGGGCCGCCACGCACGGCTATCATATCATGATGATTCATTCCCACGGACGGTCCTAACTGAATCATTTTAATCTCGGGCTTGACGGGGCCAGGCGATAAGATTATCAAGACACATATTTCAATAACGAGGCCCATCACAAGCACAACAGTTTCCAAGTTTCGGAGACGTCTCGCATACATTATACAATAAACGGTGCAGCCCATTTCCATATATCATTCATAGAGTCTTTATATACAATTATAAGGGTGTTTTTTTAATGGTATAAAGAGCAGGAAACGAGTCCCAACTTACAGTAACAAGAAAACAAATTGACCTCCGACAATTATTCCAATGTATCGCTGGACATCTAGGATCTAGACTCCTATTTCATGGAACCACAGACTTTTAATATTCCGTAAGACGCGTTTGGTGTACATTTTAATTAGAGCTTTACCCGAAACCGCCTCGGACTGATAAATATATAGTTTTTATAGAAGTATTTTCCTCGGCAAATAATACACACGCCTAATAGTTACAAATAAGAGGGGAGGGGGGTATTTCAATAAAATAAAAACTTTGTAATTGCATAATTACGACTTGGTCAATTTTGCAAAAGTGTTAGGCCAAGTACTGCTAGCGTTTAAGTAATTGCGTACGTAACGGGGCATAGGGCGGCCCACAGATAAGCGATCTCTGTCGTTGTGTAGGAAACAAGAGATGGTATCCGTCTTCTGCGATGACGCCCCGCCTCCCTTCATCTCCCCATGAAGCCAGGGCCGGACAGTAGCCGCGCGTTCATCAAATCTATTCCTCAGCTCCCAGGCCCCTGGGTGATTCATACATTAATCATCCAACACCCCGCTTTCAATCCCTGATACATTGAAAAGGTCAAAGTTAGCTCCAGACACTGAGAAGAAGAAGAAGAAGATAAAAAATCAATAGCCAAATAGCAAAAGAATCCCGACTCTAGGGAAACATTACAAATTTCAAGAGAAGAATAAACTCCCGGTGGTTAAGGAAACGCAATGAACTATTGAATTGAGACCGCGAGAATAGGCAGTTCAAAACCATTGCTTAGAAACGACAATCGCTGGAATCATATCAACAAAACACAGGCATATTGATAATGTTGTTTGTGACTTACATAGTTTTACAACAATAACAGACACAATCGACCAATAAGATTTTTTTCTAGGCCACATGTAGGTGTTAGATGGGAATCGGTGGTCAAACCGCCCGGCTAGCGTAATGAATTAAGGCTCGTTTTCGAATCTTAGTTGAAGGTTAGGGTATGGAGGGTGTCTCCGAGTCTACCCAGTCCTTGACGAGTAACATGACAATTAATTATGGAAAATAAAAGGCGGCTACGAATTGGTACTGGCCACACAATCTCCCTGCATTTGCAAACTAACAATCACATCATTCTTAAACAGAAACATATCTCTTATCAATGCCAATATCGTTGCGATAACATATCTATTGAGTCCACACGAAACTAATAAAGAATGGCACATCTTTTAGAAATTCAAATTAAAAGAAAAAGAAATCCAAACTTAAAGAAATACAACTTTTGACATTTACCAAAGAAAAATGAAGAAAAAAAACTTAAAAAGTCAAAGCTGTTTTGATTTCTTTTTCCAAAGAAAATCGATTCTGCCATTTAAAAAAACAAACATAGAAGCAAATCTGACAAATTAAAGAAAATAAGTAAAAAAACGAAAAAAATCTGGCATATGAAAACAGAAGGGGAAAAAAGATGGAGGCAGATTTAAATCAAAAGGAAGACAGGCTGTACATCACAAATCACAACCTCAAACGAAAAGTTCTAGAAGCTACTTTTTTGTGTGTGTCTAAACTTGTTTGAGGTAGCCTACGTAGCAGTATAACGTGACGTTTGAGGTAGCCTACGTAGCAGTGTAACGTGACGTTTGAGGTAGCCTACGCAGCAGTGTTATATGGCGTTTGATGTAGCGTACTTTTCAGTTTTTGTATGTTCATTTGAGCTAACCTGTGTAGAAGTTTTATATGATGGTTTGAGTTAGAATATGTAGCAGTGTTAAGGGACACTGGCCGAGCGAGAGCGCTCGACTGGCATACCGAAGGTCCTGGGTTCGAATCCTGGACTCGAGGGTGTCCCTGAGTCTACCAAGCTCTGATGGTTACCTGACTTTAGTTGGGGTAAAGTAAAGGCGGCTGGGCATTGTGCTGGCCACACATCCCTTAGTATGCCGTGGCCACTGAAACTGGTGAACGCTGCTTCACCGGCCCTATGATCAATTTGGTCCGACGGGTACTTTACTATGTAGCAGTGTTTTGTATGATGGCTTGAGGTAGCATGCGTGCTATAAGATCTGGTAATAATAATTTAAAAAAACATTCAAAGAAGGGCCACAGACAGTGTGCGTCTGTTAAGATCAAAAGCATCCCCGCCCCCACAGATAGCCCCCCCCCCACACACACACACTACTCCCGAAACGCCAGATTAGTGGAGCTTTCTTGAAGAAGATTCCACTCACGGAGACATAAATCAAGCTTCGTGGCATTTTGGTATCGTATGGCTGTTGCACGTATCACGCAATGTAATGCGAAGGCGGAACAAGATAATGAAGTAAAAAAAAAAGTGAAGGCTCAGCGCTTCATTGGTTCTGTCGACGTCCAGTGATGATCGTCTTAGTTCCAGTAAAATTTAATTTACCATTCGTTACATTTTTACTAACAAACTTTTAGTAGGAATAGGCCTATAAAACATACAATAAGATTTTTAAAAAAAAGAAGATAAAACAAAAATAAAATTAGAACAAGTTGTAGTCATTCGTAGATCTGTCATTTTGACGGGCATAAATACTAGTGTTTTAATAATAGTTGACTGGTCAAGTGGTTCATTATGTGATACCAAAAAAAAAAAGAAAAAAAGTACAACAACGACCAACAACAGCCAATGGAGACTGGCGATGAGCGCCTCCTCGCATCGCGATTAGTCTACGAAACTGAAGCACACAACTAGTCTTTAATGCTGAATACCACAACTGAACAGCTGAACCTCGCAACTAGTTTGGACAGCTGGACAGCTGAACCTCGCAACTAGTTTGGACAGCTGTACAGCTGAACCTCGCAACTAGTCTGGACAGCTGAACCTCGCAACTAGTTTGGACAGCTGTACAGCTGAACCTCGCAACTAGTCTGGACAGCTGAACCTCGCAACTAGTCTGGACAGCTGAACCTCGCAACTAGTCTGGACAGCTGAACCTCGCAAATAATCTTTACTGCTAAAAATCATAACTGGTATGGGCAGCTGAACCCCACAAGTAATATTTACTGCTGAACCCCACAACTAGTCTGGACAGCTGAACCTCACAACTAGTACGGACAGCTGAACCCCACAACTAGTCAGGACAGCTGAACCTCACAACTAGTCTGGACAGCTGAACCTCACAACTAGTCTGGACAGCTGAACCTCACAACTAGTCTGGACAGCTGAACCTCACAACTAGTCAAGACAACTGAACATCACAACTAGTCTGGACAGCTGAACCTCACAACCAGTCTGGACAGCTGAACCACCACAACTAGTCTGGACAGCTGAACCACCACAACCAGTCTGGACAGCTGAACCTCACAACTACCCGAACAGCTGAATCCGCAAGCGCTAATGCTGTGCGTCTTTATATAGTGTTACGAATATCGGTCATAAATGAATGACGTAGTAAGGCATTGACCTCTTAACAAGTGCGTATCAGAGTCCAATGCGACCAAGGTTTGACCTTTATGACCTGAGGGCAGTTTAAATAAAATAATTCGTTCAAATCCCGTGGAAATTGGAGAATAAAACTGAATCGCAGTATTATATAGAGAAAGAGGTTAAAATGCGTATTAAGACCCTGTAGAATCTTCGATGATAGTTTTCTTGGTTAAGTCCCGACCTCCTTAAAGTTAGTTCAGTTTAAACGTTTGTAGAGTGAAGTCGCTATATTCATTTGTATATTGTATGCCATTGTATTGAAACTTATGTTGTCATCAGTTGATGAAGTTTATTGATCGTTTATATTGAGTCTACAATTTAAATAAAATTGTTTATTCAACAACTGGAGTTGTTTGATCTATCATTGTTGAGAAAGGTGTTGAAGATAATTATCACGAATATAACTACATTGCTGCATAGACCTGTCAGTCAAGGAACCCCTAGCTTGGGCTACAGATTAGCAGAATCTAGAGACTTCTAATAAAGATACAACTATATTCATTGAATCCGATTTAACGAGTCGTAATAATAGTCAATCAATCTAAAGGGCCATAACAGTTTGGGGTCTTCGTCCGATATAGTTGTATAGTGAAGCATATATTCAAGTTGTGTTGTGTTGTGTGTTGGAGCCGTGACCTACTGAGCAAGCCTAATAACGCTGAATTCATTCTTCCGATTGGAAAAACGTAAGTTGGAAAATTTACCATTTTATAAATCTCTTAACTAAAGAATGGAATTTATTGAAAATCCAGAAGAAGAAGTTTTGAAAACTTTATCAATAAAGAAGTTAAAAGAGATCGCTGAGATCTTAAAGATAGAAGTTACTGAAACTACACCATCGAGGACTGTGTTGACACAGCAGATAAAAGATGTGTTGATTGCGAGTGGCAAGTTGAAAGTAGAATCAAGCGCGGAGGGATATCAAGTTGAAGGTCAGATGTCCGAACAGTTGCGATTTCAACTAGAAATGAAACGGATGGAAATGGAAGATAAAAGAGAACAAAAACGGATTGAGATAGAAGAAAAACGGCTTGAGATGGAAGAAAAACGGCTTGAGATGGAAGATAAGCAAAGTCAAAGAGAAAGTCAGGAAAGAATAGAACTAGCAAAGATAGGAGCTACTAAAAAAGAATCTCATAATGATGTAGAGATGGCCAGATGGAAAAAGCTAGTCCCTACCTACATTGATAAAGAAAGTGAAATAGCTAATTTCTTCCAGACCTTTGAAATTTCTTGCAGAGATTTTAAGTTCCCAGAAGATAAATGGGGAATATTAGTCAGAACAGCTTTTACTCAGGGAAGGGCAAGAGATTGTGTTCTATTGTTAAAAGAGGAGAATTTAAATGATTATGAAATCATTAAAGACACTGTACTTAAAGCCTATAACCAAATACCGGAAAGTTATCGGAAAAGGTTCCGTCAGTACACAATGTCCCCTTACCAAACACACTTAGACTTCCTTAGAGCAGAAGAAAAGTTAATGGATCAGTGGATAAAATCCAGAAATATCTCCACATTAAAAGAAATGAAAGATATCATTCTGTTAGAGGATTTTATTAACAAAGTGAGGCCGGATATAAGAATGTATTTATCCGAGCGTGATATCACTGACCCACATAAGGCTGCTGATTTAGCTGAACAGTATGCACTGTGTCATAGGACAGCTGGTGAAAAGAATGTTAATAGGCCACAACGGCAAGCAGAAAACACACAAAAACATCGTGAAAAAGAGCATTTTGTGAAACAAAATGATGTTAATAAAAGACCTGTCAACAAAAACGTCCAATGTACTTTTTGTAAAAGAACAGGACATAGCATCGAAGACTGTTGGAGCATAAGGAAAGATAAAAGACCTAATAAAGTGGTAATGTGCACTAGCCATAAACCAAAACAAAAGGTACAAGGAAGCGAAAATACAAACGAACTGAATTCGAAGAAAGATTCTTCTAAACCAGAAACACTGAGGGTGGATTTGCCTGAGAGCAAAAGTCAGAAGGTAGAGAAATCTACAACTGAAGATAATGAGGATAAATATCCTGATTATAAATACAGAATGGCTACAATTGGATTAATTGTCCAAGTCCACAGAGACGAAAAAGTAGACCAAAGTATTTTTGACTCGAACAAGAGTCTGAAGTCATCGAAAGATGAAACAACACCCGAAAGTCATGGTCAAGGGAAGAATAAAATTGACACAGAGACCCTGTGCAGTTTTCAACCGTTCATTAGTGAAGGTTGTGTGGCCTTACAAAAGGAAGGACCACTGAAGTCCGTAAGAATATTACGAGACACAGGAGCATCATTAACACTGCTGCTTAAAGATGTATTACCATTGAATGATAATACATTGACAGGACAGACTGTCCTATTGAGAGGTTTTGAATGGAAAGAAGAAATACCTCTACATAGGATATACCTCACATCTGACTTGGTGACAGGATATGTGACAGTTGGAGTAATATCAAAACTTCCTGTTGAGGGCATATCTGTTATCCTAGCAAATGATTTGGCGAAAGGGAGGGTGAGACCTGAACTGATTGTGAAGGAAAATCCAGACCCTAGTCCTATTGTGGAGACAGGAAAAGAAAAAGAACTTTATCCTGTAGGTGATGTCATAAAGGGTATGACACCACAGAAAAAGAAAGAAGAAACTATCTCACAAGAAAAGAAAGAAGAAATTCTCCCACGAGAGAAGAAAGAGGAAGAAGAAGTGGAATTTGATACTACTATTTTCTCCATGATTGAAGATTGTCCGAAAGGAAATGATCAATCAAAGAAGTCATCACCAAATGAATTGATTGCTGAGCAGAAAGTAGACCCAGAGTTGCTACAGTTGCATGAGAAAGCTGTCGACGAAAAAGAAACTCCTACTACTGATGTCTATGAACAGATAGACCACAGCATAAACAAACAACAATGCAAACCTGCAGTTGCCGGTACAGATGAAGATTTGAGGAGCATCACTGAAGAAACGAGTGCTGAGAACTGGACCGAAATTACCAAAAGCTATGGGTTACCACAATCCATACCGACAGATCGAAGGACCAACTTCACCTCGGAACTCTTCAATCCAGTCCTAAAGAACTTATGCCTGGAGCAGGAGAGGTCAACTGAATCCCATCCGGAAAGTCGAGGAGCCTATGGACCAATCTTTGGACCCACTGTCCAAGGACCACTCAAACTACTTCAAGAGGAATGGCAGACCGAATTGGACCTCCTTGGGCTGAGCAAGTACCTAGATAAGTACATAATTTTTTTGTCTGACATAACTGTGTTTGTTAGAAAAAAATTGTACACTGCTCACATGCAGATGCCATTGTTGTGTGATGAAAGCAAGGCAAAAATATTATATCATTTGAAAATGATAAAGCCTTACCTTCTGAAAACAATTGGAATAAGCTTGATGTTGTTAACATTGTTACTCTTAATTGTAAAATTTATGCCTGGAGTACAGGATGAATTGAATGACAAATTCACTGATAGTTAGTTACCAAACTTACTATTTTAAAACTAAATCCCTTACTTGTGAAGAAAAAGGAATGAGTAAAAGTATTGTTAGAGTAAATATCATTATAGTGTGATATTTCTAAACAAACTTGTTAGTTTGAGCATTAAAATAATTGCTATAAGAGAAAAAGATCAGTTTTATCCGCAGAATTGGTTTCTAAATCAGAGGACATTATAAATGTGGACTGATTATAAGATATGTTTGAGAATCTCTGGAGATGATAATTGAAACATTTGGCAGAGAGGATAATTTGATTGAAAAAGATGTAAATGATTTTAAGAAAAGAGAATTTTTCTATCACTAAAGTATTGAGAAATGTTTTATGATTGTACTATGGAAATTTATTTTATCATGTACTGTTGTTGAAATATTGCACTGAGTCAGTATGCAAATTTCTTCTATGTGAATTTATTCATTTATTATATTATCATTGAATGTATGATAATGTAGGGTAAAAATAGTTGCAGCAAGGCAGAACTATGACTAACAAGAATTCCAAGAAATGTATTATATATGATTTTTCACTTTTAGGATACTGTTACATGAAAAGCAGATCAGAAGTTGAAACTAATGTAAAATAAAACTTATCCTTGTTTTGTAAATTTAGGATATGTGCCACTGACTTGACACTGTAAACCAGAATGGTTGAGAAGTTCATGGTTGAGAATTTATAATGTTGACATACCAAGGTTCAACAAATGTATTATTAATTAAGGATTTCATGTCAAGATTGTAAAACTAATCTATTTTTTTCTGTATTAGTTAAAATAGATTGAATGAATTGTATTGACAAGCAAAAGACTGGGTAGACCTGAACACTGTGGAAGTAACAGGAACCTAGAACCTATGAATAAAACCTTTATGGAAAAGAGCAATGTACACCACTGAAAAGATTGGAAATGGAATGTTTTACCACAACAGTCAAACCAGCAGTTGTTTTGTACATAAATTGTTACATTGATTTCTCTCTGAAAAAAATTAATAGTAGCCTATGCTTAACTCTTTTCTACTTCAATAATATTGTATTTGAAATGTCTTTAATGTAATCTAAAGAAAATAAGTACTTACTGTGTAGTACTAAGATTGTATGAAGATAATATAACTTGTTTTAATTGATAGTTAATTAAGTAAATTAACCAAATTTGTTTAAGTAAATCCATGATTGTCTAAATGTTTCAATTTAAACTGCTACGATGTGAACTCTTTTAAAAAAGAAAATAATGACGTCGAAAGGTCAGGGTAAAATGAAAGATTGAAATATTTTTAATGAAATTGTCTATAAACTATTTTAATTCTGGAACAGACTATGTTTAATGTTCTTAAAATAACATAAATGAATTTAATATTGAGATAATAAGTTGTTAAAGAATGCTCATTTAATACGATAACTATTTAATCGCGTAGCAATCTTTTTACCTAGGCTGTGATGAGGTAAAAATTTGCATAGCGATGTCAATATTGTTAGAATCAATAGGGAATGAGAGAGTGATCGCAAGGAAGAGGGAGAGAAAGAAAAAAGAATACTGACCTAGAAATCTTTTGTTTCGACACAGACAGTGTTGTCTAAAGCCTACAGGCTTGAAAAAAAATACTGTCTACACGAGCAATAAAATTTTTGTTGTAAAGTGAAATTAGGTCAGGGCTAGTATTTTTTTTGTTTTGTAATTGAGTTAGGCCTAGCATGTGTTCTATCAGAACGTTGGGTTTTTTTTTTCTCCTTATGAAAAAAAATAAGTCGTGTCTGAATAGACATTAAGTGATTTTTCTTTTGTTGTTTGATTACAAATGTAAAAGATATTAGTTTATAATTAAATGGACGAGAGAGGTTTTTATTAACGTGTAATGTTCATGTAATAGAAGTTATTAACTTGTATTATATTATATCTATTAAGAATGATTATGTATTTTTCTTGTATACAAGATTTAGATAAACAATTTAATTGTCCATTGTTTTGAATTAAAAATTGAATGATTGAATGACTGTAGTTAAGCCATTTGATAAGATGAATTTATATTGCATATATTATTATGTTATTGTTATCAGTTCGATTGAATTATTGGGATCGCCAATTGAACTGTATTGTTTTCCCCGGAATATTTTCTTTTATAATTATTCCTTAAAATTAACATTTTTTCAAATGTAAAAGAAATAATTATAAAACTTTAGAAGGGGGGGGATGTTACGAATATCGGTCATAAATGAATGACGTAGTAAGGCATTGACCTCTTAACAAGTGCGTATCAAGGTTTGACCTTTATGACCTGAGGGCAGTTTAAATAAAATAATTCGTTCAAATCCCGTGGAAATTGGAGAATAAAACTGAATCGCAGTATTATATAGAGAAAGAGGTTAAAATGCGTATTAAGACCCTGTAGAATCTTCGATGATAGTTTTCTTGGTTAAGTCCCGACCTCCTTAAAGTTAGTTCAGTTTAAACGTTTGTAGAGTGAAGTCGCTATATTCATTTGTATATTGTATGCCATTGTATTGAAACTTATGTTGTCATCAGTTGATGAAGTTTATTGATCGTTTATATTGAGTCTACAATTTAAATAAAATTGTTTATTCAACAACTGGAGTTGTTTGATCTATCATTGTTGAGAAAGGTGTTGAAGATAATTATCACGAATATAACTACATTGCTGCATAGACCTGTCAGTCAAGGAACCCCTAGCTTGGGCTACAGATTAGCAGAATCTAGAGACTTCTAATAAAGATACAACTATATTCATTGAATCCGATTTAACGAGTCGTAATAATAGTCAATCAATCTAAAGGGCCATAACAATAGATACGTAATGATTCATTTACATAAGCGCAACAGGATACCATTCTGGAGGGAGATGTGAGTAAAAATAAACAATAAAAGCAAGAACGAGAGAGAGATAAGGAGGGCGGGAAGTTGGAGGGCGGGAAGTTGGAGGGCGAGAGGGTGGCAGAAAAGAGTAAGAAAGCGAGAGCAGTTACAATACAAACACAAACTTTCAAGGCCAAAACCTTCGGCTTTTTTTTATTAGAATTCTATCCCTAAGACCTAAGCCCTTGCGTCTTCACGGCATTTGGCATTTACAATCACACAAGCAGCGGGAATTCTAAACACACACAGACACCCACAAAACCCACTTCTCCATTCCCTCAACCACCAAACCTTTCTTTTATTCCTTAGGCTTATCTTCTTCACCTATATCAACGCTCGGCTGTGAAATCTTTCAAAATAAAACTTCGTTTCTCGAATTTCAGTGGGGTTTTTTTTTGTATTATATCATTCCTTTTTCTGTTTCTGGTTTTATATTACAGAGATTTCCGTGCAAACGAGAGAATTATGAGAAGAAAAAAAAACACATGCACACATACGTACACACACTCACACAAACAAAAGGAAAGTTATGTCTGCGCATCAAAATGTGAACTTCCGGTTGTTGTATTTTTTTATATATATTATTTTTCCTTTCAATAAATATGTTTTTATCAAATGAGTTTCCGGGACTTGTCCAAACTTTTGACTTTGATGAACGTTGTGGGAATATTCAAAGGATGACATTAAATCATAACTGTTTTGTTTGTTATCTCTGCTCCTTACGTTAATGAATTCAGTAGGTAGGTAGAGAACAATTTGTTAGCATTAAGAGTGTGGGATCTGCGCAGAGAAATGTGTAGCCTACACTCGACAATTCCACAACAGTTTTAATCTTTATACACGATTTACTTAGCAGTATTTTATCCAGAAACACAGGTAAGATTATTTGCAGGTGAAATTAGAGTACGACCGAAACCAAACCAAAGACTTAGGGACGCCCCCCCCCCTCCCGTCCAGAGAACAAATCCAAGCCTTCACACAGGATTCGAACCCAGAACCTTCGGAACGCCAGTCGAACGCACTACAGCTTGCCCACCGCGCTCCATGTGAGAATTGGTAGGCATACAATTTATTTATTTTTTTGGTAGCTTGTATGTAAAGTTATCATTGTAGTGATCCAGAAATAAACTAACCCATAAAAACACAGTTTTTATTATACTCCCTTTCTTTGTAAACTAAGTTTATATTTAATTTATATTTTGATAGATTAAAAAAAATATAAGTGATATATCACCTTATGAATTTCCACACTAAAATTTTGCGCATCCATTTTTTTTCTAGCTTTGGTCCGCAAAAAACATAAAAAGATAACTCGCTTTGTTTCGGCTACATTTTGTCGTTTTCATTATATTTATTTCGTAAAAACAAACATATCCGAAAAGTTTATTTACTACCGTCTCTTCCGGTAGAGGAAGCCATGTTTTAGTGTAAAATGTTCTTCGATGCGCAAATCGGTCGAAGGTATTAGTGACTATTCCAAAGGCTATGATGCTGAAAATTTGATAGAATGTATTGTTAGTCGCAACAAGTCTACTGCCAAAGTTTCAGCTCCATTGGACGACGGGAAGTGGTCGAAAAATCGATGCAAAGTTTTTACAGCAACCAACCTAGCAAGCAGACAGACAATGCAAGTTAATATAAAGGGAGCAAAAACACTCTGAAGACAACTTATGCATTAATGTATTGTACAGTGTGAATATTGCGTCTTGTTAGTGCAGAAGTTGATAAATACAGTTGATTAATACATACGTAATCCTCTCACCAGTGAAGTACTGTGAAAGGAAGAATCAAAGAAACTGTGAAAGAAGAGATTCGGGAGCGGTAGGTTATGTTTTATAAAAACCAGAAAAAGATATCCCGGTTTTTTTATTTGGAGATTTTTAATACCAGTGAGATATCTGCGCGATATTTCCTCGTAGAAGATCAGTGGAAGATATTCCACTTATCAAAGGGGTGGGGGAGTTTTTTCACCTGAGATAACCAGACCATCTGCTTGCGGCCCCAGCCTCCCCCAAATCTGTGTGGGGGCGAACGGGTACAAACAAGTGGAGCAATTCATTTTCATGTCGCACAGGTGGCCAACCGGTTAATAAATCGTGAGGCGGGGGTGGGGGGTGTTGTTATCCACCTATTATTTGTTTTCAAGATACCACGATGAGAACATTACCCAAGATCAACAAGCTCTAGATTTTATCTACATATTTTTTTCTTCATCAAGCAATTTTTGCCAAAGGACAACACACCCTTTAAAGAAAGTAAAAACAATAAGACACCTACACAAAGACTAGACCTACAGAGTTTCTTCGCACTAAGTCAATGAAGTCTATAAGCCCATGTCAAACAAGACTCTGTAAGTATGGGATTCTTGTTTTTTTGGCATTGATGGCAACACAGACTCTCCGGTGCCGTGCATAGCGCTTACGTCTTTAAAATTGATTCAACCCGAATTTCGAGATTTCGTGTAAGGCAGAAAACCTTGCTGTATGTTATACCTACTTACATTTGAAATGCGTTTATTAGCATAAATGGCGAAATAAGAAAAAGCTCTTAAAACTATTAACATTTACCAAAAATTTTGTGAGGCAGCGTTCACGAATTTCCCTGGTCCCTGTGTACTAGGGGATTATGTGGCCAACACAATGCCCATCCGCTTTCGCCCCAACAAATGCCAGAGCTGGGTAGACTCAGGGACATCCCCAGACCCAGGAAGAAATTCTAGACTTCACCTGGATTCGAACACGATACTTCGGTACAGTAGTCGAAGGCGAGGCCACCGTGTCACCACAATAGAAAACTTTTAAACTATATTTTTTTTTAAAGATATTTAAAATTTCATAGGATATATATTATGTAGTAGAACTAAAGCAAGCAGACGAGCAAACTACAACGGACTACGTTAACTGTGAACGATGTTTGTGTAAAAGTAATGGCGGACATCATCAGACTATCATTTCACGTGCCAAAAGAGAGCGATTCTTCAGCGGTTGCCAAAAAGAAAACGGAGAGGGGGGGGGAGGTTGAAAAGATATTCGATAGTGACCGCTGACAAATTCCGCTGTCAGAGATAACGTGAAACTAAGGGCGCAGACCCTACGGAATATTAGAGAAAAGGATGGGTGGAGGATTCAGAGCAAGGAAGACTTCAGACATACACTCAGAGACGAAGCAACAAACAAAACAAAATAAAAGGGGGCAAATAACCTGTAGGCTATTGAACTATGTTTGCATTAAAGGAGATGAATTGGTGCATTGCATCCAGACAAGAAATTTTTGTTAAAGTAAACAAAACAACACAAAAAACCAGCAACGAGAAAGTCACACTTGGTTATCTGCTGTCAACAAATAATTCTAAAAAGAGGACTTCGCTATTAGGATCTGCTTTCAGGATCGCCTGTCAACGTTGTCGAGTGAAAACCGATACCGAAGACGAATGGTGTAAAGATTACTCTGTTTATTGAAAGTTTATTCCCGATCCGAATTCTAGCAAATTGACTAGACCGACACTTCTAAACTAAAATACAGCTTTCTAAAACCGCAAGACAGTCCATAACATGGAACCCACAAGGGAGGAGGAAAAAACGGTCGACATACACATACACGCACACATATACATATTTATGATATATAGACCACATAAAGCGCACCAACAAAAACGTGCGCACAAAGATGGGGAGAGAGAGAGGCAAAGAAATATAAGATGTATGAAAATAAAGCTGTACACATGGAAGAGAGTGAAAGAGAGAGAAATTGGGGAGTAAAACTACGCAGGAAATATGGAATAAGAAGGGGAAATGTTTTGCCAACGAAATATAAATATACAAAGTGTTGTGAATTCTTTTTTATTGTTATTTTTTCAATTACCTCTCAGGCTTTTAAAGACACTTGTCTCCTATACACAAAGGGAGACGCCAACGGCATAAAGAGTGTGTAGGCCGAGTAAAGCCAATGCATTCAAGCGGAGCTAAAAATAGAGAGCTTTATTTTGGCTTTGTTTAACTAGTGTAAACAAACAGGCGAAGTAAAAACGATGCCCCCCCCCCCCCCCGTGGGTTTTGTTCCACGAGAGAGCAAATGCACAGACGAAAGTTGTTGCTGTTTTTTTTTTGTTTTTTTTTCTTACAAAGTACGCAACAAGGCTAAACGCGAACGCACGTATTTTAAACACAGTTACAGTTGGTTATAAATTACTCAAGGTTTGAGGTTGTTGTTTTTTAATTCAGAAATATGAGTCTTAGTCTGCGGGTCATGAGCATTGTAAGGGGCGTCCCAATATAAGCAAGGGTTTAGACTTAACAACCCCCCCCTCCCCAACCACTATGCACAGAATGAGACTAGGACACACCAGACTGATAAATAATTACAAGTACCACATTGGTTTAAGTCAGGGGTCGGCAACCTTTTGATAATAGTATGCCGAAGTAGGATTTCTAATTTCTAAAAAGAGTCACCCTGTTATGTTCTTGTAAAGAGACTTGAATTGTCTTTTGGGAGTCGCCCGCGTGCCATTGACCAATCACTTTGCATGCCCCCAGTATGGCACGCGTTTCGTAGGTTGCCGACCCCTGATCTAAGTCACACACCCCGAGTTTTAATGTGGAAACCGGACTTCAATTATCCTTAGCCTATTATGCAACATTGAATAATCCACACCGAGGCAAGACCATCGTAAAAAAAGTACTTACGATGGTCTTGGACCGAGGTCCGGAACATGGTCTGGCCAGCATAGAAGAAAAGCTTTGAGCCTAAAAAAAACATCGTAAACACAGGATTGTTGGTTTCAACCACTGATCTATAAAAAGAATGGATAGCGACTCTATTGACAAGTCTTAACAAATATGCATGCATAAAAGGTCGACAAAAAAGACATTTCCGGTCTTATTCGATCATTTACATTAAAACATGTTTGTGTGCTACGTTACTGGTTGTACGAAAATATGTAGATAATTAATTTTTTATTTCATTTCCAAAAGATGGCGACAAAAGAAAACGATGGATTGTGAATGTCAGATTTGAATAATCACCTATTTATAATATCAAACTGATTGCTTGATGCAAAAGAATGTTCGTGTTGTTGTTGTTTTTTTTATGAATCTCCGCATTGTGTTTTTTAGTTACAAAGGACGCAACTCTTGACTAATTTATTTTGTAAACAAAGATATATTTAACCTCAAGCGACTAACACTTGAGTATTAATTATCGCCTACTCACTTTTTATGTTAAAATCGGATTCTTCATAACTAATCTCGTATCCTTTGTATAATTCTAAAAGACTAGAACGGGCCGTCGAGGTTGAAATCAATTGTCGAACAGCAGCCAAAGCATGCTTTTTTTTGTTTATTAATTTAAAAATAGAACCGGAAGCACGAGACATCTTCCATTTCAAAAGTTCACGCCTAATCAAGACTTGTCAATATTAAATGTGTATGCGCAAATTGAAGCCAAAATGAATAGTGGGAAAGGAGAATTCACTTATCTACATAAGCGAGTTGCAGGAATAAACCACAGATGATTAGAACAAATCCATAGGATAGAAAGGAAGCCTAAGTCACTTGAAATGTATTTACAGGTCAGTGTTTAGGAAATATAATTTTATAGATAAGTGAAAGTCACGTAAAATCCTATTTATTTTGTCTTTAAGACTGTTACTTCTGTGCCTAATCCATTCTTTTTATAGATCAGTGGTTTAAACTTTAAACTGTAAAGGAAAAGTTTAAAATAGAACGCAGAATATACAAAAAAAATGATTTTTCTCCAGCAATAAAGCAAAGCATGTAGACTAATATTCTTGTAAAAACAACAACAATAACATAATAACCAGTAGAGCGCTGTGATCGAACATTCAAAAGCTTTACGTTCACACACCAATAAACTACCACTCAAACACTATACATTAAGCGTCTTTTTGTCTTATCAGCTTTCTTGATTAAAAGATTTCCGAAGTAATTTTGTCATCACCACTATTAATAGTTTTTTTTTCTTATCCACAGAGACCCTGGCATCACCATCAAAAGAAATGTGCTGTTCGTTTGCACACAGTGTGAAACGGGGCTTTTAGCTACCCTTATTACTCGCACCAAACTGTTCATTTGCACACAGTGTGAAACAGGGCTTTTAGCTACCCTTATTACTCGCACCAAACTGTTCATTTGCACACAGTGTGAAACAGGGCTTTTAGCTACCCTTATTACTCGCACCAAACTGTTCATTTGCACACAGTGTGAAACAGGGCTTTTAGCTACCCTTATTACTCGCACCAAACTGTTCATTTGCACACAGTGTGAAACAGTGCTTTTAGCTATCCTTATTACTCGCACCAAACTGTTCATTTGCACACAGTGTGAAACGGGGCTTTTAGCTACCCTTATTACTCGCACCAAACTGTTCATTTGCACACAGTGTGAAACAGGGCTTTTAGCTACCCTTATTACTCGCACCAAACTGTTCATTTGCACACAGTGTGAAACAGTGCTTTTAGCTACCCTTATTACTCGCACCAAACTGTTCATTTGCACACAGTGTGAAACGGGGCTTTTAGCTACCCTTATTACTCGCACCAAACTGTTCATTTGCACACAGTGTGAAACAGGGCTTTTAGCTACCCTTATTACTCGCCCAAACTGTTCATTTGCACACAGTGTGAAACAGGGCTTTTAGCTACCCTTATTACTCGCACCAAACGCACAAGTCAAGCATTCGTCAAGCATATAATATAAAAATGTGGATAGCCCCCCCCCCCCCCCCCCCCCCGCCTAGAAGAATGGAAGTTACAATGTATGCGATTAGCATATTAGAGTCTTTTTAAAGTCGGTAGATTATTTAAACAAAAACTTTAACCACAGAAAGAAGCGGAAATAAAAAGACAACATGGATACAAAATTCAGACAAAACTATCTCTCGGCGCCAAAATTCTACTGAAAAAATAAAACGAGAGGAAGGTAGGCGCGAAAATATATTTTTTTTTTAAATGTATACTGAGTGCATAAATATCTAATAAAAGTGAAAGGGAGACAGTCAGACAACGTGCATACGTGTTAAACAACTTCAAATTTCAATTTATCCACATTAAACAAAAAAAAATTCTCTCAAGATTTTCAAAAAGCCTACAACAGGCGAGGCGTTAACAACAAATCCACCATGGCTGGGGTTTTATAAACCCAGGGTTATGGTTTCATGTATTGTCTTCTGCGGCACTCAGACCACCGTCTGCTTACTGAATCAATAACTTATGGCGGGAATGCAATATGGCCTCAAAATTGTATTTCAATTAATATTACTTTATAAAAAAAAAAGATTGTAAATCCACGAACAACACCCGGCAATTAAAATTTATGTTAAATAAAAATACTTGCCTAATTTTTTACCCGATAATAATATGTATTTTAAAACTACTTTCCTAAATGTCTTCAGTTTTTAAAAAAAGGATTATTATCTGTAGCTTATACAGGCTAATTTAATTTTACCCCGGGCAACGCCGGGGAATTTAGCTTGTAGGAGATTAAAAAAATGTTTATTGAACATTTCCAACACTATTTTTTTATATAGAAAATTAAAACAGACGAAAATGCACGTTCTGACGATGCACTAGTTAATTTCAATAAAAAGGCAGTTTATTCCCTTTACGAGTTTGTTCATTAACCTGGAAAATTAAGTGCATTAACGATGGAAACTATAAAAAAAACTGCCCCTCCCCTTCTCCCAAAGCTTCTATTTAATCAAGTAACTCAACAACAACAAAAAAGAACAGAGATGCGCATTGTATAGAAGTCCCCAACGCGATCTAGGCCAGCACTGGTGATTCTCTGAGATGTTCCATACGGGGGCATTAATATGGCTACAGTTAAATAGTTTAACATTTCTTTAAGGGGAGGGGCGGGGAGGGAATCAATACTGTAGATCGAATCCGCCCCGTTTGACTGCTTGCGGTTAACTTCATCAAATGCAACTAAAGGGCGTTCATTACTGGTGCCGGTGTACTTCTCGTGAATATTTGATAGGCTGTATGGAACCCAAATTGTTTAACCCTTTCACGGCGTCTAGGAGTCTAAATAAAGAACTCAGTCGGAGCTTTTCATTTATTAATGTCCTTTTTCAATGTTACATTTCCGTTTCATTGAGTGAATTTGGGTGCGTATGTGTGTGTGTGTGTCTGTGTTGATCTTGTGCATATTAGTAGAGATGGCCACAGTTTAATTAACTAAGGAGTATAATAAGATGGACCGCTTGTTCTATTTTTATAGCTTTTATATGTTCTTTTTTTTCCAGTATGCAGCCAACAACGCTGACTAAAGGTTTCCGCTGTCTACAGCTTTCGATTTTAATTTTAATTTTCCATTGAGAAAATCATTGCGTTTGAATAAAACGGAAGTGTACAATACAAAAGGGAATCGGGGATTCCATTGAGAAAATCATAGTGATTAAATAAAACGGAAGTGTACAATGCAAAAGGGAATGGGGAATTTCGATAAGAAGTCATTCGAGTCATAAATTGCAGAAATATTAAAGCAAGCGGTCCATCTTATTATAGTTTTTGGTTTAACTTAAATTTTGTTCTTTATCTTATCTTCCTTTTTTTTATCTTGCTGCAATGTATCCATATTTTATCTTATAATTTTTGTGCATGGTGTAATCATTATTTAGTAAAGTATGTTTACATCGTAAACTCAAGTACCTTCTCTCCTCTCTTAGAATGGCGTTTCATTGCAGCATAAAGAGTAAGTTAATGTGTGGGTAAACGTAATATACCGTAGTTTAATGAGTGGAGATGGTGGGGGGTGGGGGGGGGGGGGCTATGCTTAGTATGACTCTTGCTAGGTTGGTTATTATTTTTTTGTTGTGTTTGTGTGTTTTAATAATGAACGGAAAAAAACAAATATGTTAACTGGACCCATGTCCATTAATAATTGACGGGCTGTCACTAGTGTGACATATTTTTTTCATCTTTGTGTTTGTGTATCACTTTACTACGACTTGGTTTTATTGAATATAGTTGAAAAGAGAATGCCTACTTTCTCCAACGTTTTCTATTTTCTTCGTTGCATCTCAAATTAAGGTGCGCTGAATAAGTGATAAGGCCCATAATGGGGCCCCTGATAAAACAACACAGGGAAAGCTGTTACTTTTTTTTTCTTATTTTGTGTGTGTGTGAGGGGGGGGTATATGTTTGTTTGCGTAGGGTAGGCTACTATTTTTTTTATTATTATTCATATATTAATGTGATGCCAATAAGAGAGTATTCCCAATTCTTGACTAAACGCTAGATGCAAGATGAAAATAATTTGTATACGACAAATTGTACACACATATCAATGGGCGGCTGTTTATTAATCTAGCTACCTTCAACGTTGTACCAAGTGTCTTAATAATAATATCTACACCCGAAGGACGTACAATGTTGTGCAAAAAAAAAAGGGGATATCTGACTGATTCCGGAAAATAAAACGGCGTTAGGGATACAGCGGTTGAAGTGGGATATCTCAAATTGATTGATTCCCTAGCGGGGAAAAAAATAAACGACATTTAGGGAAAAACGATGTCCATCCTGAATTATATATGTGGCCAGCATCTAATGGCACAACTTCAAAAAGTGACAAATTGGAACGCGTTTTCTGTCGCGGGAACATTGTAAATTGGGAATATGGCGGAGTGTGGGAATACGCAATGGCCAAGGTCGATCCTTATGTTGACAGTCACGTGGGCATATATTTTTACGATAACAAAAGAGATATATGACATGTCGATAGATGTTGACAATGAGCGAGAAATGTCCCTAGTGGCTTCAATGATCTCCATAAGGGCGAGACAAGAGTGTGATACACGCAACGCTACGTGTCAAGTGCTTGTAAATCGAAATGGCATGACCTGCTATAGTAGACATTATAGAGTTTGGAAAAGATACAACGAAAAGAAATAACAAGGGCCGAAATCGGGTATTCCTGTATTTAAAGGAATTAATCAATACAATCCAGTATGATGTAATGGTTATTTAAAGACCACGACTAAAACAAGTCCATATAGATAGATAGATATACACACTCACACACACACACGAGCTGTTGTAAAACTATGTAAATAAAGAGAGGGAACAAGGAAGAGACAGATTACAATATATCAATATATCAAGTAGACAATCTGATCTACAGCTCATCTCAAGCAAGAGCACAATCTATGCAGCACGCCTCTTGGGTGCCACATGGAATCTACATAAGTGAATTTACACCACAGGACGTGTGACGAGGTTTTTTTGTGGGGTGGTTCCCATTCTTTCTCGATCTAATAGATTTTTTTCGTGTCAAAGTCTTGGAAGAGGAACATAAAATTATGTCCAAAGATAGACCATCCGTTAGAAAATCTTGAGAGATGACCATTTTGTAGTGTTTCGTTTGTTTTTAAACGCACACTAGCTATGTATAAAACGTGTGCTCGGTTTGGTCACAATAGTCGTTGAAACAGTGGCCCTGTCTCATTTGTAAATGTCTGTCTTATGTTCAAAATTTGTTAGGGTAACTATTGTCAGGATAACTATTGTCAGGATAACTATTTTCAGAATAACTATTGTCAGGATAACTATTGTCAGGATAACTATTTTCAGAATAACTATTGTCAGGATAACTATTGTCAGGATAACTATTGTAAACGGGAAACTTTTTTTTTCAGAAATGAGAAAGAAAAAAAAAAAGAAGGACAGACACCAGTGGTGGCACAATCCTATCATTAAAACTCGCCGTTAAGTTGTTAAACATACCAAAAACTAAATTGGCAAGCTCCTACAGTTCCCAGTAAACAATGAAGAGACGCAACCAAATAATATCAAATACATGGAGGATAATAATAAAATCTTGATAGAAATCAATGATATTTTTATTTCCTCCTGGGAAGGAGGGGGGGGGCAAAGAAAAAGGGGCGCGCGAGAGCAAGTGGCGCATACATTAAAAGGCTGAAGGTCGAAGATAAACAACTCTACGCGCCTGTGGTTGCGTCACCGATCAGGCTAATCATACACAGGGTGCGCATCCCTGGCACTACTTCTATTGACCCAAGTCAACAATGGCGCCACACCGACTGTTCCGGGTGTCGGGACAGGAAGGCGGCTCACGGCACTGGTTCTAAATCTCCTAGCGCGGGAGAGCATGCATCCGGTATATTTCTACTCCACGCACCACATTTATAAAGTACTTTCTTATCTTATATATTACAGACGCACCTTCTATAAAGAAGATTATTGCGTCTTACGCTCATCCGTGGTCCGAGTCTAGTTTTGCATCTTTATTCATATTTTAAATGATGTCAAGTTACTGGTTTTCTTGTTTTGTTCACATAACCCTACTGCGTGGGGCCGTGCAATAGGCGTTTTGTTTTCAGAATGTTTGGTATGTCTAGTTGTATATATTTTTGAAAAATCTGTATACGGCCCTACGAAGAAAAATGTTACACACCCCAGTTTTAACAGGTTCGGGAATGAATCTCTGTGCGTTTATTTGCACCGGAATCATAAGAACAAAATCGGGATTCCGGTTCTAACTTTAAAAT